>CM060947.1:105041023-105552063 GCA_030765055.1 Mantis religiosa | reverse complement strand
TCAACTCATAAATTTACTAATAATGTATTTATGAGTATAACTGCAAAGTATTCATTTTCCCACACGAAAATTGCATCCTGTTGAACAGTTTAATTAAATTACAATAATAATATATGTCACCATAACTACTTTCACAGAGATCTGTAAAATAATTGTGCTCAAGTTTCAAGTCAATTCAAGCAATATTGTAGACTTAAGGTTTTTCTCAGATTGATATCTTAAAATGCTGAGAATTTGTAAACTATGTTTGACCTTATACTTGCATCAAGAAACCCGTGAATATTTTAAAACAAATCTATTACAAGCCTTACTTGTTACTTTTCTTTCAAAGAATTAATGAAGGATTAGGTTTTATGTTAACACTAATCACTGGCCCGGGCAGTCTCTTCATCAGAGTCAGATTGGAAGAGTGACAGTATTTTGTATGACAGTGTCCACCTCGTCGTAGCGGGGAAAAAAACAAGGGACTTATTCCTTGATATCGCTGTAGCTAACAAAAATACTGTCGCCCAGGATGTAGGAGTGTGAAAACCTGCCAGCTTCATCAGCTCACTAGGTTAAGGTCCATATGTATTCGTCATCGCCCAATTTTTCACGTGCAAACCATTTAAATCTGCAATCGTTGTTTCCATTTGCAATTAACAAGCAAAATTACCTTCGCTACGACGGAAAAGAAACAGAATTCTTCGCACCTTTGCTGTAGTCACAGCAGCTGAACCACATCAATCATTTAGTAGAGTTTCCACAGTTTATCTCAAGAATGCCTTTCGATTCTGACTCGTATAACATTTCGCTTCTCTTTCAGCAAGTAACTTATCAGTGATACCTAACTCGGAGTATTAAGAACAGAGATTAACAATTACGATCAAAACTAAAAGTTTATATCTTTACATGTCTATATTTGGCTATTTCAACCACAGTTACCTATTTAGTTAGCTAAAATAATCACAAGCTTGTATTAATATTTAAGTATAAAGAACGTCCTACGAAAATTTCATCAAATAGAAGTATATGCAGTTAAGACAAACTACGAGGTTCATTGCATAATTTTGCCAGTGACACTTTTAACATTATCACAGCGCAATTTCTATAATAAATTGAATTGTTTTTCTGGTTACAGATTACGATTTCACTAGGTTTGAAATCGACGTTCAAATGAGATGAAGTCTAAGCATACCTTCTTTGTATTTTATTTTTGAAGTGTTGCTAAGTTTTCTCTTTCTAAGTGATCAACCGAGAAAGGGCTGCTGAATTTAGAAGTAGAAAGAGAGATAGAAACACATATCGCATTCATTGACCTGGAAAAGCCTTTTGATGGAATAAATAGATCAAAACTGTGTCAAATATTAGAAAGTAAGGGTTACCCATCACATATTATTAATGCAATAAAAGGCATATACTCAAATACAACTATAAGCATTGATACTGGGGATAGGTTAACAGAACAAATTTCTACCAATACTGGACTAAGACAAGGGTGTAGCTTATCACCTACTCTTTTTAGTATATATATGGACGATATTCTAAATGAATGGAAGATTTTAGTAGACCCAGGAATCAAAATAAAAGAAAATATTTATATTAATACCCTGCTGTTTGCGGATGACCAAATATTGATTCATCGGAATAAAAATCAACTGCAAAAATCAAAGTATATTCTAAATTATATAGTACAGAAGTATAATTTTAAAATGTCAGAATAAACAAAAAATATGGCTTTTAAATGAAATTATAATGTAAGATCAAAAATTGTTTAAGGAAACAGGATTTTAGAACAGATATCGAGTTTTATATATTTGGGATGTAACATAAGTTTCAGAAACAATGCTGATATAGAAGAAAAAGTAAACAAATTCCGAGCAATATATGGGACAGTCCAAAGAACTTTTAAAAACAGAGTGAGAAGGGATACAAAAATGAAAATGTATAAGGTGATGGCTATTCCAACTTTACTACATGGAAGTGAAACCAAATGTATAAGGTGATGGCTATTCCAACTTTACTACATGGAAGTGAAACCTGGGTACCAACACAAAAGGATTTAAATAAAATACAGACTGCAGAAATGAAATTTTTAAGAAGTGTTAGTGGTTGTACAATATTGAACAAAGTAAGAAATGAGGATATTAGAAATGAATTAGAAATCGAACCAATCCATGACAAAATATCAGAACGAAGGCAACAATGGCATGAACATATATTAAGAATGGTGGATGGAAGATATCCAAATGCAGTACTAAACTATAATCCAAAAGGAAGAAGAGACAGAGGACGACCCAGGAAACGCTGGAGAGATCTATGAAGCCGGAACGGACGATATGCCCAAACCATGGAGTGAAGAAGCAGAACAAGAAGAAGAAGAAGAAGAAGAAGAAGAAGAAGAAGAAGAAGAAGAAGAAGAAGAAGAAGAAGAAGAAGAAGAAGAAGAAGAAGAAGAAGAAGAAGAAGAAGAAGAAGAAGAAGAAGAAGAAGAAGAAGAAGAAGAAGAAGAAGAAGAAGAAGAAGAAGAAGAAGAAGAAGAAGAAGAAGAAGAAGAAGAAGAAGAAGAAGAAGAAGAAGAAGAAGAAGAAGAAGAAGAAGAAGAAGAAGAAGAAGAAGAAGAAGAAGAAGAAGAAGAAGAAGAAGAAGAAGAAGAAGAAGAAGAAGAAGAAGAAGAAGAAGAAGAAGAAGAAGAAGAAGAAGAAGAAGAAGAAGAAGAAGAAGAAGAAGAAGAAGAAGAAGAAGAAGAAGAAGAAGAAGAAAGAGAGAAGAAGAGAGATGAAAGAGATATTAACTACAACTTTTTTCCCTCTGAATGGACTCTTCAAGATGATATGAAAAGACTCCCTGTTCATAGGAAGGTCTTTGTTTTAACCACTTAACAGATATTATGGATAAAATTACAGTTTTAACAGCACTTTTTCCATGAGTGGAATCATTATTTGCCCTCCACATATGCTATAGTGTGAATATGAGCGAGTTAAATGGTAAAATGGATGCAACTAAATTTAAAAAAAAAAATTGGTTCTGTGAGCTGTTTTCCAAGTGAAAGCCATATAGTTAAAAAGTTACAAAGGCCAAAAGTTAAACAATTGAGGAAAAACAGGACGTCAAAACTGAAAACATTCGAAATTGAAGCCAATAGAGGTGAAAAGCAAATTCACAAATATCAGACTCAAATCTGTCCTTGGCAAAGCCATCAAACTATTCCCCAATGCAAATAAACATATCCTACTGTTTTACCTTTTAGAGAATTTATTCTGCCAATAGTTCAATAGCAATATTTGAAATCATGGACAGAAAAATGCTTGTCTAAATGCCTAAATGTTATTAGGTTTGGTAAAAGCTGTACCAGCATCCGCGGTTATACAGCAAAATAAATTATAAGCAAAGATTGATGTGCCTTGGAAGTGCACCTGCATCGGCTGCATCCAAAGTTTAAGTTCTCACATAAATAAAAGCATACAATCCAAGATCTCCAGCCAGTAATGACCGCAAAATTTGGAAGAAGCACGCCACTTATTTCCATGTGTTCAGCAACACAACTCGTAGCTTTCAGTAAAATTTTCTTCAGGGCAGAAGAAACACCATTAACATGAAGAGATTGTAACAGTCATCCATAAGTTACATATCGACAAATTTAATTTGCGATTTCATTATCTGCGCTTGTGAATTCATGAAGGATGTGAACCAAGCAAGTCGCAAAGGCTTAAATTGGTTAATTGCTAAAACACTGTAGGAAGCATGGTCCGTAATCTCCAAAAGAACGTTTACAAACTCGATAAGTAGGCCACAACTTCTGACACAGGTCCATGATTGATTGCATTACTGTACAGAGGTTCCCTTTCTGCAACTCGATAAGCTTTTCACAACACAGCGTTAACTTTCTACCCTGCTAGAGAAATATTAAAATTTTAAAAGCATATCGTTCCACTGAGTTTGGGGTTTCAGCATGTTTTCCATATGGTGATCAGACAATTACTCCTTGATTCTTTATATGGCTTCTTAGTAAACGGTTCCATGTCTTTGAAGGCTGGATAGTTACTGTAATAAATGGAATTCCCCTTGCATAAGAATTTTCCAAAAATTAATATTGAATTCCTTCCTTAAATTTTTTTATTTCTAAAGAACACTGATCAATTGTGCTTAGAACTAAAATGTGTTGCTTGATGTGGCCTCATCTTTTATATATATATATATATATATATATATATATATATATATATATATATGTGTGTGTGTGTGTGTGTGTGTGTGTGTGTGTGTGTGTGTGTGTGTGTGTGTGTGTGTGTGTGTGTGTGTGTGTGTGTGTGTGTGTGTGTGTGTGTATCGTGGCCGGTGCGTCCCAAAAACAACTTTTGACGTTCACACAACAGTGGTCCCTGCGCTGCCTAATCACAAAATAATCTACTATATAAAGCTAGATAAAATTATACATGAGAATTTCGAAGCTATGACACCGAAATTCGGACTAGGTAAGTTATAAACTACGATAGTGCTATATATTCGTTCGGTATCGTTTCGAAACAGCCTCTATAGCAAAATCCTAATTTAAAGTGATAAGGAATTCACTGTTGATGCTAACAGTATACATTCTATTACTTTATTCAAGGTTTAACTGAATATCCATGCATTCAACCAAGACTTTACAATCTTTATGATAAAAGAAAATACTAATATTATTTTTCCTTTCTTTAAACACGGTGAATTATTTTCAATGAGTGTTCCAATGAGCCCTGGAAGCTTAGAGCACTCAAGGATTTAAAGAACAAGGGAAACCTCCAGAAAGGATCTGATCCAATTAGCTTGCACCACCGAGATTCGAAGTCGTGTTACTAGGCTGACTTGCTATCCATTACATGACGAAAATGGGCTGAGGAGAATTAGCTATCTGTGTATAGAGGTAATGAAAGAAAAATCAATATCACAGGGCACTGTGTTTGAAGGAAGAGAGGATCATGCAAAGAATAGAGAACAAAGTCAAGAAGAACATAAAAGGAAGATAAAGGAAAAGTGTTTCCAAAGTAGAGATGGATGCAGAGCCAAGAGAACTCTTGTCAAATTGCCGAGTTGATGAAAGACAAAGTCGTACAACTGTAAGTGCCAACGATTTCTCATCCTTTCGCATTTCCTTTTATATTTTGCCTCTGGGTTCTTTGATATCTTAACCTTTATTATTGGTGAATAGTTTTCTCAGTTCATATTCAAATATCTTCGGTGAGAATAAATCAGAATATATGAGTAATTTCCTATGAGTTAGTTGACATATTACAGTTATAGTTGCGTTGCAGTACAAAATAACGCATTATTTCATACTGCTCTTCTTAGGCAGTATATGTCTCGCTTAGCGACCTCACGAAACAAAATTTCTGAAAGCAGGGGATTCAATATTTGGAAAATACAAAAAATATATTAATGTAATATAAACACATTGATTAAAACATTTAATATTATAATTGTGCGCTCAATTGGTATATTTAAATTTGTTAATGTAACAGAGACAGTTGTTTAATTTCAAACCCTGAAACATTGTTAATAATTTTGTATATATTATTTTAAATTTATTTCAAAAATCTATAAAACAGGAAATCTTCTTAAACAGTTGAAAGTGAACAGTGAAACGAACAAGATTATGTAAAGAATGGAATAATAGCTTAAGTTATGAAAATGAGAAAATAATATTTCTTTTTAACGATCTTATTAGAAGTTTAAAATTATTTAAAGTTATCGTTGAGTATTGGATTGTTTAAATTAAGTTTTAAAAAGAATGATATGGCTGCACCATGGCTGTGGTCAGACCGCTTGGCGACCCGGGTTCGATTTCAGACGACCGCAAAGAGGAATTTGTGGTGGACAACATTGTGCTGAGGAGGGTTCCCTCCGGATCCTCTGGTTTCCCCCACCATCATTCCACCAATTGCTCCATGATTCATCTCTTCATATCCCAGGGGTTGGGCCGACCCCTCAACCCTGGTATCTCAGATCAAATGCTTCGGCTCCCTGGCTCTGAGGGTATCCGAGCGACTCCTAGCATTGGTAAGGAAGGCAGAAACGTATATATAAAAAATATAAAAAATAAGCAAATATGGATTGACTGTATTGATCGTTAAGAATGACGTGGCTAATAAGAAAATATTTGATTAGTATAGCGACGGTAAAAATCAATAAACTTCGTTTAGGAATAAGGAAGTGTCACTTTGTGTCGGGACACGGCAGGACTCCTTGCTTCTCCTTACACCTCATCAAAAGTTTTATATGTTGAGATGTGATAAAAGTGGAAATTAAAATACACTTAACGTCGAGAAGCGATTGAGGACGGACTGAGTACGACGCAAGGTATTGTAAAATATATTTCATACAATATTGGCGCCCGCCTCGGTAGCGTAGATGGTAGCGTGTCTGCATCATGTTCAAGAGGTCCCGAGTTCGAATCTCGACCAGGGCGAGATATCTGGATAAGATATTTTTCCGGGGTTTTTCCTTATTCTAGAAGACGAATGTCGGATAACTGTAAGCTCCATGAATCCCGGACTCATTTGAGCATCATTTTACCCATTTCATTCATCGTCCGATATGACTTAACGTTGGGGGACGTAAATTAAAAAGGAAAAGGATACCATATTGGTTAATCAAAAGGCGTGGATAAAAATTCATTTGTCAATCTACGTTACGAATATTGTAAATAATCAATTAGGATAAAAATTGGTTATTTTAATTTAAAAAGTGATTCATGATTTAATGGCAAATTAGACCCCTCAGATTTCTCTCCGAGACCACACCTGAAGTGAATCAATTCCATGCATCGACTGTAGCAGCTACGGGGAACGTCGGCAGAAACTGAGACATTATAAAACATCGGTTCTGGACAATTTGGATCCAGACGTCTTCTCAACCCGGAGCATTAGCTTCATTCCATCTAACGAGGAGGAAGATTTATCCCGTAGCCATTCTTTTTCGCTACATACGCCAAGAGTAAATAAGGTAATGTGTTATATTAATATTCCTTTCTCTGGGTACATAAATTATTCCTTAAAATGTTATTCTTCTGTACCCTTCATGTTAACTTTGTTAGACATATTGTGTACATTCTGCCTTATAGGCACAATGGGAATTTGTTTGCTTCTGGAGGAAAGTAAAGCCGATGGTCTCGTTTCATAGATTTATAGTATGAAAAAGAAACTCATGTTCGATAAAAAGACGGCTGAGCAAAATTAACTGGTCTTTCATCCCAAGATAGAATGAGACACTAAGAACCACAGCAGTTAATAAGCGGCCATAAATTTAAAAAAGAAACTCATCAAGTGATAGGCATATCTTATAAGAGTTGGTTGCTATGGAAGGCTTTCATATTCCATCTTCTTTGCATGATCAGAACATAATTCAACCCAATGCATAACTCCGATCTATTTTTCCCGCCTTTTAAATAGCTATCGATTGTAGCTTAGCTATTCCATTCATATGTTGCGTTTCTAGTTTTAAACAATAACATTGGCAATACTGTCGCGGCAACGCACATGAAAGGTTCGCGCGAAACAGTTATCAACGATAGCGCGGCTAGTGAACACAAAGAGCCGGAAAATAAAGATACCTAAGATAAAGGACTTGCCGGCACAGATAGGATTTCACTTTTGGAAGGTTCTAGTGATATCTTTATTGACAGAGAAAGGTTGTTTTCTTATTTGTTCCGGAAACCTCTCGAATTTATGAATAAGATATATAAGAGATTGTGACACGCCAGAGGACAGTTGTAAAACGAGAGTGACTCGCGAGAGATAAGCAGAGAACAACTGAGAGTGTTATAACGAGAGCTGATGTTGTAAACTGAACGCTGTTTGCTATTGTCATCGACCTTGGAAGATTTTGTAGTATATTTAATGTAATGTTACGTGAAAATTGAACAGTATATTCCTAGAATATACGAACCCACAAAGCCATAATTGGTGCCAGAAGTGGGACATTACAACGATGGATGCGGCATTGGAAAAGATTTTACTGAAAATGGATGCTAACGACAACCTCGCCGCAGAGCTGAAAGAAATGACGGCAAATGACACCCTCGCTGCGAAGACGGAAGCTGCAAATAACAACTTGGCCGCGACGATGACCGAATTAACAACGAAGACGGAGGCGGCAAATAGCGACCTGGCCGCAAAGTTGGAGACGACAAATCACAATCTGACTGCAATGAAGGCCGAATTAATCACAGAAATGAGAGCAGCGAACGACAGCCTGGCCACGGAAATGAAGGTGACGAACGAGGCTCTCGCCGCCAAATTTGAGGAACATTAGCCGGCGAGAGGGATGACGTGACGGAGCTGGGCAAGCGGATGGGCCAAGTGGAATAGCGCGTCGAAGATCTGGTGAACCGCTTCAATGACCTAGAGGAAAAGGCCGACAGTAACGCCAAGACCCTGAACGCCATGGTGGAAGACGTCGAAGACCTTGCGACCCGCGTTAACAACCTGGAGGGAAAGACCGACAGCAACACAAAGTCCCTGAACGCCATGGTAGAGGACATCATCGGCAGGAGGTTGAAGGACTTGAAGGCCGTCGCGTCGGTACGCGACACCACATCGGCGCGCGTCAAACCTCCTAAATACGACGGCGCGACAACTTTCGAAGTCTTCCGCCGCCAGTTCGACGCAGTGGCCAAGCACGACAAATGGTCACCAGAGGAAGAGGCCACACAGTTAATTTCCAGCCTCTAGGGATGGGCCGCGGAAGTTTTGAAGAATCGCTTTGGAAACCACCGCTTATCCGCAGCGTACCGCAGCCAGCTAAAGTCAAGTTCACAGTAGCCAGGGGAGACACTGCAGGAGTTCACCCTGGCAATTGAACAACTGGCCTGCATAGCCTTAGTCGACCTCCCACCAGAGTTCGTGTCCCGGGAAGCCGCCTACAACTCTGTCGAAAGTCACAATACATAGGATATCAACCAGTCAGCGTCATTTACCTTATAACATTATTGCACTAACATTAATAGTGTATGTCATCCAACTATATTTTTAACTAATGGACATTAAAATAGCGTGGATTTCCAAATAAAATGAGTTCTAAGGATGGGTCTTCACTGTTATCTAATTTCAAATTACTTTGAGCTTCGCTAATCTCTGATTCACATTGTTGTTAGCAATACCTACTACATATTGTTACGTATACCGTAATCTGAGAGCTGACCCAATACTGACTTGATTCCACGTAACACAAGTAAGAAAGTAAATATTGTTATGTAATCTGTTATTCGTGGAAGTTTTAACAAATCCTATTAGAGATTACGATTATCATCAGGTACATTTGTAATCTAAGATAAGCGCTGCAGTAATTTAAAATAGTGCACTATTTGGAGTTCTATAGTAGATTATCTTACAAAGCCCTACTTTATTCTCACCTCATTTTCATCTTCGCCTTTGGCTAGGTAGTGTAGCTATTTATGAGCTTAAACAAAGCCGCGGTAGAACTCTTCGAAGGATACAAGACGAGGGTAGACATACACAGAGAAAATAACTGCATGGAAATTTCAGATCTAAATTGTTATGAATCTTTTCATCGTGATAGCGCTTTTTTAATGCCCGTATGTTTACAAGTTCCGCATCTTCTTTCCTCCCTCAGGTTTTCAATACTTTCTTCTTTCTTCTTCTTCTTCTTCTTCTTCTTCTTCTTCTTCTTCTTCTTCTTCTTCTTCTTCTTCTTCTTCTTCTTCTTCTTCTTCTTCTTCTTCTTCTTCTTCTTCTTCTTCTTCTTCTTCTTCTTCTTCTTCATGTCTTCTTGCAGTCCAATAAACCATGTTTAGAGTCCTACTTGCCGAGGGGGATAGCGCAGGTGATTTCGAGTCCGGGTTCAATTCCCGGGGCCAACCTACCCTACTTTTTTATTTTTTTATTTTGCGGGGAGTCTCCGTAGGTCACCAGACGAATGCTGGGTAGGAACAACCTCCAAATTTCCTATCCCTGTATTTCATCTCCACGATCATTTCACATCAGCTCTCATCTGATGGTCTCTTTTAGGGTGTAAGTTTAGGAGCTGCATAGCACGTTGATGTGTTCTTGGTCAAACTTCCTACTCCGTTAGAACGGTCTTTGGTCTGGGAACCTGGTCTGGTTCTGCGCGGGAGTTTCCAACAGGTGAAGGATATGGAACCTGCCCTCTGCACTGTCGTGGCTTCTTGGGATGACCGTCATCGTGTCTCCTCTCGCATATCCAAGGGTGTCCCACTTGGGTGGCATAGTTTAATAGAAAAAGTCTGAACCTCCATGACGAATCCGCTTCGTAGGGTAGTCCAGTCCAATCCAGTCCAGAGTCTCTCTCCTTTGTGCCCGAAAGATAGCATGTGTAGCCCTCCTCTCATATTACCATATCACACGAGATCGTTTTTCTTATTTTCATCTATTTTAGTGTGTACATTTCCATTTGTTCACGAATTACTTCATTTATAATTCTTTCCATGCTGTAAAAGATGTTAATAAGGATGTTGTTAATAATTTCCTTCATTCTCTTTTGTTTTGCATTTAATTTGACAAATTCCTGAACCATATTATACAAGAGCTGTTCAATAAAGAATGATCATAATTTTTTAGGGTCATAATTTTTCGCACTAAAATAAAATCTTATACTCTGTTCGCTTAATGTGAAACCAACACGCCGTAGTAATTTAATTGTTGGTACTCCTGCTTCCCGCCTGTGAGAACCAGACAAGTTCAGACATGTTCAGTATCGCATACCACTGCAATTGAGGTAACACGCGAGGAACAATATGCGGTTTTAAAATTCTGCTTTCGTCTCAACAAATCTTCAGTTGAGGTCTATACAATGTTACAGGAGGCCTATGGAGAGTCTGTTCTTCCCTACAGCACAGCTCGAAGGTGGTTTAAAATATTTAAAAAGGGGAGACAATCAATTTCAAAGGAAGGTGGACCGGTGCTCCAGTTACTGCTCTTACGGAACAAGACATCTACAGTGCTGCTGCCATCGTGAGAGAAGATCGACCTTAAGATCACTTTCTGAAATACTGAACATATCATTGGGTGCCACCCACACGTTGGTGACAGAAATATTACACATGAGACGTGTTTGTGCGCGATGGGTTCCAAGACTGTTGATTCCTGAACAAAAGGACATTCGCACGCAGGTTGATGTCAGAGGAAGATCCGGAGTTTCCTTCAAACGTAATCACTGCTGATGAAACTTGGCTGCATCCTTTTGATCCTGAGAGCAAACAGCAAACCCCAGTGTGGAAATCTCCTTCATCACCAACTCCCCAAAAAGCAAAAGTGGTTGCTTCTGCTAGGAAAGTTATGGCCATCTCATTCTTTAATATTCATGGAATGGTTTATCAGCGTGTTTTACCTGCACACACATCAGTAACTGGACAATACTACAGGGATGTCCTGAAAACATAGCAAGTCCATATTAGGCGCAAAAGACCACATTTCCGTGAAGCAGGCTGGATGCTGCACCACGATAGTGCGTGGCCTCTCATTGCCAATATTGTTGCTGAATATCTTACAAAAGTCAACGTGAAGTGTATAGCTCACCCTCCCTATGGTCCAGATTTAGCCCCATGTGACTTTTTCCATTCCCTGACTTAAAGAAACGCCTTTGTTGGAGGCATTATCCATCGTCGGAAGCAGTGGTGAAGGCTGCGGGGGCGATTTTGAAGGATCTCTCAAAAATGGTTTCCAGCATGTTTTAGAAGACTGGCAGAAAGGCTGGGACAAGTGCATCGCATTTAGGGGAGACTATTTTGAGAAGGGCCATCAAAATTATGAGAATGAGTATAGGTACGTTGTCAAAAAAAAAAATTATGATCATTCTCTATTGAACAACCCTCGTATTTTCTTAACTAAGATGCTGGTTTTTCCTTTCCGTAAATATACCAAACCCATATTAGAGATATCGCTTTCCCACATGTAACACTTATATTTTGAGTTTGTATTTCCACTCTGCAACGTTTATAAATCGTAAAACCTAAATATTTGTAGATGTCTGCAATTTTAATAGTCAAGTTATTACTCAGCGTTTAATCCTTTTGAGTCCTGCCTAAGCACATAAATATTATTTTAGTGCTCAAAACAAAAAGGATTACTACTAATTAAATACAGAATGCTTTAAGAATCACCATATTATGACCGCCTATTCCCTTTTTATCCTTTATGTAACACGTTTTACTTTACTTATTCTGTAAGAACTCTCCTTAAACCTATGTCATAATACCACTCATTCCACTTTGAAGCTATACACTTCGACAGCAATGTATATAAATGGTGGTGTAAAATGTAGAAGTACGTTACTGCCGTACGTATATACTACACAGTCTGAATGTATGAATATCTCTTACATTTCCCATTCGAAGCCTAGAGTTTGTTAATCTCAAATAAATATTTGAACATTGAACACAATACTCATAATAGAATACGATAGAATGTATTACAAATTACTAGCATTTTAATATTTATCAAATGCACCAATTTTCAGAGTAATTTGTAGAAAATTAAAATACGTCATTGAAATATGCGTCAAGGTGATCCAAAAGGAAGTATATATTAATGTAATTATTTATTATTGAAGGAATCTTTGAAATAAATGTTCTCACTTGTTGTTAGAGCTCAGACAAATCCATTTCATATGGGCACTTTCTTGTCTGTTTCTTTTAATTCTAAATAATTGTGCAAGACATTATGCCTTATAATAAAATTGGTTGTAATTAGTATCTTTATACTACTAATTGTTTGATAATGCTCTAAATATTTGTACTGTGAAGCTAAAACGTTTTCTAAGAAGTTATCCGTGGTAAGAGGTTTTGTTTATATATCCAAAACAGCATAAAGAAATCCCAAAACCGCGCAACCTTCCCGTCTGAGGATTTTATTTTTCCCTGCCTTGTTCCCGAAGTAAAGAACAGTGGAGCTTTGTACTCGAAAATCCAACCAACATTATTACTGGGGAACAATGGATTACTCCGGCTGCTTTATATAGGTATAACAAAGCCAGGTTGGGTTACAGTTAATATGGTTATTCCAGTAGCATGTAATCGATATATTGCTAATGATTTCCGCTGCCCTTGGTTGTTACGGGTTCTAGATAAGTGATGTTTGAGCTAAATTACACTTCCCCTCAACAAATGCCATTGAGGTGACAAAATTAGTTCAATCGACCACAAATTAAAAACTCACAATGACAATCATTAGCTCCATTTTCTCTGTAATTAAGTTTTAATTGTAATTAATTATTCTTTCACACAGATCATGAGTAGCTTAGCGGAATCAAACTATATAATGAAAAGCTTAGCCAAGATTCGAATCATCTTCCATTTTTGATCCAGTTGTTCCAGCCAACTGAACCAGCATGAGATTAATCCATAATTTAACCGCTATGCTTACAGGACATGGAAAATTTGGGGACTACTTGCAACGATTCAAGATTGTGGAAGACCCTATATGTATCTGCAGAAAAAGTGCAGAAACAGTTCAACATATTTTGTGGGAGTTAGTAAACTGAAAAGCGAGAGAAGCCCTTGTAACCACAGTATCAGGCAACGATTAGAAGGCTGCGAATTAATCGAAATCAGATAATTAGAAAAGAAGATAAATTAATAAAAATTAATAAAATAAATTAATAAAAAAAGAAGGAAAGAATATAATTTAATATAACATATATACGAGCATCCAGACAAGGAAGTGTAAAAATCTGTACATTTCCGAGAGACAGGAAGGGAGGTCCGTTACCTTCTTTGTGTTAGTAGAGGTTCAATGTCTGAGAACTATAGAATACTTCCAGCCAGGAATGTGTTGAGACAAAGGGCTTTCAAAATTTATTTGAGCATGAACGCTAAAGGGATCTACTTCGCTGATTTGACAACGATGCATACCGTTACAAACAACTCAGGGTAGGCGTTCCCCAACTCAGGGTGGGCTGAGCGTCAATGAGTTAAATGAGTTTTGCAAACCAATGCGAAAATTCGAAATAAATGGGAAACCAATAATAATGTAACATTTGAGAAGAGTGAGCTGGTTTGGTCATGTGATAAAGTTAGAGAGGGGGTCAGAATAAGTTTCGAACTGAATCGTGAAGTCAGAAAAATTTACTTAAAGGGAAGGACGACAGGAAGGACGTGTTCATGCGCGTTAAGAAGAGAAACGAAGATTTATAAGTCTGAAATGTAGGGAAGTTAGGAATAGCGCAACCTGCGTAGGTGGAAGCAGCATTAGAAGTTTATTAGTCGCCGTGTAAAGAAGAAACCGCGCGGAAGTAACTTTAAACAAGTAATCCAGGGTTTCAAGTAAAATTGAATTTATGTTAGAAATTTTACTGACAGGTGGTCACCAATCCAAGCCGATAAACACACTTAGTAGGAATTAAACCAAATAATTCTCCAACAAAAAAGTGTTATTAATACGACTGAGTAGCCAACAACCACCAAAATCCATTTGCTACAACCATTCACCTGAGGATAAGAGAATTCATAGCTCCAATTAGAACCCAATCAATTTAACACTGGTATGCGGGTTTGCCGCACCCTTCGGAAAAGTGTAGTTTGAGTTAGCGAGAGATGGCCAATAGAGAACTGTGAAATGATATAAATTTTTAAAAACAATTCCTTAAATTAGTTAGTAGTACAAACTTCGATATTTTACAACCAAACATGTGACTGAATGCAAACCAGAGAACACTGTGAAATTATGTATTAGCAGTATATAATTTGTTATCTAAAATGTAAAATAAGTGAACATCATTGTATGTACATTGCATAGTAATGTAATGGAGCATGCAGCAATAAATAACTGATAAAACTGGAAAAAATGTCGGTACGGCATTTAATTACCCAAATGATTAGCTTTATTTTCGGTAAACAATGAGAACATCACATATTCATTTTGAGATACCCCTATGGTGAATTAAGAATCTCAAGCATGTTTAATTACCGCACTATACAGCTAACCATTTTGATTAGTTATTGGCAAGTAATTGTTATTTTACAGCAGCCCTGTGTAGAACATTACTGGAAAGTCAGAATCAGAGCAAAATAAGCAAATGCCTTGTGGCTTACCGTGGAACATGTGAGTATCGGAATTAATTGGATGCCGGCATGGTAGATCAGTTAAATAGAACACCGGGATGAATGCCAGAAGATCAGTATTTCATATCCCGTCTATGACGTTGAATTGTTCAGTATAATCCTACCTTTCATGTTTAAAATATACTCAAAGTTACATTGCAATTTTATACACGCTGGTAAAAATTAAACCATACACATTCCGAAAATTTTGATACAGGTATTAGTAGAAGAGTTAAAAGGGATCTCAGGTGCAGCGCTCGCATTCCTTTACCTACTCTTGAATATGCAAGTTCGACTATATACTCATGTTAATCAAAGTAAACGTTATCTTATTGCTAGTTTTCTTGTATGTAGGTGCAAGGATAAAATGGGAATGAGTAGGTTATAAGCGATATGAACTCGCGAATGACTCTGATCATCCACGTGACTTTGTACATCTATTTTACCTGATTGGTCAGATTTGCAATCACGCCATCCTCAGTACCCTTCCATTAATTATCGCCCTCAGTTGCCCGACAGTCATTATTGCAAATGAAACAGTTTTAGTTACATTATCACTGTCACGCTGCAGCTGGATGACATTGGTCATCCACGAGAGTAATTGCATTACTACTTAAATCAAGGTAAACAGAGTTTCTTTACTACTGCATTAGCCTAAGTAAAGGTGCTGACCTGTGCGTGTGTGTATATATAGTTGATTATCTGTTTTAATTTTCGTATTGAAAGAAAAAGAGTCAACAGTGAAAAAAACCAACGATACATATGAGCAGTGATCCAAATGTATCCTTAGAATGGTTGCAGGATATAAGCAACAAAGAATTTGGTAGTGATAATGATGGATCTGAGGAATAAGCTTTCGTGAATGAAAGTAATAACGATTCAAAAACGAAGCAAGATATATTCCGTAATGACACACACTAAATTAAGCTCTTTAGAAAATATATTCTGCGACCATAGAGAAAAATGGTCATCTCAATTAACATAAAATATTGTTATTCTGATTTATTTTATAATTGTTTCACTTTATACAACATTTAGAATCCCCTGTTAATGGACTTGATTACAGCATAACTACAAAGAAAATAAAGAAAACCTGTCTTACACGAGTACGTTGGCATTCATAAAATTCAGTACATACATCTGTGGGAAAATTATTCTGAAGTTTGGACACTGTTTCACTACTTACACATCCGCAATATTTGATAAGCAGTGAGTAGAGAAACAAATATAATACAGGATAAATTGTCACTTATTAACTCTCTATTCTGTTCGTTGATGTGTCAGAACATGGCCAACTATGTATGTAACCGGGATTTTGTATTCATTTTCCACTCTATGTCATTTTCAACTAAAATGCAAAGACTTCCTCTCAAATGTTTTCCTATTCAAGTAAAACGCTTTCCTAAATTCCTTCTTGCCTTTTAGAATCCATGTAATTTTAATGTTATTTTTTTTTTTTTTTTTTTTTTTTTTTGTAATTTATGTCCTCCAACGTTAAGTCATATCGAACGATGAATGGAATGGGTGAAATGATGCTCAAATGAGCCCGGGGTCCATAGAGCTTAGAGTTACCCGACATTCGTTTTTCAGGATAAGGCAAAACCCTGGAAAAAACCTTATTCAGGTAACTCAATCTGACCGAGATTCGAACTCGGGATCTCTTGAACGTGAGGCAGACACGCTACCATCTACGCCACCGAGGTGGGCTTCCTGTGGTAAAATATCTATATAGAGAGATGTTTCGTGAAATTATATCTAACGGATAATAGTTTAAAGTGAAAACCATGGTAGTTTGCTTGATATGGAACATAGTTCCTTCCTTTAGTAACTATTTTATTTCTTTGAATCAGTAGTTAAGATTTTGAATCGTGGTACTGAAGTATCTGATAAGATACCGAATTGCAGCTGAGAAAAACCGCAAGTTAAGAAGTCATACGTAAGTACTTGTTTTTAATCTTATATTTATAAGTCTGTTCTGCAAAAATGGGAAATGTTAGCGGAGTGTCCATCAAAGTTGACACATTTATCGACTGCGTCTTGAACATGCGATTAAAAGACACAATAAAAGAAAGAAAAAAATGTAGCTCGTGTTTTGTTGTGTTCCAATTCCTAATTCTTGTTGATCGTAGTGGAGGCCGTGTACTGCCTACTTTGTGTATCCAACGCTGCTAATAGCGTGTCCTCTCAGCCAAGTCTCTTTGTGAGAGTTTGGGAAGCCAGCCAAATAACCCACAGCTAATACGAGCTAATAAATAAGTAAATGGCTACTAAACGTTCTCTTCGCTGGAAGTCCACCGGTCAAAGTGCTAAAACATTTTATCCTTGAAAAGGAGCCATAATCTGTCTCCGACTAAAACGATACTGTTACAAATAAATATATGGAAGGCGAGAAAGACAGAGATAGAAATAGTGTAACGGAACGCTCTTAGGCCGCTGATTGAAGGAGGAAGTTTGTGGGTGTTTATGGAGGCAGGAACCCATTTCTGTGTTCTCCTATGATTATAGTAGGATTATTCTAGATTGAGAATATTTTAGTGTTAGTATGCAAACAATTTAACTAAAATAATGGCATTCCATGGAAATTATCCAATTATAGCTTAAATAGTAGTAAATAATTTTTAATAGAACATGTGCTTGATTGTAACTATTTAGGAGCTTATTTGTGGTACAATCAAAAGAACAATAGGAAGGAAAATACGTAGTGAAAATTTTCTTAACTTTTATAAAGCTATACCCATTTTGATGTATGTCTCGGAAAGTGGGAGTCAATAAAAGCATGGTAGAGAAAATAAGTAAAATTCCTTCGATATGTGGCAGGATAAGAAATAGACTGAAGATATTAGCAAAGAAGAACAAATAGCATAGTAACAAAAATAGAATATACAAATAAACAGTTTATCACGCCAGCAGAATGAATGAAGAGAGGCTTCCTCTTATGATCCTAAATTATAAGCCTTGAAGTCCTAGAAGTCGAGGACGGCCAGTTAAAATACAGAGTGAGCAACTACGCTTGGAAGCCTGAACAGGTCAGTAACTGTCTAACCCATGAAAGGAGGTGCTGATGATGATGACGGTGATATTAAGTATACAAATAACCGAGGAGATGGCTCCTTGATAACGCGCAAGATTACATTTAAGAGCTCCTGGGTTCGATCACTGTCCATGGATTTTTCTCTGACGGGAAGGCGAATGCCGGAGTGGTATGTTCTTCTATCACGACTCTCATTTCCTCTCACTTCGTCTCCCTTATGATGACTCCGAACTGATTTTCGGTCGACATGGGCACATGGCGCAGATGTTGCGCCAGATGGTGGCCATTTGAACCTCCACTGCCGAGTCCAACTTTCCCCTTCTCGGTGGAGCACACCTCCGACGGTTGAGCAGGTCACTATCGAGTGTCTCCCAACCGAATGTTGGGAACTCTGCACATCTTTACCAACTACGTCGTCCTTTCCTGTAGCCCATACTTCTTCTGCGGTTCCTCCATGTCTCCCCAATCCTTCCAGGGGCATATGCTGAAAAAATCTAAAAACCAGTCGAGGTGCAAGGTCAATTTGCTTTCTATATTTACGAATTATGTATTTATGTATTTCGTTTTGAATATAAATCTAGAACTTGGAGTGGTTATATAGATGAAGGTAAATTTATGCCACACAATGCAGCGACATATTTGAAGTACGATTCGTTGTCGTGAGGTCCACGCCCCACACGCGTGAAAGGTTTCGCGTTTCCCTCGGTGTGGCGACGCGTGGAGAAGCCAAACCTTACCTCGATGTAGAAGCGATGAACTCTCCTGTCTGGAGGCCGTGAAGATGATGGTCTCGAAGATTTCTGTAAATTTTCCTTCCGGTAGCTGCGGCGAGCGATGAGATGTGAAACCTCAATGTCGTGGTATCGATTCAAAAGGGATTTTGCGTTTGGGCAACTATGAAATAAAATTATGAACACCGTTCACTTTACATGTATTTATTTCTCGACATCTTTTGCTTCACAAGGGACTTTTTCACTGGTATAGCGCTTTATTAACTTTTAATTTTCTCCTTCGCTTTGCGAATGCTGCAGCGTATTTCCCACTTATGTTATTTCTCGTCGCGTCGCGTATTCAGTGTATATTTTAATCGTTTATTAAACGTTAATGAATGGTGAACTCCACTAACTTCCTGTAGTTTTCAAGAGCCTTTACCAAAAACACGTCTACAGGCTTCGAGAGTACAAACAAGAAGAAGAAAGAAATTTAAGTATAAAATTATTGGTTATTTTCTCTGTTTCGTTGCTAGGTTACCGAAATACTAAATTTTGATTGGTCCGACGTCACAATTTGTGTAGATTTAGTTTCCGGAATTTTCTGAATTTGGGATTTCAATGAACCTAAGCATTCGTTGCATCATCTACATGGCCTGCTTGGTTATTGATTCACATTGAATTACTGATGGCCATGTTTACTTTATATGTCCATATATGGAATTTTAAAATATATTTACAGACCAATATGCAATATCAGCTTTAAACTATAAGAGACAAACTAACCAGAGATATTTATACAATAGTATAAGTGTATAACAAAAGTATAACCAGAGCTAGTCCTTTAATTCTGAATCCTTATTAAAAATTGTCTGTTAACGTAAAAATAGGTAGCTTTACAATTGAACATATGTATGTATGAAAGTTATTCTATCTCTAAGTATACAAAGTGATATTAATATACGATGTACCTTTGTGGTGAGGAACTTACCTGTTGTGCTCATGCCCCTTTGGGAATCCCCGAGAAAGAGGTGAAGTAAGCGGAAGGTAGTTGGACCAGTGTCTAACAGCAGAGGGGATGGGTCTTCAATTTTCAGTTGGAAGCTGCCCTATCTGTCTAGTACACCCAACTCCCCTCTCCCATGCAAGCCTCCACGACGCACTAAGAGGTTCAGGAAACGGAGATCGCTCTGACGGGTGATGGAGGTTTCCTGAGGGCATTCTTTTCCCTACCATTCACTGCCGAAACTCCCGCCAACACAAACAAGCCTCAAACACCAAGGAGATGAAGGATGAAGTGAAATATTGGGACAGGAAATTCGGATGATTAAAACCTTCCCAGCATTTGCCTATAGCACGGGTAAACCCCAGAAACCCATAGGTAAGGAAGGTCGGTCTATGGAATCGAACCTTATACTTTCCAAACCTGAATCACGTGCCACTATCTGCACTGTCTCTGTAACATTAAGATATGCTTTATAACATACGTTAGGCCGAATTTAAAAAGGAAAGTCTTATGTATCATTCGTATGAATGACTTTCTCTATTACTCTTCTACTAATAATTCCTATAAGAACCTATTGCATTGGCTGTAGCCTTAAATCGAGATGAACTTTCATTGCACATTTGGATATTCATTGTAAGTATAAGGAATATACAGTTGGATAAAGATATAATAAGATCTATAAAATGGGGCTTGCTGTTTGATGACTTTAGAATGCCATGCTCTTTGCATGACCACAAGAAAAACGGATAACGACTTACTAAAAAAAACTAAAAATATTCCGCTCACTTTCTTCTCAGGCAGCCAGCCAGGTGAAAACATGATTAGATATCAACGTTTCGGGAGTGTGCATCTCTCCCACCATCAGGATATTTATAAAATTTTATAACCTCAACTGAAATATAACACGAATATAAACAAAGACAAAACACTATCAAAATTCGCATTAGTGAACGAAAGACTGTTTTCAGTAAATTAAATGCCAGGTCAGGAGATGGCGTGAGTATAGAAAATTGTGTCAAAGAAACCTAACTACTTAACTAGATTATCAAGCTGTATTGATCTTTGTTTCTTAATTCGACGGATTTCCATTTTAAGGCCGGTTTCCAAGAGGAGCTGAACTGAAATCCAGCATCACAACTAAGCGTGCTCCTTTCAGAGAAAATAGCCAGAGCCTCCTTAATTCTCCGCTCCCAGTAACTGTTGTATATTGCAAAGATGGTCATCTTCCAAAAATTGACTCTATGGTCGTTATCAAAACAGTGCTCTGCCAGCCCATACTTCTCAGGTTGCATTAAACGAATGCTCCATTCATGTTCGATTATTCTAGTAGCGATGGTCCCTCCGGTTTGTCCTATATACGCTGCCCCACATTCACAGGGAATGTGATACACACCCGGAATTTGGAAGTCCAGTTTGTCTTTCACTGGTCTCAACAGATGTTTAATCTTCGGAGGTGGCTTGTGGATGGTCCTGATGTTGTATTTGGCGAGAATTCTGCTGATTCTGCAGGATAGGTTGCGGGTAAACGGGATGCAGGCTGTAGCAGGAGGTTTATCTAACGCTTGCTGTATTACAGGTTTCCCTTTCCTAGCTTTGATGTTCGAGGCTTCAATGTCATATTCGGAGTAGGCGTTTTGACGGAAAGTGAGTCTCAGATGCTGTAATTCCTGTTTTAAGTGGCTGGGATCAGAGATAGATAAAGCTCTGTGGGCCAGTTTATTGAGAACTCCAAGCCGTTGAGAACTGAGATGGAAACTATGAGCGTTCAGATAGAGATCGTTGTGTGTAGGCTTGCGATATACAGCATGCCCTAGTGTACCATTGCTGTTTTTTGAAACAAGAATGTCCAGGAATGGAATAGCTCCATCCTTCTCCACTTCCATGGTAAACTGTATTTGTTCAGCAATGCGATTTTTGATAGTGTATTGTATTTGTTTATAGTTGTGTTATATCCAGTATTTCATTTATGGTTATAACATTTTATAAATATCCTGATAATGGGAGAGATGCACACTCCCGAAACTTTGATATCTAATCGTCTTTTCACCTGGCTTGTTGCCCGAAAAGAAAGTGAGCGTATTCGTGGCCAGGAAAGCTTCAGATCTTATTTTACAAATATTCTAACCTCCAAACCAATAATGAGTATCCCGGAAATGTTTAATGCCACAAAAGAACTAATTTTGCATAATCGTAAATCTTTGTAGAGTTCTACATTTTTCGTGCGGAAAGCTTTTTTCTACCTCTTTCGTTTTGTGTATCTCAGTATGGATATTTCTTTAATGATTATTCGCAGAAATACAAGATACGCATTTTAGTTTTTAGACTATATCTTAAACTTAGACATTTTAGCTAAGATCGTTAGAGAATCGGTGAAATAATAAATAAATTTTGTTTTCAATAATTTGATTAATGTTAACAAGTTTGGTATATAACAAACTTTTCATTTATGAATATATGAGTAGTGTTATTCATTGGCAAACGGACAGATAAGAGAGCGCACAGATACAAACACACAAAAATGGTTTTCTAGAAATACTTTTTTATGCATTCAAGATGTCGTAAGGGGAGTCTACTTACCCTATCTTGCCAATATTAATGTTTGATCCATTCTCTCTGCAACTAATTAATGTAATGAGATAAATGTTTATGGTGTATTCAACAATACCTTTGCAATTGATTGACGAGAAATTAAATATTTATGTTCATTAGAAGGAATGTTATGATTTCTTTTTAAATAAAGCTCTTAAAATTTTGTTAAAAAGTGAAAGTTCTTTAATTTATAAAACAGCAAATCCACGTGCATAAATTTTTTTATTAAATTAAAGCCATTTAGGATGCAAATGTGTAGTAACAATTTCAGCCCTTAGTGTAAATTAATTTTTTAGATAATGGGACATTAGTATAGAAAATTTTACTTTTTCAGAAATTGCTTCCAAATGTAAAAAGTTAAAGAAAACTCTCCATTGTGCATAGAATGTCTAAAAATCCTCCAGCATCATAGCATTATGTGTCGTCTCCTTAGGTATGGTTCCTTTTTCTTCCTTTTAGTGACCTAGCCTCCAGAGACATATGTTTTACATATTTTTGCCTTACGTACCGTTTTCGCATCGAGCTCTTTTAGAGTATTTCTAGTATTATAACCAATAGTCATTCCCATTTCACTCAGTAAACTTTTTCTACCAGCATTCCCTTCCTTGAATGTGATAACTGCATAATTTGCACCAAGATGTATAGAGTTTAGGTACTCGAGATCAGACTACATTATTAAAGCATACATTCACATTTTGAGTTTTCCCTGTCAAACACTTTTTCAGTAATTCTGGATTAGCCAGATTTACACAAATAGGATTCAATGCCAAAATTACTGTCTTACATATGAAATTTTATGATGATATGCAGTTTATACCGGCTTCTGCTTTTTCATATTTTCACCAGTTAATTTTGTTTTCCCCAATTATCTATCTTTGCTCAATCTTGTGCCCATTCTTTTCTATACATAACAGAAACACTCCTGTTTGTTTAGCAGTAGAGCTCCATAAGGTTTAGCTACAAACAATGATTTGAAGGAGCTGGAATCACAATCCCTATCAAAATAAAGGAAAGATCTCTTCTCTAACAGTAATATTTGCAAAGTTACTAATGTTTTACCAACTGAATGCATCAACATTTTCTTAAAAAAAACTACTGCGCCAAAATACATTCAAGAGTATTTGTAAACTACTTGCAATTACCATACATCTATGCAAGTCACACTAAAATTAGCAGGAGATTCTAAGTATTCATATGCACTTAAAAGCTGAAAATGGAAAAAAAATTACGAAAATCCGATATAAACTCCCCTTAAACTATTTCCGATGAAGTCACTCTATCATTCATGTCGTCTATCATTCATTTATATATCTCCTCTACAGGCTAATGTTACAAAGGTTTATCTACTATACACTTTGACATCACTGGAAACAAAGAATGGTCACTTTAGGCTTAAAAAATGTGTGATGAATGAATGGAAAATTCAAATTAACGGTCACGAATATCTGAAAAAATTTAATAATAAAAAATGTTATAACTAGAAACCTGTTATGACGAGTTTAGGATTTTCATGTAGCATTTGTCAGAATACTCTTAATTAATTATAAATAAAACAAAATGATAATATATTCAATGAGAATTCTAGGAGACATTCCTTTATGTTTGAAACATTAAGTATATGGTATTTTAATAAAAAATCTATAAAATCATTTTTAATTAAGTAAAAAGTGGATAATATTTCATATAAGACCTAGAATGCGCTGCAGTTATGTACTTAATTTGTTTTTATCTGAAATGTTGTGTTTTACTTTGAGCTCAAATACTAATACACACGCGCCCACGGACGGAGGTTTCTCTGATAATGTCTACTGTGGGTTTAGAGGATCTCAAAAATATCTATTTTTGGTAAAACCTAATGTCGATTTTTTGCAAGGAATGCTGCATATGTATGTGGTGCAGAAAAAAATAACAACTTGGTTTTGCTCTCTGCGTTACGCAAAGGTATGGAACCAAAAATGCAGTCTTATTATCGAGAGATATGAAGTTGATAAATCACCCTTTCTTTCTGTTAATTTTAAATGCACAAGGAATTTTTACAGGACAAATATATGATAAGAATGTAGTGAAAGCTGACGGCACGATGCTAAGTGTGATCGATCGAGTGCCAGGTGTACTACACTAAAAGCAAGTCGTGTTTTGTTTTCTTCAAAGTAGTTCATTTGATTCAGCAGCCTTTCTGCACCATATATTGAAACCAATAATCATAATTCTCAGCTCCTCTCTCGAACTAAGGTTACAGGTGCTTTACTTAATCAGAAGTAGAAAAGGGTATCGTAATGTTCTAGCTAAAATTGAAGTGCTGAATATAAGATTCTGCCTCTACTGAAATTCCACTACTTTCTTCTCAAATTAAACTGAAAATAAAATGTAAATTTTATGGGAGTGAAAATGTTAGTGAAACAGAGGATTTGACTACGAATATTTATTAGAGGAAACGCCACATTTAGCACGGCACATAGAGAAACAATATAGACTTTCCGAACCTGAAAATGTAGTAATACTTTAAGTATTTTAAAACAAAGATAAATATTTTGAGGTCATATTTTTAATTAATATATTAATAAGCTGAAGATAAATAAGTAACTCCAAGATGGAGTAAAAAATTTTTGTTAATTTTATGTAGGAATTATTTATTCATTCAATAGTATGCTCAATTTCTGTACTCTTTACCTATAATAAATAGAGGAAGTAATGCCTTCCTGCTAAAAATATGTACCGATATTTCACGGAAACACACTTTTTGAGAGTTCCTAAATGAACATAGGGATGTAATACAAATAAAAATATTTAGTAAGTATCTTCCACTTATATTAAGAAGTTGATGACAATACTTCTGTCTTCTTTATACGAGATTAATTTCATGAGCATTTGCCCACATCTTCAGTCAACACACTTCGTTGTCAAGGTTACCATGTATTTACATATTACCAACATCTGAAGACAAAACAAATAAAAACAGAATCAATTGCCGGTATGTCAAAATTCATTACGCGATTTTTATTTTTTAAAGTAAATATTTTCCCCAAACTATTAAATCTATGGGAATATTTAATTGTTTTAGTAATTTAACTTCGGGATTTATTTCATGATTAAATGACAAAAAATGATCTGCTACGGCCGATTTATCAATTTTTTTATATCTAATGTTACGAAAATGTTCTTTCTTTCTTTCTTTCTGGTTTCCAAACTACGTTTCGTCTTTCCAATATAAACCTGATCACAATCTAAGCGATTAAATTAATAAATACCAGATTTTTTATTATTAGGAATTTATTTTTTTAGAAAATTGTATAAATGTTTAATACTATATGTATTTTGAGGAACTAAAGTTATAACAACTTCTTTAATTAAAATTGAAAATGTTTATTAACCCAAGGATGGTAAGTAAATTTTTAAATTTATAAACATCTCTTATTTTTTTAAGAGTAGAAATATCATTAATACTTTTCTGATGTTTAAATTTTTCAATTTTCTTTTGTATAAAATCTTTATTAAAACCATTAATTAAAGCAGTACTAATAATATGTTTATATTCTTTATTAAATTCTTCTTTATTCAGGGGTATATTTATTAATCTATAATACAAGCTATTAAAAACAGCAAATTTATGTGGAAAAGGGGTTAAAACCTTTCTATGTAATTATCAATATGAGTAGACTTCCTATAAATCCCAAAATCTAATTTGTTATTATTTCTTATTATTTTCAAATCTAGAAAAGGAAGAAATCCATCAATTTCAGTTTCTAATGTGAATTTTATAGCTTTATCTTGTAAATTTAGTAATTTTAAAACATCATTAATTTGTTTTTCAGGAACAATAGCAAAATATCATCAACATATCTATACACTGTTTTAAAAATTAAAGGAAAAGCTTTAGTGACTTGAATTTCGAAAAATGCTCCTAAAAAGATCAGCAAGAAAAGGTAAATGCGTAAATACATGGTATCCTTGACAACGAAATGTGTTGACTGAAGATGTGGGCAAATGCTCATGAAATTAATCTCATATAAAGAAGATAGAAGTATTTTCATCAACTTCTTAAGATAAAGTGGAAGGTAATTACTAAATATTTTCATTTGTATAATATTTATTACTCCACTGTAACTAGCTTCATTTTCTGTGTAATAGGGATGTAAATTTTTGTAAGAGCTATGGTGTGATTCCCCTGCTGACACTCTCTATAAGCGGAATTGACACCATTGCCTACAGAGACAATCAATATAATTTCTTCATTTCATTGTTATGTAACATGATTATATTAGGCGGAAAGCAGTGTTGCTCACCTCAGAAAACAGGTGAAAACTCAGTGCCGACACACGTTTCATTTACTATTCTATTGTGTTGTATAACTGAAAATTAAGGTAAATAAAAGTACAATAAAAACTGTACTCTGTACAATTTAAACTTTACTCTCTACTTATTCTTCTGGTAATAACACCCGCGGGTGAGCGGCAGGGTCAGGTGGCTGAGGCAATGAAGCAGGTTATATATCAAATCATAAAGAGATGGATGAAAGGAGATATGATAATGGAGCATTTGGTGGAATGAATAGCGAGGGACATGAAGAAATCGGAGAAAACCAATTCAGGCTCATTTTGTTCACTGCATGCGACTTTCTGGGATTGAACTCGCACCATCTTGGTAATAAAGGACCGGTACAAACACTCCACCACGGTTATCCTCGCAACGTAAAACTAAGAACATCAACAGTTTTCTGTAAGAGCACCTGAGAACTTAATTACGTAGGAAGAGAGTCTTGGTTCCGTTCTCTCTCTGTTCTCTCGGCGAAAACAGTGATTGATATGCACTTTCATACACACGAAAACTCTGGCGGTTAAACGGAAAGTTCAGTAAGAAGAAAAAGGTTAGTGTTACAAAGTCACAAAGGTCTCCTTATCTATACAAACTACTTATTTTTAAAAAATGATTCTTCTATTCACGTTACACTGTTTTGAATGCGCATCTTTACTTTCTCTACCACATACCTAAAAGGAACAAAGAATACATTCTATTCAAAACCTTGAATTATTCATTTCACAAAAATATATATTTTCAGTAGAATATGGGTTGTAACTTCGCTTTTGCGTTTAAGTGTACACCTAAACAGGTATTCAAGAATTTTCTCAAAGAAATACATGTTCGATGTGAATATATAAAGGTCTAGAATTGTTGTCATTTCTGTATCTAAATGGCAATAGCCGAACATTGAAAGCAATAGATAGAGAGCGTGCCTCAAAAAGCTGCGCGTGACAATTTGCCCACCACGAGGTGACAGTCTGATATTTCGTGTGCGTAGGTAATAGTTTTCAGTAATGGTTTTACTGGAGCTATTTGAGCTCATTTGAAGAGGTTACACAGAAAGTATCCAATCCCCAACTCTGGAACCATTTGTGCTGAAGGTCGTGATAAAATGAAAAACAGTGCAGTGATTTTTGATTACCTGGACAGCACGTACAAAACAGTAATTAGATCACCACTGACCAACTTCGATGTCAGTGGATTCCAACAGAGCTGACGCTCTACAAAAGTAGAGCGTGTCATTTCAAATGATCTCTCTATTAAGGAACGGATAGAAATAATTCCCAGCTTCTTTTTAAAATGCTAGAGATGTCTCACTACCTGCCCTACTTTCCTTTAGTCCATGGCTGTTGGTGGAGGAATTACAAGGCATTTAAGGAATACGCACTGAAGTAAAGCTGAACCTCCTATATATGAAACCGAAGCCACAAGCTGCAGATGAGCTCTGGAAAACTTCCCATTTTGCTTGCATTGCGTATCTCTGGACATCTCTTGTTCTGTAACAGGTTTTGTAATCAACTTTCATTGCCCAAATCCTTATCACTAAGATCACGCTGTTTTAATTAACACCAAACAGGGGCCAACTTTTGTTAAGCAATGGAAAATATCTTAATGAAGTGAGACACAAAAGTGGAGATCACCTACATTGTGACGGATATTGAATGCTCCAAACATAAGCATCATGTACGATACATTAACATACTGAGCTGTCTTCCACCATCCACACATTGCAGCTCGCGGCAAATGGCGTTTGAGCACCCAACAAGGGGTGAATTGTAGAAGAAGGCGAGCGCCATAGTAGGGACTTCCACTTCTCAAATGTCGGTAGTGCCGCTGTAGTAAGCAAACAAGATATGCTGCGCTACGCAAACATAAAATCATCCACAGCACATCAGCCGATATAAGGTGACAGGGCGCTTTCTTATGAACCTAGCTCTATTACCAATGGTCTAGCATTAGCAAATCTCATAGTAACATCGACATGCATTATATTTTATCCAGATTTATTGAACCCTATTTTACACAGTGGTATATTAGGGTTAGAGTTGATACATAAAAATATACAATTTTAACAAAAATATTTTAAATACTAGAAGGAAGAAATGATGTTTTAATCTAGTGCATATTAATTTAAACTATTTCAGACGTTTAAACACTGGGTTTATAAACATCATGAAGTACTTATACTGTTGTGACTTCGTTAGCAAAGATGTAAGCGGAGCAGAAAATTCAGTTTCTAGAGAGTCTAGCTTGAATATTAATTCTTGTCTTTCTCCCCAAAAAATGGGACAACAGAAAAGGAGATGAACCACATTTTGAAATTCTTCACCACACATGCACTCGGGGTTGGATGTTAAGTGAAATCGTGATAAGTAATCACAAAATTTACCAAGTCCACTTAAAAAATGTGTCAAAACAAAATTTGGTACAAGAGTTTCACATTTTTCTCTGTCATATACACTAGGGAAAAATAATGTTTTTGTTAAACTTCCTTTTGGAGTTGTTAGCCATTGTTGGTTCCATTCTCAAGAATATGTTGATATATTATTCTCTTTACATTAGAAATAGGACATAAAGAGTGTGTCACAGGAAGGTTGGATTCTGCAGCCTTCTTAGCCAAGCAATCAGCTCTCTCGTTATCTAAAATTCCACTGTGTCCTTTAAGCCATCCTATGCAAATATTTATTCAAACTATTGCAAGTATAGGAAAGGAATGGGCCGAAATTCACAAACCTCTTCAGATGCCAAAAGCTGTTATATAGGTTTATGGAAACACACATTCCTCTGTGTCCATGATGCGTTCAATAATTTTCGAAGTTATCGAACACCATATGAAGCCACTGAAGGATGATTTCACATGGTAGTGCAGTTACAAGTTTATGTATGTGAAGAACTGAGCAAATACTTCATTACTGTTAGAGATAACAATCATGACTGAATTCACCAATTCCTGCATTCTTCCTTAATCGACGCCATTCGGTGACTAATATCTTTTGTGAAGACGAAGGTTTAGAAGTACGTTCTTTCCATACTAGCCACCATTGACCAAGAAGCAAACAATCTTGATCTAAATTGCGGAAATGGTCTTAAAATGTCTCTGTAACATTCGCATCAGCAGCGCTAACAAAATAAGAATGGCGTTTTTAAGCAGCTCGACTGCAGAACCTTAGCGCGAAAGTATTTATATGTTTGTGAATGGCGGAAAGCTAGGCAGTGCAAGTTCCTGGCAGTGGCACCATTGCCTCACACATCTTCTGTAAATCGGTAAGCTCAGATGATGGAACACACATTTCCTATGGAAGATAATATTGTAACAGACAAAATGAACTGGTTTAGTAGAGAAACCAAATCTACCCTTGTAGAGGACAGTTCAATAAGTACCCGTATTTCAAAATACATGTTACCAAGGCAAGCTGGTGTTATCAACGTGAACTTTCATTTGTTACACATCAAATCAAATTTGGTACTGATTAATTGGTTGGTTTGAATTTCCCAGGCACTTCAGTTAGTCGTTTAACGAGTTTTCGCTAAAATGGAACTTTAGTGGGTCGTTTTTTTACTTTTGAATTAGAAACCTTGTGCAAAGATAAAAGTGAAATTCGTTGTTCTTAATGGCGAATTTCTGATATCTCTAGCAATATTAGATATCGACTCAAGAACTTTATACGTGGTCAAACATACTTTTCTGATCATGAACGCCTAGGACGCCCCAGTTCGATTACCGAGGAAGTCATTGAAAACATCCACGATATAATTTTCGTTGATCATCGATCACAAGTAGCAGAGGTAATGTTTGCCTCGAGTTGCCAGCGTCAGTGAAACTAAATTCATCATTATGTTCCGGAAACGAAATAACAAACAGAGCAATGGCCTGCTTTTGGTGAATCTGCTGCAAAATTGCAAAAAAAAAGGTATCATGTGCCGGAAAAGTGAAAGTGATAACTTTGTAGGCTACGAATGGTCACCAGGTCTTAGAAAAAGAAAAACAATTTCTAGGCAATACTATAGTGAGTTATAAGCCTGATGCGACAAGAAGCTGGAGATTTGGTTCCATTTGGCGAAGAAGATGAAGTAATATTTCTCTACAACTACGTGTCAGTACATCCATCCGTTGTTGTACCACCAAACTGCATAAATTGCGTTATGGATAGCCTATACTCATCCGACCTGACTCTCTGAAATTTTGTGAACAAACAGTTGATCAAATGAGGAGGTGAGGACAAAACTGAGGCATGTTTTACATAACTTCACAATTCATATATTTTGGAAGACTGAAAAATGGCAGATACTTCGGAAGAAGTGTATATAGTCAAATAAATAAGTAGAGAAACAAATAATTTGTGTTTGAAAAATTCACGTCTTCATTGCCAACACGGGTACTTTTAGTTATATTACTTAGTACTTAGTACTATCTCATTTACGATCACTTTTGTGACGATATGTAAGCCATTGTAACTTTATATTGTTGTATGCATAATAAAATAATCTCCTTTACTGGTAGTAAACATATGTTTATTATTTTATACTACATAATTTATAAAATTATACAAAATAACTCATAAACGTAGGAGTTTACTTCTACTATCCAGATTACAGGGTGCTTTTAAGTATTTTCTTTTTTATTTAAATCGTCATGAGACGATACAAACACCCATTGCTAGAGTTCTCAGACATCTGTAACATACAAACAGAAGTATAATAAGAAAAGGAAGCACTTGGTTGGAATATGTATGAGTATGTATTTTCCAAACTGTGACAATAACTACCATTTTAGGCAATAACTACCGTTTGCCATAAAACCGATATACAGATACACTAGTTGCGAAATTAATAAGTTTTATTACGCATTTATTCGTGTATACAGTTAGCTATAAGCGAGTTTTAAGATTACCAAAAGCCAAGAATGTATTTTAAAAATCATTCTATATGTGTACTCGTAACACACAATGAAAACAATCAGTAGCAAATCTCGGAAGAAATATGAAATTCAGTTTTATGAATATTTTGTTCATCCAGGAATTTCCACACGAAGAATCTAGGGTATATCTGCCAGCATTAAGCTTTATATGAAAAAGCTTTAGTTTTTTTTCCTAAAAATGCTCAAGCAAGTTTCAAACATGTAATGTTAAAAAATAACAAATAAAAATATATGCTAAATTTTCCCGAATAGCCTGTGAAGCCCTTCCTTGCGAATGAATTTTGTTCAACTTTAAAACCGTGGGAGCAAAAAAAAAAAAAAAAAAAAAAAAAAAAAAAAAAAAAAAAAAAAAATGTCCAGGAGATGGGACTTAATGGGAGAAAAGGAAGGAGGAACGTGGCAGAATTGATAAAAAGATTAAAGAAGTAAAGGGGTAAGATTTTGGAGCTGAAGAGGTTGAGTAAGGGCAGGGCATTATGAAGATGAATAACTGGAGGTCTGCACATCGCTTAACTACAGTACGGGAAGAAGAAGAACAAGAAGAACAAGAACAAGAAGAACAAGAAGAAGACATATTAAACAGTGATATAGAAACAAAACTTATGCACATACATAAGTTCAGATATTCGTTATACTTGGTTTGAACTGTCGAATACTTAATACTGCTCAATTAGTATTCGTTTTTCTTATCGCGTGGCCATGGAAACAGAATGGTATGCATAGAGTCAACATGAAAAATTCAATGTCATTTCCAGAAATTGAACCACGGATCTCCTGGTTTCCGTCCAGTCGCTCTAACCCATGGAGCTACCATGTCCAACGTGCCGTCCTGACATCAAATTCTCCAGTTGAATCACATATTCCCGGTAAACCACTAGGGACTCTCGTATCCGAGATACACCGTTTGTGGGGACTTACTATCGTAAGTACTTATTCCCAGGGTTCACCATTAAACTCTTATTATTTTAGTTAATTGGTGGAAATTAATCATTTCTTCACACTATCCATTCAAAGCCTTAATCTATGTACGGCTAGTGTGAAGAAATGATTAACTTCCACCAATTAACTTAAATACAGAATGGTATATCAAAGTCATTACAAAGGCCATAGCCATCATATTATCGCATGCAGAAAAAAAATTAAATTGAGTTTTACTTATTGATATTCTTAATAATAAAATGATTTTCAGCGTCCCATTCTAGTACATCGAGTATAAAAAGCGCTTACGTTTGGTCAGCGGACTCTTTATCAGTGAGCCCCAATGACTTAGCCGTCGGCCGGCTGTAAAACCCACATACTCACTCACTCACTCACTCACTCTTTATCACACTTTAGGTTCCCTTATATGCCGCAAATCTACACACGAAACCACCGAATTTAACTTTCCTTCCGTAGGAAGCCATGCCAAGGAGTTTTGTGCCAGAAAAAGACCCATCGAGCGACATTGGAAACCAGATGCTAGTAAGTTATCCTAGACCACGAAGAACGGCTGCCAGGCTGAAGAACTTCCCAGTCGAAGACGTATCAGTATAAAATATTGTGGCGTTAATAGTTGTCCATTCAAAAATCAAATATTAAAAGACTTACGGTCATCTTGCATCCTCGGGAAAACGTCAAGTACTGTATCGACGTTCCTTTGGAGCCTACGACAAAATGTATAATCAAAACATTCCTGCAAATATTTAAACTGATTAACAAGAAAGAGCTTGAACTAAGGCTTTTTAAGAATACAGAGTTTTAACGTTCCTAATTATTTTGATTGAAAACATTCTTTACCTAAAATTGCATTATTAAACCAAAGAGTTTATATTGTTCGATAGTTATCACAACATATTGTTATAAAGCATTGTAGACCTTTTTATCTATTAAAATCCTGTGAAAATTTACGTAAGTACAGTACTGAACAAAATTGAAGCATTGATTTATCGTCATTAAATTAAGATTGCGCTTGTGCTGGCCTGCTGGGGAGTTTTCAACTGTCAATTGCAGAAACCCTGCCCTCTGCACAGTCGTGACTCTTTGGAACGGCCGCCGTCTGTGTCCTCTCGCCTCGTCTTTCCTCCTGGAGTACCCTACTTAGGACATAGGTACAATAGATCAAGTCTGATCGCCTTGCTGAATCCCCTCGTCAAATCCAATCTGATTTATCCAGTTATTCGGTTAGGGTTAGGTGTCAATTAATCCGGACAAGTAGAGCCCTGCTGTAGTTTGCAGAAGAAGGGGTAGATCACGCCAAGATTTCGAACTAAGAAAAATGACGCTATTCAAGTTATTGATATACATATCTTGCTAAGGCATCTATTAAGATTGCATTTCCTACACAATTGGCGGTAATTTGAATGTATGTCACGGATAACCCTGCCTATGTTCCAACACTCAGCCGAATTAAACCTGCACGTAACGTTTAATGGATAGAATCCTTGATTGGTACATTCACGTGACTTGTCTTGTCTGGTCAACCCAGCCAGACTTAACAATGGCATCTCTATTATTCCCTCAATTTAAACATAAGTCCATTGGAGAGAGCCAACCATGCGCGGGGCGTGGGTCGTAGGTTCTCAACTGAACGCAGATATAGTTGCATTTAAACGATGCTGTGATCACTAGGTGTAACACAGTCATGTGTCAAGAATGTGTAGCAATTTTGCTCTCCTGCAGATGTGTTTACTGCCAACCCATCCTTGCTTAAGAGTGAATTACATAATGTTATGTTAGGATTAGTTGTACGTAAGTCCTGCATGAATCGTGTATCTGAAACACGAAACTCCATTATGGAGATACTTGTTTACTCAAAAGCATATCGACGATTTCTTATGCTTTCAATTTAACGAAGTAGCTGAAATTTTCATATTTTAAATGAAAGACTCTATAGTCTGTTGGATATTTGGATAATACTCTTCAAAGACCCACAAAAGTAAATTGTGCACTTCATTTCTGTTAAACAAGAAAACAAAAAATGAGGCCTTAAGAAGTGAAAATGGAGGTTTAAACACCGAAATTTAGAAAAAGGTTAATTATTCATAGCTTCATGACTTGGTTTCTCTCCACTTTATGTTATAGGTATCTATTGCAACAATTTCACGTGTTATACAAAACAATTGAACATTTCAGTTTTCCAAAGGGTACAAAACCCATAAAATATAAAATATTGAAAATGACAAAACACTTTTTCTATACCCACTATTGTTTATTTTTATAAATTCTGCTCAATACCCTTACGAAAGTTTGTTTCTACGTTCCTTATATTAATGAAGATGAACCCTTTCAGGAAAAGTTTCGTTACAGTTTTGTTTTAAGAACAAGATAATCGATAGCCAGATTTTTAAAGCGGGCCTGCTCTATGCTGAAATTCCATACTGTTTCCTTGTGGTCGAGAGAAACATTTGAAGAGCAGCTGCACTTTAAACAAATGACTAAATATTGAACAATTTAGAACGATGGTAACGGATATCCTGTAAACGGTGGTGGCAAAAGTATTATCTTAAATGAATTGTGTGTTTAAAAGAAGTTTTACGTTTTGTGCACATTTTGTTTATATTTTGGTCTATCTCTTTAAGACTTAATATTAAACATAATTTTAAAAAAGTGCTTCCAAATGTACAGTATGTCACAGGCAAAAATTAAAAATACAGAGCTTAAATTTTGTAATATAAATATCTTACGGATACTATAGTTTCGTCAATATCGTTACAAGTAGGTATATTGGACAAAATAGACGACTTTTAAAAAGTTCCACATAAGCGTCACGTTGCGGAGGAAGCTTTTCTTCAATATCTTCGTGTCATATCTTTGAAAGATACGGAACTTAAGTACCAAATTTGATCTATCCCTTATTTATTTTTTGAGTTATGTTGCTCAGATACATATACACGCTCATGCTTCTTTTTCTTAAAATACTTTCTAGGATTCAGAGATTATCGAAACAAGTACTTTCGATGTGGGACTGATAACATATCTCCGTTTACCTAACATGGAAGGTAGCATAGAAAATACATATGAGAATTTTCGCTCTAGTTGAGTTCGGCTGTACAGGTTTTCAGTTTTTACACTACCAAATGGCATACCTGTTGCAACATATCTAGAACATACAGGAACGTACCTACTCTCAACCAATTGCAAGGACAATAGCCGATTACTGCAGCGGTTGAATAATTATATAAAACTACGAGGCAACGTATGTACATAGATAAGCAGACTAAGATAAATTAACATAATTTCAGAGGATTAAAGTAATCCAAGAGTTTTGAGCGCTGAGTGACATCCGTATCTAGTGACATACATGCCTCCAAAAGCAAAAAGGTGGTAGAAGGAATGCGTTTTTGAAATAAATTATCACTGGTGATGAGTCAGACTGCATCATTGTAATCCGGAAGGGAAACAAGCCAACACAGTGTGGAAATCGCCTGGTTCTCCAACACCAAAAAAGGCATAAAGTTGTTCCATGTGCTGGGAAAGTGATGGTGATCAGAGCTTTTGACTGTAATAGAATGATTTACCAGCATACAGTTGCCCCTCATACTACTGCTACAGCAGCATACTACCCATCACTTTTGGCTACACTGAGGAAGTATATTGCCAAGAAGCACCAGAGCTTTCTCGGACTGGGTGGCGAATTCATCATGGCAATACACGGCCTCACGTAGCAAATCAAGTCATGCAATTTCTGCCTCGCTTCAGCATTAATTGTGAACTTCATCCACCTTACAGCCCGGACCTTGCACTCTGACTTTTCCCCATCTCTAAAAGCAAAGGTTAAGGGCATTCGATTGGAAACCTCTGAGGGAGTGGCCAAGAAATGTGAGGTGATTCTCAAGGACAAAGAATGGTCTGCAGCATGTGCTCAAGATTGGCAGAGGCGCTATATAAACTACATTGAATTGGGGAGCGGACTACTTTGAAAAATATGGAACGGAATTGTAGGTGGGGATGCTGCGATTTTGCGACAAATGCTGCGTCTAATCTGAGCTTTTGCTTGGATCCAGCATCTCAGGATGAACAATTCCTTTAAATGTTATCCACGGCTGCTGCTCCAGTCGTTGCATGAGTAAAGCCCTTTGGATTCAGGCGTGGTATCGAGAGAGGGAATTAACTTTTCATCTATTGAGGAAATAATTCCATTTTTCTTTTTAAATTAATATAATTTAGACCTATTAATTTTGAGTAACAAATCGACAGAATACGTTGTAACGTAGATATACAATAAACTTGATCAACGTAATTGAATTGCATTTACACAGAAATTGTGAATATATTCTATATATGTCTATTGATTTTTTCTACACACCGTTTCGACACAAAATTATACGTCTGTTCCCTTCGACCTTACACGATCATAAGCCGCTATTTTTGCAATCCGGTTGTCCAAGTTTTTTTTTTTTTTCTCCCTTCGTTGCTATAACCACTTTCTCACTGGTCCACGTCAACACATCTCGTCACATAATTTACTAACGCATTACATCATATCATATACACTTTACATCATATCATGACCCAATGAAGTATATACACTTTCATTTCTTATGCATATTAACTTTTCCATGTGAATCCTTAAACCACCATATTTAAATATTTTCAACTCTCGGGGCCTAAACCAAAACAATTGTTCCAAAGATCATCTAAACATGTAAATGAAGTAATAAATCTGTAAAAAAATCACTTAATTTGTTGATCAGCCCTAGTAAAATATCTAAAGCTGGAAATGGAAATACAATTTTGTCATTTTGTATGTATTAATGGCATTAATGAATGCAAGCGATTCATTACAAACTCTTTCATCGAAATAAACACAAACATTAAAATTTTTAAAAGAAATGCAACTTTGTAACTCACATTTTGACCACTATCATCAGTTTTCCCCTTAGAGGTTTACTTGCCTTTTTGTTATTATTTACTTGGGGAAACAGGTTCTCAAAAACGAATTCTGCCAAAAATAAGCATCTGTTGGTGGCATAAGACAAATTATTTATAGATATCATTTGTGTTTTTAAATTAGCAGCTATTAAGCGCAATGTAGACTCAAGCGGGTGATATTTTTTCACTGGAAGAAGATTCGTAAAAATTGCAATGCTGAAATATTGTGTCAAAACGTTTAGTCATTTTTGAAAAGAAATGAAAAATGAGATATTTCTATGTAAATTGTACTAACTGAGTAATTAATTCTATAAATAGTAATATTAACTTGTATTATTACTTACGTGAATTCTTATAGCAGGATAGGAGCAACTGATGCAGTAAAATTCAATTCCATAGATAAAAACCCTTTATAGACTTACAGAGGCTTTGTAATAATAAGCTGCGTTTCCATAGTACGCCTTGAAACGCTTAACGAAAGCAGAGATGGAATGTTTCTGTAGCAGAGGATTACGAAGAACAGGAGTTAATCCTCCTGACTGCGTGAAGTGATTCCCAGATATTATGAAGTAGCATGCAGCTAAAAGGATCTGTTAGACTGCGGTCTGACTGCGCAATTACTACTTTAAAACTGAGTATTTTGTTAAACACAGTATGTTCTACAAGTGTGGCTTATCAAGTACCTAATGCGTTAATACGCCACAATTCTAACTACAGTGAACATAAGTACTCACTTACACGTCTATTTATACTGCTTCAACTCTTGTATTATACCTTAGGATTTCTCTAGAGATACATGTTTTAGAAGCTCCATTAAATAAATACTTTTGCAAGTAAAAAAACTTACATGTTGATCTGACTCCTGATTTACAAGCCCTTCTTACAAATGGTCATTCTTCAGACTACTTCATGTCAATCGGGATAAACATTTGCAGGAACTGTTTTATTACGTAGTTTCATATACGTTATTTAACAACCTTTTAAAAGCTGATGAGTGAAATCCCACTCTCCTTTCAAGTCCAAGGCATAAAAAAACCAATGACGCTTTCCGTTTGAGAAACGCATAGCACTGGAAAATTCAAACAAATATCAAAGAATATGCATGAAATAGTTCACTGCATAGACATGTATTAGACACAATTTTAACGAGATACACATGTTTGTATATTAATAACTTTTCTATCTCTTACGATGTGTCAGTTATGCAAAGTTCACCCAGGATAAAGAGAACTGTGAACATTGGCAGAAAATTCAAAATATAATTCATTTCGCATGAAAATATCTTTAACATATTTTATTTTAACCAAAATCTTTGGAGATAACTTTTTAGAAAATCAAAATTTTCAAAAAAGTCCCCCATTTAAAGGGTAGTCTGAGGTGGGAGGGTAAGAGTTTATAAAAATTCTTCATGTCACAGATTTGGAATATCTGAATTTAAATGTCAAGTTTCATATTTAACCGACATTTCGCTTTTGAATCATGCAGTTCACGACACACACACACACACACACACACACACACACACACACACACACACACACACACACACACACACACACACACACACACACACACACACACACACACACACACCTCGGTAGCGCAGATGGTAGCGGTCTGTCTCACGTTCAAGAGGTCTCGAGTTCGAATTTCGATCAGAGTGAGTTATCTGGATAATGTGTTTTTTTCCGGAGGGTTTCCCTTATCCTTAAACACAGATATCAGGTAACTCTAGGCTCTATGGACCCTGAGGTCACTTGAGAAACATTTCATCCGTTTCATTCACTGTCCGATATGACTTACCGTTGAAGGACAAAAATAAAAACAAATAGTCCTTTTCCCAAAATATTTTTTCCCGATTTCCAAAACATACTCGTATACAGATATCGAATTTTTTGATGGATGGAAAAACTTCTACTTATCAGTAGAAAAAGTAACGATATTATTTCTGCGTAGTATGCTTTAAAATAAATCATACAGTTTAATTTAATGATATATAGAACTCCATGAATAAATAATGTAAAATTCATAAACGTAGAAATACAATAATTCTATAATGAGAAATCAAAGATACTTTGAAGGCATGTTCACTCACAATGAACACGTTCGAAAGTACACAGGTGTCCTATTGGTGGACATTCGCAGACGTGGTAACATATATGTCGAATCAGAAAATAAGTAGAAAATATAACCAACAGGAATATTTAGAAAAACACGAATAGGAAATGGAAACATAGGCGGTGTAATTCACACAAATAACATACTCTTCGTGGAAACAATAGACACACTGTTCACCATCAGGTCACGTAACATAGAAAAGCAGAAATTCCTGCTTTACAGCTTCTTTAATGAACATAGAATTCCAATTAGAGTGGGAAACACTTTTAAAAACGATTTAACATATCGTGGTTAAGTAAATAAGGAATGGAAATGTCAGTTTTGCGAATATAAAATAATACGCGAACGGAATATGCGGCCGCGTTCACAACTGATGGAATTAGCATAAACACATTTTAAAGTAGTAGGATGTATCTGTTTATGGTAAATACTAATGAATTAAGGCGTATTTTATCAACAAGGGAAGGTTTGACACGTGAGACGAAATCGAGCGTGTTAATTTCCACCAGGGTAGAAATAAGTCTTGACTAACTAGTACCATACAATGTTTTGTCAAACATTTACCCTAATCATTAAAAAGGCTTACTACTTTTTGATTAAACTATAATCAAATAGGAAAATTCTTTTTAATTTTTTTCCTGGAGTATAAGGTTGTTTATATTAAAGAATACAGGAGTTTGGTGAGGAATGGGGAAAAGTCAACATAAATAAGTCAAAGGTATTTAGAGGAGAGTATAAATTAAGAAAAGATGAAAAATGATATCTAGGTGGGGTAGAGTTGGGGGTTGTCAAAGAGTATGATTATCTCGGAGTGTGAATGAACAGCAACGATGAATGGGCATCATATGGCAGGAAGATGGAGGCTAAAGGGAAGGCACCAATGACAGGTTTGAGAGTGTGTAAATATAACTTGGAAATGTCAACCAAATGGCTCCAGTGTACAAGGCAGTAGTACAATCTAAAATGATATATACGCAGCAGAAATATGGGGTGGAACGGATTTGAGTGAGAAAGTAGATCAGCGGCATAGGATGTTCTGTAAAGAAGTACTAGGACTATTGCGCTTGGCACCAGGGGAAGTATCTTAATTTGAGTTAGGCAGGCTAAAAAGGAAAGGAATAGTAATGGGAAGGGTCTTTGGCATAGTTGTTTGATAATAGAAGAGAAAGAGATTTTAAGGTTATGCATAAGTCAGCAAAATGTATAAAGAGTAAGAGCAGTTGGTGGGTAGGGGTAGAAAGTAAAATAAAAGAAATAGGAATGGGAGACATTTGGGGGAACGGAAGGCGAAATGAAGTAGAATTTTTGAAGATGGCGAGAGATAGGGTTGAGCACATAGGAAGACAAGAGATATAGGAGAGGTTAGAAAGTTAAAAAGTCATCGGGATTTTATAAGAAAATAAAAAGGGGGTGGGTAAGAGAGGAATATGTGGATCATTACAATAAGGGGGAAAGAGAAGGCTTGGCATGGAAGAGGGCAGAAACACTGTTTTTGAAGGAGTTAAGGCGGGGGAGATAAAAGGGACATGTGAGCTATGTGGGGGAGAAGAGAGCATGGGAGAGTGCACCGAAATAGCAGAATGGAGAAATAAGGTGTGGGAGGAAAATGTGATAAAATAGATAATGGCTACAAATAGTAGTTATGAGAATGCTGGCAGGAAAAGGGGAAAAGAAGAATAACAGTATGGGTGAGTTTTTAAAAAATATTAAAAAGAAGTGGGGTAGGAGAAAAAAGAGGAGCAGAAGAGAATAGAGAAAGGAGGAGAGAAGGAAGGGAGAAAGAATGAAATAGCAGGGCATCCCGAGGTGAGTACATGGAGCAAGGCAAACTGGGGGCCAAGGGGATGATGAACGGCTAAACAATATATAATTTGTTCTTAGGGTAAGGTAAGTAATTGAAAATATTGTGAAATATTGTAAACTATGTAAAATAGAAATACGGGTACATCATTCATTTATTTATTCATTCAATCATTCACCAATTATGAGAGAGTCAATGTTGTTGATTTTCATTTCAGAAAGCAACACTGACGAATGTTGTTCGTTTGATTATTAAAACAGTACATGGCTATTTATTTCCGAACTCATGGGCTCTAAACCACCCAATCCAGATAATCACACAGAGTAAGTAATTAATTTACTATACAAACACTTAGTAAATATCCGGATACAACTGCTATGATTTTTTATAACTTTAATATACGTATGAATAAATATCCACGGCGATAAGAAATAGGTCAACAACAAAGATCGTTTTCGACACTTTCTGCGTTCAAGGTGTTGTCGACTTCATACTCCATTTTATTGACCTGAAAAGAAAACAAACAATATATGAGCGTAAAAAACTAACACACTATGTTTTAGAGTACATAATTCTCTATCGAATAACATTACACAATTACCAAAATATTTAACTTTGCTTGCAATACTTTGGCTAAAAGAAAAGCGCCCGGGGTTTTGAGCTAACCCATTAGAAGTGATTTTCCATGAGTTCCGTTTTACGGTCAACATCTAATCTGCAATAGCATTCTCAAAGTACCTATAGTTTCCACACAATTCTAAGGCGCGGCACAGTTCATTTGTTTGCTCAGAAATTCTGTACGCTCCTCAGCTCTACACTTAATTACTCGTCAGGATTCAGCATACTAATTGAGTGCGACCGGTATGTTAACTAGGATTTTATTTCTAGCAGCTCTAAAGGCTTCCTTCTTCTAAAAGTGGACACGAGGATTTGATTTGGGGTTATAAATATTTCTGAAGGATATTGCCTCAAGGATACACTACTGGTAACTTTTCAAATTTCGACACATAGATAGACGAAATTGAAGGGCTGTGACGGCAGATGTGCACTAGGCTGCATCAAATGCAGATACCACACATTATCGTTTTACGAAGACGTGAGCAAGTGTAAAGCGTTTTAAAACACACAAATTTGAACTTCTTCTTCTTCCTTCACGGGTTAGGCTTAAGCCTGTTCCGGTCTCACATTTCCTGAAGCCATCTCTTTAGGGGGCACCCTATTGATCTTCGTCCTCTTGGTTTATAATTGAAGGCTTGTTTTGGTATTCTTTCTCTTGGCATGTGATTAAGGTGTTCGACCCATTTGTTTCTATATCTTTGGATTTCTTCTAATAACGGTTGCACTTCTAATTCTTTTCTAATAATTTCATTCCTAATATGATCTTCTCTTGTACATCCTTTGATTGATCGTAAGAACCTCATTTCAGCAGTTTGTATTTTACTCTTCTCCTTTTCTTTTATTATCCATGCCTCACTTCCATAGTTTAGTATTGGGATTGCCATCACTTTGTAGAATCTTATTTGAGTTTATTTCCTTGCTTTATTCTTGAGGGTTCTCTTAATTGTTCCGCAAACTGCTTGGAATTTTTGTATTTTATTCCTTATATCTTGATTTTCCGATTCATAGGTTATATCACAGCCAAGGTATTGAAAGTGCGATACTTGTTCTATTATAGTTTACACTACTACAATTTTGGTCCTTATTGGGTATCTTCCCTGGAATTACTTTTGTTTTTGTCTTTGAGATTGTTATATCATATTTTCTACAAATTTGATTTACTTGGTATATTCCTTTCTGTAGTCCATCTTCCTTATCAAAGATTAAAACTATTTCATCTGCAAATAGAAGAGCGTTTATTGCTCTTCCTTGTCCTAACCTAATCCCCTCATTCACTACTTTTTCCACTCTATTATAATCTCATCTATATATATATATATATATATATATATATATATATATATATATATATATATATATATATATTAAAAAGAATTGGAGATAAACTACATCCTTGTTTCAATCCTTTGTTTATTTCAAATTCATTTGTTATTTCTCCTTCCATTTCCATCACCAATTTCGTATTTTTGTATAAGCTTTGAACAATTTTAACTAAGTGTAGTGGGTATCCCTTTTTACATATTATATCCCATAACAATTACCGGTTAACTTTGTCGAACGCTTTTTCTAAATCTATAAATGCTTTGAACTTTTATGACATATTCATTTTGCTTCAACGTGACCACGTGACCAAGCTGGTTTCCCAGATGTTATATAGTTCGTTTCTAGACTATTGAAGAAGTGAATCATATGACAGCAAACAGAAATATCGTTTATACGCAAAGACTTCTATTAATCATATGGCATCGCTTCCAGAATTAGGGGAGGCCACGCCGTGGTTCAGTGGTTAGACCGCTTGGCTCTCACCAAGGCGGCCCGGGTTCGATCCAAGGCGACCGCAAAGTGAGATTTGTGGTGGACAACACGGCGCTGGGGCGGGTTTTCTCCGGGACCTCCGGTTTCCCCCGCCATCTCATTCCACCGGTGCTCCATCTTCATCTCATGCATCATCAGTGTCACCGCCTGCGGTGCCGTTTGCAGTAAAAGCGGGCGTTAAACACTACACATTTCCAGAATTAGGTCCACGTAGCATCCTAATATTTGAAGCCATATAGTTATTTCAACCGGCCTTTATTCTGCATAAAGTAAAACGGTTTATTCCAAACCAAGAGAGGTAAAGTCACTCATGTACAATAGACAAATGTATTAAATAAGTTTTGAACAATTTAAAACTGGTTTATATTAAAACACTACTCTCATTACTGTAATTCTGTAACAAATTATTTCATCTCTATCAATTCCGGTTTGCTTGTGTAATATAAGAATAGATATAGGCGACGGATAGTTGTCTTTAAATCTATAATGAAGTTCAAAGCTCGCGTCCTTAAAGGAAAAAGAGAAAGTTAGAAACACTAATGGATCCAACACATACAACAAGCTTATATAATAATAATATGAACAATCTTTAATTAGTTGACATACATGCAATTTGTTATGAGTGCACACCAGCACTCTATGTTTGTTAAAATTATTACTATCACAATGTTAACAAAATAAATAAGAGATCCCAGGTGCCGAACAATTTCTTTATATTTATTGACATAGAGCAGATGGACTAAGAGAGTTCTTCGTGGGTTTTACAAGTCACGTGCTTCTCATGTTTCATAACAACAGCAACTTGATTTAGAGCTACAGCTATTTTAACTACTAAAGGCTAGAAGACTAGAAATTGTTCAAGCAATTATATTATATTTTATTAATCTACTTCCAAACCCATCAACTTTTTCAAATTTATATATGTTGTTTCCGGTTGTTTAAGATATATTCTTTGTGATACTACTAAAACCTCTACTAATTTATTTCAATGCATTCATTCATAAACGCAGAAAAATTGAACTGTGAAATAAATAATAATTATTTTACTACTCTGCTTACCTCTCTCGACTCACTCACTCTATTTACAGCTCTCTTGTTACATGTCTTTACAACAACTTGCAGCTCGCCTCTTGGCCAATCGTCGCCTCTTTAAATACTTCACTGATAATTTCTAGATTATTCGAAAATAAATCAGAACCCGAACAGTCTCTATCAGTCAAGAAGTAAGTAGAAATTTCCATTTATCTCAGTTTGTTTGTTTGTTTCAGCAGAACTTTATCTGCATGTTAACTTCGTCTGCCGGCTCTTGGTTTTCACACTGCCCGCCTATCAGTTCCTTTTGTGTAAACAAGCTGCGCGATCGGAGATACGGATTCGCGACAATAGGGATAACTGGTTTTCTTAAAAGTCTTCGAGACACATTTTTGGAGAATGCTGACTGTAAATACCAACTTTGGCATTTATCGAACTTTTCTTTTTAGGCTATCAGTTTACACAGTGCACATCTGCGCCTTTTTTTTTAAAAAAAAAATCATTTTTCATTCTTTCTTTAAAATTTTTTCTTATATTTTCCCTTGCATTCAGGGGATTCGGAATTTGTCTTCCTATGAAATCTTAGTATAAAAGTTTTGTGTAAACTGATGGTATAAATTTAAAGTTCTAAAGCTAATTGAAAAAAAAATAAAAGTACACAAACTTTTCGTACATAGACGACTGTTTTGGGTGGAGGAATTGATTGCATGAAAACGTTCTTTTACTTGTGAACTGTACCAGACTTATAAACACAGTTTTGCACCTCTCTCACTCTCCCTCTTTCTGTCTATACACAAGTATAGAAATACGCAAGCTTTCCCTAAAGCTACTGTTTTGAATGGAAAAATTGCATGAAAATGCCCTTTAACTTCTGAACTGTGCTAGATTTTATTGGCACTTTTGCACTTTTCTCTTTCCCTTTCTCTCTATCATATATAATAAGTATAAAAATATAGATGAAAATCAATGTAATAAATATATATTACTCTCTCATACACATACAAATGTGGACAAGCAGAACTCCTTCAAAAGTATTTCTGGTGATATTAATATTCCATTGATATTAAACTTTTGATTGAACTATACTTCTTCTGACGAAATGGCTAAGAAGCTCAAGAAATAGAAGACTAACGCTGTTCAGGGAACGAAACAACTTTAGTTTCGTTTTATAAATCTTTTTGAAACGATTGCCTACTGTACTGATATGCTGGATGAAGCTTGGAGGTTAGACAGTGTGCTGCCAGCTAACAACAAAAGCAAGAGAATAGAAGGGGTAACAGCTGGAAACACAAAAGAGTTACTAGCAGACGAAAGTATTGCGGAACATATGAACTGCTGCCAAAGAATATCCAATTAGAAGTTCGCTAGCTGTCACCTACCACGTTCCAACAGAAAGGCAAGTTGGTCTTAGAAATTGTTAAGCTTTGATTCCAAGCTGCGACACTTCTCTCAGAACGGCATACGCAGTTAAATACTATGAGTGTTTCGTTCATAAGTAAAGCAAAAATCTGGGTACCTTCTCTATCACGTGCACAGTAGGTCGAGTAGGAATTAGATTACCCCCATGTTTGATATATACACTTCGCCTGAAATCTGCTTGATTAAAAAAAAATATTAAAAAGAGGTTTTTGATAAGTTGTAACAGCTATTAAAACTATCCCATTATTGCTTCATAATCTACATACGTTACATTATGAACTGAGTGTCAAATTAGCGCAAATTTCCTAAAAGGAAAACATACTGTTAAAAATATTTGCTTTGCCATTTCTAAATTACGGGCCCATTTCAGGAGAAAATGATACTGGTACGGGTTCATATTATTTCCGATTATTTTCATTTGAATTATATAGTCTAAATAAACCTTGTGAAACTATCAATATCTTTCAGTTCCCACGGTATTTTAAATTACAGTATTGGAATTAAAGAGCATATAAAAGATATTTCGGAAGTTAATTTTTATAGACTTTAAGATAGAACTTGTGGATAAAGAAAAAGCTAGTAAAATCATTGCAAGAACGTGATCACCATTCAATAATTTTTCTTGGACACGGATGGTTACAGAATAATCTTAGCACAAAGTTAGTAATAATTACGTAACAAATCTTCTGTTCTTGGGTCCATATTGGAGCCAGACCGACGGCTTTAAGTTACAAACCCATATCAGTAAATTTACTGATATATACAAGAGCCTCGGGAAAAATTTCCGTGTCATTGATCTGATGGCGTCATTATCAAACAAAAATGTTTAAATATTACACTAAGTAATTTTGAGTGTATATCGAAAAAGATAGAAATGTTTTCCGTCCCATTGCGTTAGTCCTCAAGTCACCCTATTCGCCACCAACTATGCTGGAATCCGAATTGAGCATACCTATTGACCGAATCAAGTGTTAGTTTACAGAGAGAGATTTTAAATTTCTCTGATAAAGAGAAGCTTCACAATTTACAGAAGAAACGTTTGCTGTATTTTTATTTTGCGGTTAAAGGATATTGTTCAAGCATTTTTATGCACTCTCAGAGAAAAACTTCATATTTCGTGCCCTTTCTAGGGTCACTTGCAGAAGATTTACATTTACTTGTATATTTAAAAGTCGTAAAAATAGTAGAAGCTTCTCCAACGTTTGTACTGATTAGATAATAATTTCTCTGCGCTATAGATCTCTCTATCAATATACGTAAACAATTCTGAGCTACAACTGTAACATAGTTTGACTAAACTATGTAACCGTCAGGTTCCAGGCCTCCTAGAATGTATGGACTTTCGAAGATCCTCAAACCGGACGCTCCTTTACGCCCCATTGTGGACGCCAGGAGCAGCACTACATATCGGCTGGCACGTCACTTGGCTGATCTGTTACAACCTCTGGTAGGGGATTGCCCACATCATGTCAGTTAACTTCACACAATTTTTACGTGCACTTAGGAACATGCATCTCAACAGCCTTCGACCTCAAATACAGTTTACCATAGAACTGGAGCAGGATGGAACTCTTCCATTCCTGTACATTCTTGTTTAAAAAACAGCAATGGTACACAGGCGCATGCTGTATATCGCAAGCCTACACACACCGATCTCAATCTGAACGATCATAGTTTCCATCATGAGTCTCAACGACTGGGAGTTCTCAATGCATTGGCCCACAGAGCTTTGTCTATCTCTGATCCCAGCCTCTTAAAACAAAAATTACAGCACCTGAGACTCACTTTCCGTCAAAACAGCTACTCCGAATATGACGCTGAAGCCTCAGTCACCAAAGCTAGGAAAGAGAAACCTGTAATACAGCAAGCGTCAGATAAGCCTACCGCTACAGCCTGCATCCCGTTTACGGGCAATCTATCCGGCAGAATTAGCAGAATTCTCGCTAAATACATCAGGACCATCCACAAGCCACCTCCGAAGGTTAAACATCTGTTGAGACCAGTGAAAGGTAAACTGGACTTCCAAGTACCGGGAGTGTACCGCATTCCCTGTGAATGTAGGACACCGTATATAGGACAAACCGGAAGGACCATCGCTACCAGAATAATCGAACATGATTAAAGAATTCGTTTAATGCAACCTGAGAAATCTGGGCTGGCAGAGCATTGTTTTGATAACAACCATAGAGTCAATTTTCGGGAGACTACCATCTTGGCAATATGCAACAGTTACTGGGAGTGGAGAATTAAGGAGGCTTTGGCGGTTTCCTCTGAAAAGAGCACGCTTAATCGTGATGCTGGATTTCACTTCAGCTCCTCTTGGAAACCAGTTTTAAAATGGAAATCCTGCGAATTAAGAAACAAAGATCAATACAGCTTGAGAATCAAGTTAAGCAGTTACGTTTCTTTGACACAATTTTCTATACTCACGCCATCTCCTGACCTGGCATTTAATTTACTGAAAACAGTCTTTTGTTCAGTAATGCGAATTTTGATAGTGTTTTGTGTTTGTTTATATTTGTGTTATATCCAGTGTTTCATTTGTGGTTATACCATTTTATAAATATCCTGATGATGGAAGAGATGCACACTCCCGAAACGTCGATATCTAATCGTCTTTTCCCCTGGCTTTTTGCCCGAGAAGAAAGTGAGCATATTCGTCGCCAGGAAAGCTTCAGGTCTTATTCAAGCTTGATGTTACAACTCCAAAGGGACGCTGTTATTCATACGTTTGCACAGTATGTGATTGAATATAAATAGCAATAACGTCGGCATTGAAACTGCCTTTAAAATAGTTCCACTGTACTGAATGGGACTCATAGCTACAATCTATGAACTCCAAGGCGTCTATATGGCATGGCTTTCTTCATCAAGCACACAGAAATACCTCAGAACTTTATTTAAATTCTGGAATAATTCAATTCCAAAGAATAGAAAATATTTTACTAATATCCTACAGAGCCCCTACTGCATCTTGTTAAAGTAATCTTATTTACAAATTAAACATAATGCTACATATTTTGTACCTGACAGTCAGACTTTTGGTGGTGAACAATCGATGACGTCCATTTAGGAATTGAACATGGGTAATTTATCCACTTAGAAATTGATCTCGACAAATATTAATAATTCTTCCATAATCCATTCTGTATGTGCGTTTCAGAAACTTGCTCTTAGAATCAAAGTGAAAACTGACTCTTTTGAATGTACCCGTAGGTATTTTATTTATTTGTTTGACAATCCAACAAAAAATGAAATAGATTTGTGTAGGAAAATATCACACAGCTACAAGTGCTAAACTCTCACAGTACTTGTTTCTTAAACAAAATAGTTTCCGTTTGCACGCAATTGATTCTTGCTAATATAAACTAAAAGAGGGTTGAATTATTGGTTGGCTATGCTGTCGACCGTATTTGACCAAAACTGAAAGATTATGATGAAAGGTAGGTGTTATACCTACTTAATATTTTGTAGAAATATCATGTCACATTTGAAACACACAGTTTATTTCAAGTTAAAAAATTGAAGAGCTTGGCTGCAGAAATACACCCATAAATAAATAATTATTGCTTTCTTTAAGCCTTACCGACTATAAACATTTCACGAACACGTTGAGTAGTCACATTTATTGCATCCTCAATCATCTACATACAGCCAATGGATAGAAGAATTGTAATCCATCCACAAATGCGGTAACGAGACTTTGCCGGAAATATGTTTTGAGGTAACCTGAGTTTAAAAGAAAATATTTTAGAAAGAGGTCCATGTCTATGTGAGAAGGAAATAAAAAGAGAGAGAGAGAGTTCAGTGAATTAACAGTATAACTCAAAATGAAAAGCCGGTTAAATAATGAAAAATTGGTATTTGAATTCAACACTCTCCATGGACGCGCTCAAAATGAAGATTTTACAGAAAGTTCCCCATCCCATACTACACTCTACCCACTACAAGAAGGCAAGAGAGGAATGAAGAGGAGAGGGATTTAAACTGTTTATCTGCTCTGTTAGTGGATCTGTTTACTAGGAAATTAGTGTATGAGAGTGTGTATGATTCACCCAGGTTGCCAAATCTAATGCTCGATTCTGTAACTGTAGTGATAGGTATTATATATGGGTGAGTTATGTGATAACAACAGCGTATTTTTAACGAACCTAGCATCCTTGTCATACTGGGAAGGTGAGCTAAACCGCTCATTGCTCTAGTTTGCCTTCTTGTGCTGGGCAGACAGTACCTATTACGTAATGTTCATTTTTTTCTCAAAAGTATTTTAATGGTTTTAATTAAAGTTTCATATGATTAATGTATTTGAACGTTCAATAAAATGTATATATTAAATTTTTTGCGAATATCCAGATAAGACTGCTTCATTCTGAATGACTTCTGCATACAGAGGTAGTAAAAATCTTACAACAGAAAATCTTTACGTCTAATTTAAGTACCAGTTAGATCAAATAAAGTTTTGTAATATTAACAAATAATATAAACGCTTTCTTATTCGTCTGAATTGTGACACCTGGTCCTTTTTTAAACACCAAGTTTCTTTTTAGCTGTCCTCTTATTGATACAAGCGGGGTTTTGAAGTTATCAAACAATGATGAAGATGACTATCACTTAAGCCTGGTGTGTCCCTCTTATGCCTCAATGACTTTTGTAGTAAAACCTTTTCAATAAATGTTTATATCGATTAATATAAAGAAGGTACAGTGCTTTATTTTTCACTGGTGGCCGGCCTACTGTGACGGTAGCCAGCCTTCTGCTACAGCACTAAGCGACTGCCAGCCGGACGGACACCAGTGAAAACTAAGGCACTGTAGAAGAAAATTTGCTATAAGAGTAGTGTATAGAAGAACGAGCATAGAAAGCCATCTTAATGTTACATTAATGCTCAGCTTTTGCCATTGAAGCTAGTTGTTATTGATTTAAGGTTCAAATTACATTCACAATAAATATGAACAGCATAGCATCCAGCTGTCATCTGAGGCTGGAATGACTTGGAATACCAAATGTCAGCATGACTTGGTAGCCCCAGATTTTGCAGCTCTGTTTATTTTAATCCATTTCTTCTTAATTTGGTAGTAGAAACAAGGGCACGACCGTGAACATGGGTAGATAAAACAAGACTGGAGGAGAACAAAACATTACCACTTGGAGGCATAACACTTAGAAAATTTTATATTTCCGTTCTCTGAATAATCTTAATAATGCTTCTGAGATGATAAACCACAAGCAACCAAATGTACTAAATGGCTTTGCCACCAAGAATTCACATTTAAACACGCCACTAATTAATATGGCAGTCAGTAACAGCCCATGCTCTGCCCCCCGGCCGCTGCGTCTGCCACAGGCGTCATGAGTGAGGATTGGACGTGGTCTATCGGCCGGTACATGCGGTCTTTGCAGAGACCACTAAATCTTAGTCAAGTAGATTCGCAGTTGGCCGCTCACTCCCTGCAGTCTCAGCGGTACCGGGAATTGAACGCGATCTCCCGCTTGGTGAGAAGCAGCGCTGTCTGCGCTTTAAAAAGACGACCTTATTTAAACATGGTATTACATTATCAATTCGTGAAGCTATTGATTCAAGTTGGCAGCTTTATGACGACTCAAAACTTTACTAACTGCTTTAAGAAAACGTTCACTGAATATTCTATATATTAAAGCAGCAGCGCTTATCGTCCAATCACTAAGAAGAGGGATTACTTTGCGAGAACAAACCGTGCAACTTTGTATGTATAGTCACATGCTACAAGAATCAGTCAAGATTCATATCTTATCTCTGTATTTGAAACATACGCTGCACTTTAAAAATGCAACTATATAAGTGGTTGAGTACCATTTGGTCATATTTAACGTAGCTTAATCGAATCATGTATTACTTAAGTGGGAGTAGCGGGGTGAAGGGCACATGATTCATCAATAAAAGGCAGCTATAAACTGCGGAGAAGGCTGTTGTTATTCATTCTGCAAGCGTAACATCCGTCCGCAACGTCTTAACAAGAACACCATGTCGGGGTAAGTACACATGTTAGAGTATCAAGCGTTCCATTTCGAAACTTCAAGCTGGCGAGAAAATCCGTGCTGATCTGAAGGCATTTTATGGCTGAAGTCGCTGCAAATTTGTTGCTATAAATCCTCTGTATCAACTTGCAATCTCAGTTTAATGACATGAAAATACATGACATGAAAATACTATAGGAGTTATGACCCCATAGTTAATCGACTTGTTTAGAGGAATGATCAAAATTGCACAGGCTGGACCGTGGTGGCTTCAGGATTGTCAAAAGGCATACCAGTCGGTGATTTGTCATTGCATAATTCTAAACGGGGTGAACACATCTTTCTTGAGAGAGTAAGTCCTTTCCTAACATCTTCCTCATATTCCTTTAAAATAAATTTAACGTCCGCTCTCTGCATGCTGCATCACAGGTGCCGTTAACTGGTGATAAATGGCATCAGAAACTTGAGAGAAAATTGGGAAGGAAAGGTTTCAGTATAAAAGTTTATGTATACCAGCAGTATTTGTCAGTTATGAGGACTGACGAAAACTTGAGGGGAAAAAATATCTGTCAGAGGATGTTTCTGGTGGGATTTGAACCGCAGATATCCCGTATACGAGTCGCAACTTAACGATTTCGGCTACATGGCTAGTATATTTTGTTCTTCCTTTCCTTCTTTCTTTGTATCCTTTTTCCCCTCTTATAATGTTTTCCATACGATAAAGTTACAATCCAAAACAGCTAAAATTTAAAGCACATTCCATGAAGCCAATAACCAGAATTGATACAGAAATATCCTTTATGTGGGAAAATTTAATGACTGATTTTTTATGCCAGAAGAATCTTAAAAATACTAATATCCAAATACTTTAAGCGTGATTTTTCCTTGAACCAAAATACATACAAATATGGCTTATAATATTTTGTAATGTAAATATGTTACAATGTATTCATTAAAATGTTATTTTCTTTTTACTATTTATAGTTATGATACAATGAATATTTGACTGCAATGCTTTCAATACATATCTTGCCGTATGTACAAGGGAACACGAGCTAGCCATACCTTTGCAAAGGTACATGAGGTCCTAAACAGCAGACATTTATCACTTTCGGAATTCATTATTTAAATTAAACATTAGCATTAGCGAGTTCCACGTTTTTCGCACTATTTTTGTGTATGTTTTATGTAACTTCCCATTTATAGAAAAATCGGTGAAAATGATGAGTCAGACTTTTAAAGAAAATTCGGTACTATCAAAATGATCACAGCAGTTTGAGGTACCTACACATGTATCAAAAAATATTCACGTAGAGAAATGTTTTTGATACTCTAAACTTTATCAAATGACCTTTTTTTGGCGTGAGTTCACTAAAAGGATATATGGATATTTTATGGAAGTTAGGATACTAAGTTAATTATTTATCAATAAGATTAATATAGAATTAGATTTCGTTAAATAGTTTTAAACACAAAATATATATTGGCAGAATCTCTCGCGAATATATATGATTATCATGAAGCAGAAACGAAAATAAGACTGTTATAAATAATTTGTGAGGTACGTTTTAAAATAAATGACAAAGAGCAATTGTTACGCACCTGATGTTCGCCACAGGATTAAGAGAAAAGTGGAGTAGAAGCATAAAGTCAATAATTGTAAATAAACTATTTTAGGAGTAGTTTTAAAATGTTTCTGTTAGTGCAACACTGAGTACAATGTATTTCCAGTACTTTTGATTTTGCATAGGTAACTCGAAACCAAAAATCGGATTTGCAAATGTTATATTTGGGCATCTTGTGTATATGTGTCTCTTTCTCTTAGAAATTATAGAATATGTTGTTATGAAATTTTGTATATAAATTAATTAGGGACCATTTACAGAATAGTTAATGCGACATCTTCATTACTTTCTCAAAGAGGAATTTAATATGGCCATAAAATAATTAGCAACTTGTGAATTCTGTGAAAATAACAAGCATCTACAAAGACAAATATGTTGTTAAATACACTAACTGGCATACCTGATCGTTTAGTTTTTAAGGAAATATTTAATTTTATTTCCTTCTCACAGTTCTTTAAACTTTTATTGTCTTCTAGAGAATTCTTAATGTTTAATTCTCCTCTTCACTTCTTATAGCTGCAGTTTTGCGTAGAACTGGCTATTTCTAAAACTAGATGAGTAATCCCTGATATTCACGTAAACATGGCAGAGAATCTACATAATTTCTTGAAACTTCTTCCGACAAGCTCTCAAGTTACGGAAATGCTGTTCGCATACTACAGAAGCCGTTTATATATAAACGCAATACAGAATAAATTAGTAAATAGGAGGACTCTTCAATTGTAGTCCAACGAGTTAACTTCTGTGGAAAACATGCACAATCTTCGCCCATCGAGAATAATAATAATAATAATAATAATAATAATAATAATAATAATAATAATAATAATAATAATAATAATAATAATAATAATAATAATAATAATAATAATAATAATAATAATAATAATAGTAATAATAATAATAATAATAATATTAATAATAATAATAATAATAATAATAATAATAATAATAATAATAATAATAATAATAATAATAATAATAATAATAATAATAATAATAATAATAATAATAATAATAATAATAATAATAATAATAATAATAATAATAATACTAATAATAATAATAATAATAATAATAATAATAATAATAATAATAATAATAATAATAATAATAATAATAATAATAATAATAATAATAATAATAATAATAATAATAATAATAATAATAATAATAATAATAATAATAATAATAATAATAATAATAATAATAATAATAATAATAATAATAATAATAATAATAATAATAATAATAATAATAATAATAATAATAATAATAATAATAATAATAATAATAATAATAATAATAATAATAATAATAATAATAATAATAATAATAATAATAATAATAATAATAATAATAATAATAATAATAATAATAATAATAATAATAATAATAATAATAATAAGTTAGTTAGTTACTAACACTCCCCACATGGCAACCTTGGCCTTCGGGGTAACCTCACCCCACCAAGTGATGACCGGACCCATTTCTCAGGTGGAGGCACCCAGAGGGCGGTGTCCATTACCTCCGATGATAGGGTGATAGTGAAGATGGCGGTGAGGTGAGAGGACCTACAGTTTTTACCGTGGACTCCGAACCACGTTGGGCATAGGGGATACTTCACGTGTGCTAGACAGAGGTGAAGGCGTGGATAGGGCCGACTTAAAATCGCCAAAATCGCCAACCCCAGAGCCGGGAATCGAACTCGGGACCCTTAGAACGGGAGCCGCGAACGAAACCACCGCGCTACCCCGGCGCCCATAATAATAATAATAATAATAATAATAATAATAATAATAATAATAATAATAATAATAATAATAATAATAATAATAATAATAATAATAATAATAATAATAATAATAATAATAATAATAATAATAATAATAATAATAATAATAATAATAATAATAATAATAATAATAATAATAATAATAATAATAATAATAATAATAATAATAATAATAATAATAATAATAATAATAATAATAATAATAATAATAATAATAATAATAATAATAATAATAATAATAATAATAATAATAATAATAATAATAATAATAATAATAATAATAATAATAATAATAATAATAATAATAATAATATCCATTGTTAATATAAAATAACGGTTAGCGTTTTCTAATATTAGTAATTCTGTATATTTATTCCCTTCTAAGGAATTTGACAACATAAGTACAAAGAAAACAAAGTAAAGCTTTCTTATATGAGGGTTATTAGAATAACTCCAGAAAATATAATAGTCATTCAGAGATTCAGGCATTCTTTCATTGCCTGTATGCGATAATTTACAAATAAAGAAATAAATACTGTGTGGAATTCGTCCTCTTATAAACAGAATCAACTGCCACATTTTAACATGTTTTTGTTTGCTTCAGTGTTGCTTTATGACTATGTACCTATTTTCAGAATTACATGTAACCGGCTTTTGGCCCGCCTCGGTAGTATGTCTGACTGACGTTCAAGAGGTCGCGAGTTCGAATCTCGTTCACGGTGAGTTACCTGGATAGGGGTTTTCCGGGGTTTTCCCGTATCCTGAAAGACGAATGTCAGGTAGCTCTAAGCTCCATGGACCCCGGACTCATTTGAGCATCATTTCACCAACTTCATTCATCGTCCGATATGACTTAACGTTGGAGGACGTAAATTACAAACAAACAAAAACGGCTTTTGTTTGTATACACATTCTCTGCGGAGTAGACACACTATTTCCTACTCAATGACATTCTCAACGGAGGTTTTTTTAAATTAGTTTTAGACATTTAGTAATATTTATGATTTGTTTTATAGCTCCATGTACACCAGTAAGAGGGAACTTTTCAACATGAAGTATTTATTAAAAATCGGTTGACTTTTTCGAGATAAACACGCACATATACTTAGGTATATAATCTATGATCTATTTATAACATTGGTACAGATTTAGCTATAATGCAGTTTTAAATAAGTCTATCAATTATAATAAGATATATGTATAGGTATATGTATGATGTACTGTATGTTATTCGCTGGTTTATATGCAAAATGTTAAATAAAGTCCCGTAAGAAGAGCAGGCATCAGGAATACAGTGTTATCTTTAGAAAGTATGAAGTTGAAACTAACGAAGCATCTATTTCCACTCAGAATAAACATCTAAGTCATCCAAGTTGAGTAGGTTTAACAAATGGGGCACAACGAGTGAAAAGTAAACTTAAGTTTAAAAGTTTTAGATTAAAATACGATTAAAATAGTTTAGAAGAGTTTTTGAAAGCTGTAATATTTTTATTTTTGCAGTACTTATAGAATAATATGAAATATATAATCAAAAGTGCCCAAATAGTGCGATTTCCATATAAGGATCTTGAAAGTATGAATAAATCTAACTTTTTAAACATGCTATACTGCGAAGAGAAAGAATAAGACTTTTACTCTCTTCTAAAAGGGCACCTTTACTATTTAAAACAATCTAAAATATATTTACATATTCTTACCATAAATAAATTAACTTGACGCCTTGTGCACCTGGAATTTGGAAGGAACGTGTGGCAGCTAAGTCATTTAAATGCATTTCTTTAATTTTCCGGTTGAAATTTCCCTCATTTTCAAGTGAGGATGATTTTTTAAAAATAGGAGACAGTACAGTACAGTATGCGCAAGATAAGTTGAGCGCTGGATTTACGGTGTGGTGTGGGCAGAGGGGAAGAAGCGAGAGTTAACGCTCCTTTGTTTCTGCAGTGTGGTCAACCTTGAAAAACACAGTTCAACAAAATAGCGTGTAAGATAAGCGAAGTTATCACAAGTAACGTTGCATCCTCTGAAAACATTCCTTGGTTTTGCCCACGCCGGCTGAATTGCACTCAGATCACAGTTATACGGAGGTAGACGAATAATAATGTGTGCCCTTTCGAGAGTTATAACATCCACAAATGTTCATACAAACATAAATCATTTTCAAGTAAATGCTGATGTACATAACCACCATACTCGTAACAAGGATAAACTGGCAATTCGAGCGCACCAAACGAGCCTTTATGAAGGAAGCTTTAGCTACAAAGGGATAATGTTACATAATAAACCTCCAAATTCATTCATTAAAACACTTTAAGAATAAGGTTAAGAAATTTTTGCATGCACGCTGTTTTTATACGGTTAATGAATTTTTAGAACTATAACCACGTAAATGAGCACTGGGAGCATAGTACATTCACAAACCTGTAATATTCATGTTATGATATTTCTTGTGGTAAATTAGTCTATGCAAATACCACATGAAACTATAGAAAAGCAGCTTACTGTGTATATTGTATGTAATCAATTTGACTTTATGTATATACTGTATATATACATTTTCACGTGTCTCATAACATGTATATGTTGCCAAAGACGAACTAAAATTCTAATTCTAACATACGATTGTTGTAAACTGGTTAGCTAAGTAACCTCGAAATTGATCAAAACGAAATATGGCGAACATGATACAGCTTAGCGCATTAGACACTAGATGTCAGTGTATAGCGCATTTCAAATTTCAAAGTTGTCATCATGTTTACGGAGCTAAACAAAACTTACCGAATGAGGACTTGAAACCCGATCGCTCTTCATACTGCACGCATATAGTAGATATGCCTACCAATACTTCAAATGTTTTCAACTATATATTTATCACTGTGAATTATGACCTGGTATTTAAATCTAAGTTTATTAAAAGTTAGAATGTTATACTTTGAAAAGCATCATATAGTGAAAGCGTACTCGTACTTTACTGAAATGTTTATTCATACGCCACATTAAAGCTTGACTTTTTAAGCAAGAGACAGAATAGACTATATCATGAGCATTTAAAGTAAATTCACACTAGTGCAACTTTAGATAAATTTCAGAAAATATTCTTTAGCTTTTAATTGTATACTTAAATTGCCCTTTAGCTAAAGACAATCAAAGCGTGTAAAAGCTATAATTCAGTAAAAAAAATTCTGAAAACATTAAATGTAATAATAACAGACACCTTTTTGGTTAAAAATAGGATTTTGTAAACTATTTTATTTAAAAACCATCTTATGCATTTCACATCGCAACTTTGCTTCTCTTCTCGTGGGCCCAAATATTTCAGACCTCGACGGGTTCTTAAACCCCGTTTACTCACCTACTCGTCTTCGGTCCTCCGTTCATATGGATATCGTTATCCCTGTACAATCTTTTAAAAGCCATATTCTATCTGGAGAAATAGTAGAATATTAACATCCATTTCACAATCATAGTAATAGGTATCAATATTAAGTATGCATTAATTTATAGTAAAATTGTTACTTAATAGTTTATCAGAAGATTCTTAAATTACTATGCTATTTAAAATTGTAAATATAAACTTCATCAGGGCAGCTTTTCTGGACTGGTGCAGAGTGCCATTGATTCTAAGAGATAACACTGTGCATACAGAAGTAAATAAATAAGTTTATTTGTTTACATGGTTTATCATTTAGAGAAACCTTCACATTATACGTGACAGGGACAAAACCGCTTTTCAAGATGAGCTCTATATTTATAAAGAGTTCATTACTTTCCACCACTTCAACTTATCGTGTGCAATCTTTGAAAAACATTAGCTTTTATAAATCAGTGCTTGCTTTCCAAGAATATTTCAATGCCAAAATTCATAAATTCACGTTTTAGAAGTTAAATATACGAAATTATTATTAACATTTCCGCCTTTTTCATTATTTTAACTGGTTGAATTCTTTACTAAAAACAACTATTTTGCTATTTTCATTAAATTTCTTCTTTACTAGGTTTCAGGTTCGTCTCCATTTTAATCATCAAATTAATCAGCTATTCATTAATTAGTTAGTTAATAGTATTTAATTTAATTTAGTTAGTTAATAGTATTTAACTATCTGCATCAATACGTTATCACTAGGAACTCCTACATTTACACAAATTATTTATCGATACAAAAATTCAACTTCATTATATGTCTGTAACACCTTTTCAATTACAGCTTAGGTTATATTACGCTTCTGCTCAATATATGTCGGACCATTCGCTCTCCATCCATACGCAAGCCCGTAGTTTCCCATTACAATTTTATATTATCTCTTGTAACATTCTATGGTGTTTATATAAAAAACGAGTGTTCTGTTGGTGTTGCCCTACTTAGGTTACATTGTTCACTAGAACTAATCCCTAATTAATCAAAATGAGCTTAACTTCATTGAGAACATGAAAAACAAAATAATCTCTTTCGCGTACCCTGAATCAGCTAATGAACCCACGCGAGAAAAACAATAAACGCTTAAGATGCTCTATATATGTCACGTGACAAGTCGAGAAAGCTAAAGAAAGCTTAAAGGTGTAAAACTAAATATTTTAAAAACCATAAATACTACAATAAAAGTTATTTTGAATAGTAGATGTTTGAATGAGTTCAAATGTTTTCTCGCAGCAATTTTTGTCTGTCCCGTAAGCTTTACGAATTGCACAAAATTATAGAACCCTGTATTTGTTTCAAAGGATTTTGAATATTCACTATGCATTGGCTTTCACCAAGGCAGCCCGGGTTCGATCCCAGGCGACCGCAAAGTGGGATTTGTGGTGAACAACAGGGCGCTGGAGCGGGTTTTCTCCGGGATCTCCGGTTTCCCCCGCCATCTCATTCCACCGGTGCTCCATCTTCATCTCATGTATCATCAGTGTCATTGCCTGCGGTGCCGTATGTAGTAAAAGCGGGCGTTAAACACTACACACTACTACTACCACTACACTCCACTATGCATTGGTGATGCACATGTCTAAACAAATGGAATTTCAGTAAAAATATTTGGCGCTATTTTTCAGGAAATAAAAATAATTAAATATTTTTCAAGTACAGTGATGTTTCCTGTTTCACTTCTTTGAAAACATTCTTGTGGCATACTTTGAAATCCTAAGCAAAATAACAACTAAATACTTTCTCAACCTTTCATTTTTAGCTATGATTTTCACTCTCTCTCTCTCTCTCTCTCTCTCTCTCTCTCTCTCTCTCTCTCTCTCTCTCTCTCTCTCTCTCTCTCTCTCTCTCTCTCTCTCTCTCTCTCTCTCTCTCTCTCTCTCTCTCTCTCTCTCTCTCTCTCTCTCTCTCTCTCTCTCTCTCTCTCTCTCTCTCTCTCTCTCTCTCTCTCTCTCTCTCTCTCTCTCTCTCTCTCTCTCTCTCTCTCTCTCTCTCTCTCTCTTTCCTTACCGTTTATTCAAAAGCTCCTGAGAATTAACTCGTTACCTAAATACAGATGGTAGACAATAGGTGATCTATGCGTATTATAGAGCTATAAGTTTTAATGATGTTTATAGCATTATACTTAAATTCACATAAAATATGAAGTTTTTAAAACAGCAGAAGCATAGGATTGAATAATTGTTACTGCTGACCTTGTTTAGCTTCAAATAAAATATGCTTTATTCCAATAAAATTCTTTTCACAATTTTTAAACAACACTAATGCTATTTTGTGGCATGATGTTTTGAGTTATATGTCTTTTACAGAAACTTTGGATCAAACTTACATTATTCTGTTTCCAAACGTTGATGCACACATTAGTGCATCAGTTATTGTAACAAAGTGGAGATACTCAATAGCGTTCACGCAGATCAGTTTGGACTTTGGGGGCGTATGCTTTTCAAATCTATTTCGTCTCGACATTGCTCTTGTCCGTTATTCGAAGGGCTATACCTCCTGGGAGAAAATGGAGAGAAAAGTAAATACCGAGTAGAAGATGGAATTCCACAAGGATCCCATATAAGGATGCAATAAACTTGTAGGCTAACATTAGTAAGCCAAACGGGTCTACACCTTCTCCACTGGAATGTGTTATGAACCTAGTAACTTCTAGGAAACGCAGCTATACTTCTAACGTTATTACCTAACATGAAAAGCCGAATATAAGCTATTCAAGCAACTAGAACTTCACTTGTCTGTAAATAGGAGGCATTCTAGTGAACAATTTTGAATATTAAAGCACATTATTTTAATTTTTGGAAATTCATGTCTTATAAATAGTCTCTGTCTTTGGGTGACATGTCGTCGGTCTTTTTAGGTACAAATTATCAAATTTAACTTGCAATAGTTCCACTACATTAGCAGTAATTTCTCTTCGAATTCTGTCTTTCAGTGGTTCTGATGACTTCAGTATAGGTACTTTGCACATAAGGTAATCTCGGAATCTAGGAAGCCAAACAAAGTCCCCTTGCTTACAGATTACTTGATTGCCAAAGACTTGAGGCACGGTTTTCGTGAGAATTCTAGTAATGCGATGAGGCACCCATATTGCCACATCAAAAGAACGTCTCAAAGGCTCTGGGATGAGGGAAAGATTTATCAGGAAAAGTCGTCTTCTGCTTTTGTTGAAGCAGTTGATATGTTAGACTAATAAAACAATCTCACAGCATGGCATTTTTATATATATCAAGCCTCTATATTTAAAACAATGGTTAAGCATACAGTTGCCATCAACTTAGTATTACTATAGTTTCCTAATAAAACGTGCAAAGAAACGCAAAATAAATATAAAAGTCAGGAGCCAATCCTGTGGATTAATGACAACCAAAATACAAATAAATTCACTTAAAATAAAACTGTGTTGCAGTGATTACTCAATACCATCATTTGGTACGTAGTTATTAAATTTTAAATATTATGTGTTAAAATGAAACAATTAACATTATTTCATTCTTCTTAATTTAAAATATAATTTATTATTAACTTAAAAGTTAACACAAAACTGCAAAAACGTGTCCAGTAATTTGTAAGAGTTCAGAATTATGAACTGATTTACGGTAGCATCGCGAAGATCTGTTAATCCGTAGGAATTCATTTCAGTGCCCTTACCTATTGCCTGGTGTGTTTTAAAAAGACTCAGAATCCTCAAGGAACTGCACGATGTTTAACATGTAACTGTAATCAGAGTATGGTAATGTAAAAGCTGCACTGAATAGATACTGAAAGTGTAGAATGTGTAGTGTGTTCATTCAAGCTGAGGTTTGTATTCTCCAAAAAACTCGAGTGAAAGGATCGAATTTCCACGAAAATACCCAAAATGGGCTAAAATATACAGCAGATTCACTAACGAAATTTCTAAAGGAAAAGCAGTCTCAGCTTCTCAACCCAATGCAATATCAGCTCCTGGAGTGAATCATGTGATTATTAGAGATTTAAAAGAGAGATGAGATACAGTTACTAAAATGTTTGTAAAGATTGAAACAAAAACGTGAAATACTGGTAGAGCACCAGCACACTTATAAAACGCAAGTATTTTAAATGTGGACACATAAATAGCATACTAGCTGGTAGCCATTCACTGCTTGCTCTGTCATATGACCGGAAATTCAACGAGCTTTGAATTTAACAAATATCACCATGGCCTTACCACCTACCAGTGACAGTCAATCAGAGAAATATTAAATGAGGTTACACAGTATAAAAAAACTTTCATTGTCCTTTCTGAATGTTACAAAAGCCGTATTAACATTGGTCACAATCTTTAAACAAGACATTAAGGTGCGAAGAAACACTTTCAAAACCAGAAATATAATACATAATGGTTTTTACAAAAATCGAGACACCCCAAAGCAGTGTTAAATTAAATGCTTTTTCAAGAGTCGTCATGCAAAGGTGCCCTTTACCACATTGCTATATAATGCCGTCATCGATCGTGTTCCCTTTATTTAGCAAAACAGGAAGGGACTGAAAAAGAAAGAACGAAAGAAGTAAGAAAGGAAAAAAGAAAGAAATCAAGCAAGAGAGAAGGAAAGAAAGAGCTCCACAGTTAAGACGGACTGCGAAATAATTGGACGATATAGGATTATAGTCACCTTAGCAAAATACACAGAAGTTCACATCCGAAATGTAAATTTGGTTGATACAAATTTAATTGAGATAAAAAGTGACATTGAACCCATCGTTCCAAGTAATTCCATCAAATGCTGCATATGTGACCTTGCTGATATGAAACGTGGTTAATTAGAATAATTCTTAAAAATTAGAATCTTTAGTATCAACTAATGTTCTAAAATCTCAACAGAAACTTCATATTGTCACCTCTTGCATTTGTACTTCATCAGTTTATTCTTTTCAAACTAGCAATCTGATTAAAATACTAAACAAATTTCTTAACGATTGTGACATAAGTATCAAAAGTTCCTTAAAAGAAAAGAATATGTATAGAGTCATGTGCTCTATCCTGACATGAGGGACTCTTTAAAGTAGGATGAGAGGCATGTGTTATGCAGAATTTAATTCGGTCCTCTAGTTTAAATGTGCAGACTATCCGACACCTTATTGCTGAGAGGAATAAATCCTTGAAGCTTTTAAATGTAAAAGAAAATGATTCAACGAAGAATCCTCATACTGTATTATACGAGCTCGACAAATAAGATCACTTTGAGATCCATCCACCTAGAGGAATCAATACTGACGCGCTTTCGACCAGTTGGAATAGAACTACATCTTACGTTAACCTATCAGGGACATCAGAATATGTTTACCACGTGGAATTAATCGCTCGATGGAAACTGGTCCCTCTTTACCTTAGTTGTGATGTCAGTTTATTTACAAAACACACTACAAATTGAGGCTAGCTATAAACAAAACAGTGTTCAGTAATGTCTAACTTAACCTTTTAATGGGGGGTGTTGCTCTGGGGCAACATTACGTTGTATTCAACTTAAAAATATTTTAGTGCGGTTATTTTGTTATAATATTGTACTGGCCTTTGTCAGTTATACAAGCAACATTTTGAGCCTTTGCAATTGTAAACATTCTATTAATTTTACAATTACGTTTTAGTATATTAGTATAAAAAGACTAAATCCAAGAAACAGCAATTGATACCCCGTCAATATCCAAGCGTGCCATCATATCGATTATTTTACTTGGGCCCTCCCCGTCCTTTCCCACAGGCACCTTTGACTGCAGTTGCCGAGATTCGAATCCACAACGTTTAGCTTTGAATGGGTGTCTAGCCCATAATATATCGCCATGGCTATTCGAATCAATTGCGTTGGGGCACCGCAGAAAGCGGTATGAGAACCAGTTTAGGACTTACAGCAATAGTGGCATAAGCAAAATAATTTGCCAATTAAAGGGTTAAACGGATAAACAGGTAATTTGAGGGTTTTACGCTGATGCTTCAAGAACCGCTGTAATCAGGTAAATTACACTGATGGTTTAACACATTAGTTTATCACTAAAACTACGACACGTATGATTGGTAACAAAAAATACACAATAAATGATAAAATATATTGTTTTATAAATATTAAAGAGTTGGTTTCACTCTTGCAGTATGTTGCAAAATCATTCAAACGAATGTACATTAACAGCATAACATTGTAATTAAATAAAACAGACGAAATGCAACCTCAACACATATCTATTGCGGCAGCCACTCCCATGAGGACTGGATGAAGTGAAGGAACCGCAGGAGGCCATAGAATCACAAGGAATTGTCCCTAGCACCTCATTGGGTAAGCCTAACATCCACGAAAGTAATATATAAATATTTAGAATAGAAGTTTAAAAGCATGTTCAATACATTTCGGCCATTTCTTTGGGTTTCATTAGGAAACCGCTTTTAATGATAGTAAAATTAACCAAAAATAAAAATATACAGCTCTGTGTATATTTCATTGAACCATTTGTAGTAGCCAGAACGGTTCCAAAGATTTTAACTGCGGTCAGGAAATGTTCAGTTCCAATTTTCTTAGGAATTCTATCGTAATTACTCTTAATCTTAAAGCATTTTAACCAAATATAACAAGGAAAAATTCATGCGAACTATTTGGTTTAAATACCGTGGCTGCAGTAGGTTGACCAAAAATTGGAAAAGCATAGGAGGCACTACAGATTTCAAACAAATTTGAATAAATTCGTGGACAAATTTTATGCAGTGTCTTGTACATAGCATCAGTGCCAGCAGCGGATCACCTAAAAATAAAACATTTCCATATAAACCAGCTGATTCACATCCACATATGTGTCACAAAAAAGCCATGGTAATAGATACTCAGCAGAAATGCAGCCCCTAAAAATGGAACATTTCGAGCAATGTGTAGAAATGAAATGTGTAGTGTTTAACGCCCGCTTTTACTACATACGGCACCGCAGGCGGTGATACTGATGACCATGAGATGAAGATGGAGCACCGGTGGAATGAGATGGCGGGAGAAACCACAGGTCCCGGAGAAAATCCGCCCCAGCACCGTGTTGTCCATCACAAATCTCACTTTGCGGTCGCCTGGGATCGAACTCGGGCCGCCTTGGTGAGAGCCAAGCGGTCTAACCACCGAGCCACGGCGCGGCCTACGACCATATCAGCGTAGCAGAAATAAAATTATATTAATAGCGCAGAAAACACATGCTTCGATTATTAATGTACAGTCTGTATTGACCTTTTAAATTATCTATTAAAATTCAATGTATAATATTTATAAAAACAATTTAGTAGTGTATGTAGTTGCGTTCCTTAATGCAGAGAAATATATTATCCCGTCCGTCCTCCTACATTCTTGACGTGCTAAAAATAAGATTTCAAACTGTTTCAATGGGTTTTAAGAAAATGTCATCAATATATTTCAAATGTTATTTAAATTTGCTCAAAATTAAGGAAACTTTAGATGATTTTTAACCTTAAGTGAAAAATGCATGATCAATTTAATGGGAAACTATTTTAAATCGATACACATATTATTGATACACATTGTATACTCAAGTGCAACCCAACTTTCTGCCGAAGAGCTCAATAATAGAAGCCAAGAGGAAGAAGAGCATAGAAAGATGGCAACAAATGTGGACAAACTCAATAAAAGGAGCATTAACCAAAGGTTTCTTTCCATCAGTGCAAGGCAGGCTAAGGATCAAGATTCCAAAGATGAAAAACTTTTCAACAATGGTTACAGTACACGGACCAGTAAGAACATACTTCTGCAGATTCAAGATTTCGGAATCTCCAGAATGTCCATTCAGTGGGACTGAACAAACAGTCCAAAATCTTTTATGGGAATGCTCAATATTGGATCGACAGCGTACAAACTTCAGGGCAGCAACTAGAAGTGGACAAAGTTGCCCAATTAGCTATGAAGAAATAATTTTAAAAATTACTTGAAGGCGTTTTCACACTTTACAAACAGTATATACTTCGATCAACTGTAAGAGTAGTTTTGTATATATGTAAATATTTTATTATATAACTGTTAAGATAGTGAGAAGCACATAAAAGATAAATAATGTACTAGGACGACTACAGAAAATGAGAAACTGTATATAAAATTGTAGAAAATATGTAAAATCCATGTAATGTTACTATATGAAACGGGGCATGGTGCTTTCAAGTAATAAAAGTAAGAAAAGTAGTAATAATTAAACTTTCTCTATTCATCATCATTTAATTTTATACCGCTTCTATAACCAATGTTTCTCTACATAATGTTAATCGAGGTAAACAATTTCATTGTACACTTTGTAATAGATGCGTATATACAGGTTTAGGGGCTAGTGTAAAATATTTTGAAATACACCAATATATGCTGACCTTGACATCGAGAGAATGTGAATGTACATATTTTTTGTTTTATTCTTGCTTTCTATCGTAAAAGCTGTTTACCACGTTGAACATTAGAATGCTGTTTCCATATTATGTCACCGGGCGTTTACTGCTCAATTTGAAGACATTTGAAGGAAATGTAAAGTGTAAAGTGGTTAAGAAGATTAGTTTTTACGTGAATAATGCAAATTATACGTAATGGTAGCAAAAGTCGCGTGAATATTCCTTTCTTTCTCTCAAACTCGTGCCTCGAAACGTACAGTACTAGTGAAAACCGAACACTGGCTGCCTCTTAGGAGGTAACAATAAATGTTGTACCTAAAGAGGACGATTGATGGGGAAGTTGGCTGCCCTCTAAGTAAAAACAATGTGTAGTAAAGGGGCAGTGCCCCTGGTGCACGTGACACTACTACACTCTGTACAGCGAGTACACAGGTAGCCGGGGACAGTCTGGGAGACGTCTGGCCCGGGGAAGTGGAGGGGGAAGAGTGGGGGCAGATTCGCAACAATTCCTCACTTTTAATTATACGGCCGCCAGTAATTCCCGCGAGTTGGACGTGGGACCAGAACGTGGTAGTATCCTTCTAGTTTCTCCAACCTCACATCGGGAGGTAAGCTCTCATATCCCTGTGGATTTTGACAGTTGACAATCCCAATAACCTTTAACATCCCACAACACTTTAACCGCCTAACAAAAATTTTCTGGATGTTTCAACGGTGCCCCGTGGATAAATACTTGTTTCGCTGGTATTACAGAACGCTATGGAGCTATTCCATGTGTGGGACAATGCTTTTTTTCATAACAAGAGGCTTTAATTTCAACGGTATGGTGAACGCAAGTCGCTCATTGAAATCATTTCCATGTGAAACTTTGGAGAAGTGATAGGTGTCGACCCTTAGGAAACATTTGTGGTTTTAGTCAACTCTACAGAAACTAAAAGAAAATCTCTAGGTTGGTTGGAGACAAACTATATATATTTTTCTTTTGTTGAAAAGTTTACGCTCAATGGAGAGCAGTTTATACACTCGAAACCCCGTTTCGATTTCCCTGAGATTACTAAAAGGTTTGGGCTCCAACATGTGTGTATATGCGTAAAGATGATAATAATAATCATAAGGCATTCTAACATTTTCTATTTAATATTAAATATTAAACTGTCTGCTCTGTTATTAAAATACTAGCACAAGTTCACAAATTAGGTTTACTTTAAACTCATTCAAAACCACATTAAGAATAACTGTTCGTAAATTTCTGTTGTCTAAAATTCAAATTGATGTGTTTGAAATTAATTTTAACACAGTTATCAGAGTTTAGTGTATGATAAATTGACTGAATTGCAAACATATTTTGAAATTAGTTCCTTATATACTTTAATTGCCTTGAAGAATTGCTTCACAATTATTTTCCGAAAAATTAATATTTGTTAATTAAACTCTTTAATAGAATAATAAAAACTGCAGATTCAAATTTTAATTCTGATACTAGCTTGGGAGAATATAAATGTTAAACATAAGATTTCAATGTTTCGCCTAAAACTTACACCATATGAATATTATTGTTCAGTTACGCCATATTATACATTTTCAAAAAATAAAATCTCTCATCAATCCTTTATTTTGTTATTTACCATTTATTGATTATACCAAAAGGTTGGCCACAGGTTCTGGTTTATTTTTAAGTGAAAGTTTTGCGTCTTAAATAAAAGTGCTGATAATGTTTTATGTTATTGGATAAACAATTATATGTTCCACAAAATATTCTGTTTAGTTTTATCTGCTTATATACTCATTGTTCTTTTCAGGTCAAAAAAAAATTGTAGTGTGATGTAGACAACAAAGAGATTTTGACACCTGCTTTTTGCGTTTAATGGACGTGCCAGCGCCACAGAAGCTGCTCGAACAGACGTTGTCGGAAATACTCTTTGTTGTCGACTTGATGCTACAATTTGTTGACCTGAAAATAACAAAGAGTATATTTATGAACATATAAAAACTAATCATAGTATATTCTACACTACCTAATTTTCTATAAAATAACATAAAACGCATTGCCAAAACATTTTGTTTTGCACACAAAACCTTCCATTTAAAAAGAAAATTTCCAACACATAATTCGAAAGGGTATAATTTGAAAGTGAGTATACACAGGAAATGAACCCCAATTAAAGTTTATAAAACTGTAACCCTCAAATAACACCGTTTCTGATCGTATGGTATTTTAAATCACTTGATGTCCATACAGGCTTCTGCTTCTTTCTTTTCTCCTCTACAACTAATTCAGTATTTGAAAATTCCTGAGAAATCTATTGAATGGCCCACGCATTTTGAGTTTGCATAACTTGTCGTTTTTATTGAAACGTTTAAGGAAACGAGGCTTACAGGAAGACGTTTAAATCACTATATCGCATTATACTTTGTTACAGTCAAGTGTCATAAAAGCTGCAGAGTAGTTACAGGTTTGTAACTGTAATAATATTAAGAATTTTTATTTGTGCACTTCGTAAAATGTTGGCCCTTTTACATATAAGGCGGAAAAATCTGGCATTCCATTGTTTCCCCATTTTTTGCTGTGCTGTTACGTAGGCGACAAATTATCACTTATCAGCCATGGCGTCTTATTGCCGTACAGTGCAACGTTGAATAAAATAATACAGAATAATATAAACATTTAAGTAAGTGGAGTAAGAAAATTTACATTTTTAAGGCTAAAACTTATTCATACAAGAACCATTCTCAATTCTCATTTATTTTATTCCATTCAATTATTAGCAATTAAACTTTTTTTCATTTTAACTACCTTGTTTCCCTGGAATTGCTCTATAGTTAAAATATCTCAGCGAACGAATTTTTAAACAAGTACCACTTTCTTCCGGGATTTTCACTTATCCTGAAAAATAAATGACGGGTAAGACCAAACTCTATAGAGGCCGGACTCGTTTGAGCATTATTTTAACCATTTCATTCATCGTTCGATATGACTTACGCTGGATGAGGTTTTTTAAAAAAAGTACTATTGCTGCGTAGTAGAATATAAAAACGGAATAAAGCTCGCCTAAAATGACAGTGTGAAGGACGATTAAGTGATATTAATGTCAAAGTTTTCCACAAACTTCAAGTTGCACTTTTTTTTCTATATCAAATCAAACACTGAATTAGGGTTTATTTGTGAAAAAAATTTTCATTAAAATTTTCACAGAACATAACTGTAGTAAATTAAATTTTCTAGTTACTTAAAATGTATAAAACAAAAATTTTATAGGTTTCCTTCCTTTTATTCCAGCTTTTGAGGATAAAAACTACAGTTAGTTCCAAAAGTAAGTGCTCTCGGATTTTGTGATTGTGTTAGCTGAATTTCAACCAAACAATGATATTAACATAATAACACATATGTACACATACATATATAATTATACACATATTATAACCATTATCATACATATATAATGAAGATAGATGAATACCGTGAGTTCAGAAAGCAACAGCTCTCTCATTTTGTGACTGTGTAAACACTAACCAAATATTACCTGTAAAAGTAGTGTGCACTTAGACTGAAAAGCACTGTGATTATTTTGTGTGGTGTAATAATGGCAAACTATCGCATTAGATGCATTGGTGTCCTAAATAAAGACACCTAGTGTGAATGGTGTATGCGTTAAAGTAGCGAATAATAGTATCAGCTATCAGATAATTATAATAATCAAATAATTCCTCGAGTTCATTCAATTTATCAAACATATTACAAAATCACTTATTTGGAGAGTATAGAAATGTAGCTACAGTAAATATACAATTACTGTATAATTACAATTCCCTCCAAGTATTTGAGTGGAGAGGATATATTACCGGCACAGGGGTGAGGGAAACTCTTAGACAGCAGAATTATAAATCGTTATTGTTATGGCCCCTGCATTCAAAAGCGTTCCTTGCCTGTAGATCTAAAATGGAATACAAGATTGTGTGAAATGGCGAACTGTCCGTCTGCTACTAAAGTACGCTCTAAGTCTTGTATATGACAAAGGGATGTTCACTGCCACTGCTGTACATCAGAGACGTTAAAATCGAATAGAAAAATTCCATTTTTCGGGTTACTTGAAATGCAGCTACATGCAGACCGCTTCTTTCCGTGGCAACACAATTCAAAAACTAAATTAAATCCTACAAAATATCAGCTTGTGTATTTTTTAAAGCAGGTGCACCTCCCGGCTATAAATCTCACGGTTGAAGGTGAAAAGTTGCATTGTCGTCAACATGTCAGATACTTAGGCATCATTATGGATAAGAATTTGTGAAACACCCAGTTACAAGATATGGCCAACAAAGAGTGGTAGCAAATATATTTGTTGGTCCCCATCTTCTACAGCAAGGAAATAAAATTAAATACTAAATCTTTCGCTGCCGGTGTACCATCATTTCCAAATCAACTATGTTCAAAATAAATGCATACACAATACTTCATTTCGGGAATTTCTGCATGCACCACTTATCACACGCAACATTAGTATAAGAATTGAACTTAACACCTATCCCTATTCTGGAGGAGGAAATTTCCCACCGACATAGACGAAAAGCACTGTACAAATACGCCGATACGCAATATCAACGCTGGCGACACTCAACACATTTTAGCATCGACATCTAATAGACTAACGCTCTACTACTCATCATGCGCCCACGCGGTATCGGACAGCCATAAAGCACAACCAGCTCCTATCACGTGATTTACTCCACGTGGGGAAGATATTCTGATGTCCTTGACTGGTGAAATAACAGACACGAATTGATACCTACTCAATGGAAGCGAGGTAGCAATGAACGCTACTCCAGCAAATGAAGGATGCAACCGCATCCAGGCTGTAATACGTGATCCTCCAAAGCTCGCGATGATTTTACTATAGATGTGATGTATTCTGGCGTCCACTGTTGCTGTTTATCAATGTAAATACCATTCCATTATTACAGAGCTTAAATTATGTTAGAGAGTTTCCCTGCACAGCTCTTGAGTAATGTGTTTACATCCAAGTGAATTTTCTTTGTTTCATGAATATGATTTATATATTTTTTCTAACTTGTTTAACATTTATTTTTGTTACATCAGTTACTTTCGCTTTAAAACATATTCCGAGTATTCTTATTTACTACTGCGTTAGCAACGAAAGTGCTAACTTGTTGAAAAGAGTATATCGTGGAACCTGTAAGAGCAGTGCTACAGATTTAAAGACTTGTTATCATCATTTCATACATTTAAGCTTAGATGACTTTCATTTGACTAAAAATTGTGCCTGTATATCTCACAGTCAAATCAGAGTACAATTAAAGAAAATTTATTTCTTAAATATGCATGAATGTCACTCTGTGCCACACAAACACATTACCGAGAGTTTACAAATGTGAAATAATCGCTCCCCTGTATTTTGCTTCGCCTTTATGTTTTCTAGCCTAGGAATTAACGTAAAAGAAGCCGGGGATTTAGACGTGTACTTACCCCCTGGTGTCAGATAATGAGGTTTACTAGTGAGTCATTGCGGGCTTTGTTTTAGTAAAGTATGCCTTTTATCTACATGTTGCTACTCAGAACGTTGTCAAATTAAATTTATACAAACAGAAGGGATTTAAGCCAAATCTGGCGTAAGAGATCATGCAGATTTATCCTTCAGTGAAAGGCGGGAATATCTAAAAATTACGGCTAATGCCCGTTCCCTCCCTGGCCATGGCTGGAGATCGAATAAACAGAAGCACTCCACCCTTATGCCGCGTTTTCATGCTCATTACACTGTCACATTAAATTTCTAGGATGAATGCGTGTTTCTCAACTGAGATGGCCTCTTGTGTAATGGAAAATAAATACGTACATAACCATTTCTTTAAAATTGTTGTGTATAATAAACAGAAAAGGTTCTTTATAATAGGGAGTTAGAGTTATGTAAAGGAAATGCTTGTCTATTATGTATTTCAAATGGCAAGGTGTTTGTCCTTGAGCGCTACTAGGTGAGCAACCAATGGGCGTCCTGCGGTGTTGTCGTATTGCATTCCCGCTAAGAGGTGTGTGAGGAGCGCCAACCTAATCAATCTGTATGAAATACTATTCGCGCTAAGTCAAAAATTCAGATTTTGTCAAAACTGATCCATGTGGAAGGTACAGAGTAATGTATCTAACATAACCCTGAAAACCCCATATTTTTAGCTCAAATAGTTTTTCTAATACAAATAAATAAACCACTATTACCTGTATTATAACAATAAATCGTGACGTAAGCACTGTATGAATATCATTATTGGATGGTATGTATGCGTGTAAGTATATTTGTAATTACTCAGAACTGAAACGTAAATGTTTGACATGACGTGATAAAAGAATTACTTTGAATAATCCAATTCGAGCGAGAGGAAACAATAAATTTCCTGCTGCCCTGGCAGAACATGTCTGGTCACATTATATCTTTGTCTACTCTAGAGACTTCAAAGTGGTTGGTATGTATGTATGTAGATATACTTTTAATTACTCAGAACTGAAATTTAAACTACTGACATGACGTGATAAAAGAATTACTGTGAATAAGTCAGGGTGTTAAATTCGAGACAGAGCAAACACTTCATTTCCTGTTAGCTTGAGGAATGTTGTATGCTTATGTTTATGAATGAATGCTGGATAAGAAGTGTTTATTTACTCTGGAGAATTCTGATCAATATCATTCATTGTTCTTTACACAACAGTGGAGTAAGAACTAAATAGTGCAATAGCTTCTTGCGGCGAATTTAGTGGCGAGTCAAAAAGGCAGGTATTGCGAAGTCAAGCTCGAAGTATTATTTTTAAGGTGTATACGTTCTTCAAAAAAAATGTCTGAAACAGAAACTAAAAATGAGTCATTGCAAAGAGTTCTTCGTTTAAAAACACGGGAAAAGTGTATCAGCTGGATCAACTTGCAATTGAAATGGGACACGAGGTAATACGCCTCCCACCTTACCACTGTCAATAGAATCCAATTGAGTTGGTGTGGGCTCAAATAAAAAGGGGGATTGCAAACATAAATAATACTTTTAAACTGACGGACGTTGAACGACTTGTTCATGAAGAAATTGACAAGGTAACAAATAGGACTGGGAAAACTACGTGAGGCATGCAGTAAACCTTCAAGAAGACGATTTTAAAAAATAAATAACACGTGACGAGACTTTGGAACCTATAATGATAAATTTGCAAGACTCAGACAATGAAGGCAGTGACAATGACGAATTGTCTCTTAACGGATGTGACATTGACAACGATATGGATGAACCACTGGCAGCTCCTTTGGATTAGAAAAACAGGTAATTCATATTCTATAATTATAATTACAGTATTTAAAATATACATAATTTGGAAAATACTTTTTTCCAATTTTGATTTTAGCAACTGCACCATTGTATAAGTTTGTAAAATATAATTTGCTTACCCTTACGTCTGCGCCAAGCAGACCTGCATGTTGTATGAGTGTGCGAGAGAGTGGGTTAACAAGCTGGTAACCCTGAGTGTGATACGGCATCTGATTAGCTGGACTCCAGAACCCTTCCCATTTGAAAAACATAATAGCTAAATATTTTAGTTAGCCTATACTATTATTCGAAAGCTTAAAATACTTAACTGATTATTTATTACCTGTGTGGCTTGTAGTGTAGGATGCATGGCTAATCTGCACGCCACCTGTTGATTAGCCATTAATTTTTTTCCTCCCGTTTCAAGTCACGAGTCACTTCATTCATAATTTAGTGTTAAGTTTTATTCATATATTTCCCCCTTCAAGTACCGAATCGGAACTAAAAGCAGAATTACTTCGAAACTCTTTTCCCTTAGAAATTGGATCATTGGTCCATGGATTGTACAATAACTGAGATAATGCTATCAGGTATAGAAAATCTACGACCTTACATCGTTAGCAACACCAAAAACATCGGTTTGAAAGTAATGTCAGCCAGCAAGATAAAGGGACTTATTAATCGACAGAGCTTCCGGCTTAAAAGACAAACACATATTAATTATTCAGCTGATTTGATATTCTTTCCACTGCAATCTGTGTAAGAATATTTTCTTAATATTTCATTTCTTTGGAAGAGGTGAGCTATCTGGATAAAGATTTTTCCCGAGGTTTTCCCTTATCTTATAGGTCAATGTCAGACAACTCTAACCTTGGGCTCATTTGAGCATCATTTTACCCATTCCATTCATTGTGCAATATGTCCTACGTTGGAGGACGTTAAATAATAATCATAATAATGAAAAAAGACAGTCTCTCTGACAACTGCATGAAATACACAAATACTATTTACAATTTACCTCCATCATGTGACCTCGGACGCAGCTTCTAAAATTGACAACGTTCAAGTCAAAACTGCAGGCGATTTGCCTTTGACACTTAAAAGGAAAGTATATTGCAGTGCAATTTACTGCAAATTATAACCATAAAAACATACATGGAGAAGAAACGAACGAAAAAATATGTAAATCAATGAACATGCCTATGCAACAAACACGTCGTTTTTTCTACTATGAATAAACATGCATGAATTACAAATCTGTCACATAAAATGAAAATATCTTAATTTGAAAATATTTATACGTACATAACTTTATGGGCGAAATTATTAATTGTAGGTACATATAAATTATTTCTCTGCATTAATAAGTATTCCCAAGATAAGGGTGACAAGAAAATATTTTTGAAATGTTTCGAGCCATAAACTGTGAGGTAATATGTACGTTTAGTGCTGCAGCGCATTAATATCGGTTTGTTTTGACCGCCACTCTCTCGCTCTCACCCACTGCTGACTCTAATAACCTTGGACACAATTGCACCTAACCCATTTCATCGTAAGTTTACATTCCTGCCTGTTGATCACGATACACAACAGGGCCAATTTGAGCTTATTGTTGGTTCTAAAGTCATATTTGGGAAATGTGGACCAAGTTCCTCATTAACTTTAAGGCTGGTAGTGGTGAGTATGCTCAAGAATGCCATTCAGCATTACAGGAAGCTTATAGCAAGTGGGATTACCGTGTAGTATTCTTTAGTAGTGTTTTAACAACCGTCACTTCACATACAAATGATTGCTTTCTGACTGTGGTCCAAGTACTCCATTGTTGTGAACATCCCTTTTCCAGTACACTCTCCCACCTAGATATGAGTTGTAATATGTCTACTCATGTTTTCTGTGATACATTTGCCATTCTTTAATTTTTTTTTAATTTACGTCCTCCATCATTAAGTCATATCGAACGATTAATGAGCCCAGGGTCCATAGAGATTAGAGTTACCAGACATTTGTGTTTCAGGAAAAGGGAAAACATTATCCTGATAACTCACCCTGACCGAGGTTCGAACTCGGGACCTTTTGAACGTGAGTCAGACACGCTACTGAGTCGGGCTGCCGTTCTTTAGTATACGTGGTTCTAGCTACCTGAAAATTGACGAAATGTCCTAACTGGTACTTAGTAAACAGTTTATTGAACTGACTAATGGGTAGTCTGTTACCTAGCATATTGGGCATGATATGTCAGCGCTGAACGACTATCCATTATTAACCAAATGTTAATGAAACCGTACGCCAGGTGGCAGCAACTGTTACATTTATAGGTTATAGGGTGGAAGGAAATGGTTGAAAGAGCTCGAAATCTGGAGTTCATTACATAATACTTTTTTGGTTTTCTTAATAATTAATTTTCTTTAATTGCAAAGTAACAGAACGAGAAAGTAGTGAAATAAATATCTTCAGATGTTTAGAAATGTATATACATATTTTGTAATAAACATAAAATATTTTGAAATTCTGAAAGATTCCGCAAGAGTTAATAAAATTAAAACTTAAAACAAATTATTGACACTGATCAAGAGACAAATATTATGTTGTGATACAGCAACCAAAATTAACAGTTTAAATGTAGTGCTCCAGTGTTGGTTACCTCCGAGGAGGTTGAAGTAGGTTGTATGAGGTCTGCTATACTACTATCTAAAATGGTAGGACTTTATTACGTCATGAGAACGAGGAAACTTCTTTGACACAAAGCTACTTCACTTTTGTAATCTTTGAAGAACTGAACTTCACATCAAAATAGTGAGCAAGCAAGAACTACAGCTAAAACAATTTAAAATGAACACACGGTATGTATATCTTAGAAGTTCACAAGTAATATACCTATATCAAATGCTTTGTCTATATTTATATTATTTACTTACTGTAGTCCGAAACTATTACCAGTATTTTTGGTGGTGACCCTTGTGTTTAATTTACTCACCCAAATGCCTCAGCACCCAAGCATACAAACCAGTCCAAACTAAAAACAGAAAAAGCATTGAAAGACGTGAACTGTTACATCACTCTCTTTCCTATTATGTAGCTGAACAGTGCTCAGTCAATACTGTGCTTGGCTTACGGAAATTCTGTCTCCTCAGAATGCGGAATACGGATGAGGTAATAGCATTGTTGTCATGGAATGTTAGCGGGATTCTTGCCAGAATTAATTTTCTTGCCAGCTTTAAAATAACCCCGAGGAGTGGTGAAATTCCTAAGCAAGGGCAATATATCTTTAGGACACCGTTTAATTTTTTGTTGCCATCACATCAAAAGCAACTCTCTCGCTGATAAATGCCGGTTCGCAAATGCAATTAGAGCATTTAGGGTGTGAAATGAAGAGCGTCCGTATTAAATGAACGAGACAATGGTATTCTAGGAACCATAGCTTTGTAGAAGGTAAAAACCCTGAATAAAATCCGAAACTTTTTAAATTAAAATCCAAAAGCAATTCAACCACATCAATATAACTGATCCATGGCAACACCCATTGTTTTCATAAGATTCTTCAATTTGTCGGTTTTTCATTACAGTAGAAAAATACATTTATTTTCATTGATTAATTTTGTTTAAGTATGAATTCTTCTTTCGTTATAAAATCATCTTATTACAAGTAGCATCATACTTTTATTGATTTATTCAAAGGGAAATAACTATGTAGACATCTGCTATAAATTATCGAACATTTATACAAAAGTACTTAAAGTGTCAGCAGTTGTCCCATAGCTGAATTTAAATCGAAATTTAAAACAATATATTAACCAAAATTCATGAAATATTGATAATCTATAATCTGACTGCTGGTTTAAAATGTTAGCCTATTTCATTTAATATTTCGCACACAGTTTGGTACATCTGCAATCTGGTACACACAGAAAGCATTAATGTCACACTCTCTTGATTAGAACCCATGCTATATGTTGTGTTTCTGAACTGCTCTCTCTTTCTATATAATGCCACATTATTATTTCAAAACAGGAGTTAACGTTATATACCTTATGTATAACAAAATTTGGAGGTGAGTAAGAATTACTGTGTTCAGAAAGTATTAGTGGAGAAAACTAATACTGAGAGAGAGAAATAAGGTAAAAAAAAATTTTAATTAATAATACACTTCTAACAGTGAAATAAAATTCATGGATGCTAAACCTAAATATCTACAATTGACTGATCGAGCAGCAAGAATTCGGGTTTCTCAAAGCATAACTCACTATTTCGATTCCCAGCTATGGTAGAGAAATTTTCATATACCTAGAATAATGCCTTAGCATCCTCAGAGTACGGAAATAACGTATAAATGTGTGTGAATGTATGCGTACACATATAAAAATAGTTTAATACAATGCTAAAAGCTATTGAACTCAGAGTTCCAAAATGGCCAGAGAACCTATGAAATTATATTTGAAAAGTCAATTAAAAACTAATCTGATATCTTCTTAGTTTATGAGCAAATGAAAGTCATACTCAAACTTTAATATGGCTATCTAATGTTTTCCCTTATATCGTACAACTGCATTCTTCCTTTGAGCGCTTCATCTGATGATACACACCCGCTTAGCACTGATAGCTGGAATGAAAATAACTCCAATTTCAGTTATAAATATAAACAATAATGTTATAAAATGTTACAACTATATTATTGTTTGATAGGCATTTATTCCATGGTTACCAATAGTACAACAATGCTTCATGAGCTACTCTGACATGACAATAGGAACTCGAATCTGTAATAAGCTTCTTTCTGAAATTGATACTTCGACATGTTTTCTTGAGCTGATAATGCACAACAATTTCTCTTAGGTATATTATACATCATATAAGGGTAACAGTGACCTGAATGCATATCTGAAATTACTCTTTCGAAATGTGTTAGCATAAGCTACGTTACAGTAAGCATCTTAGTATTGGACTGAATGAGTTGTATTCCTCAATGGACAAAGATTTAACTGAGAATTGTTGAGGTCACAGAGAGGCCAAACCACGTAGCGGGGTCACTCGCATGTAAATGAGTGGTGGGAAAGCTACAGGAGTAATATTGGGTAGCCTACACTCTGCAAGATCTGCTTAGTATAGTGCAAAGCTTCCCAATTTGAGATTAAGTATTTAACAGAAACTATTTATTAACTCAACGAATATAAGAAGCATCTGTTCTTGATACCTTTATATTTAAAATGTAACTAGAACAACTGCTTTCACCATAGAGCTGCACCAAACTACTTGGTCAATAGATCCTAATTACTACATTCTTATAACCACCAAGACTGCTTTATTTCAAACTGTTATTTTGTATGACATCATTTCAAGGTAATTTTTATGAGATTAAGGAGAATTTCTTTCAGAAACGGGAACAAAGAATTAATAGCTTCTAAATTACAAACTATAGTTTATGTTGAAACAGCCTATTTTAAATTGTTGTATTTCACTTCTTTAGGATTCTACTATAATTATCAGATAACTGCATTGAATTAAAAAGGAGGTCAAAGTAAAATAAATTTTCGTCTCTTTAATATAACATTCCATTTATTTCTTTTGGATATGTCCTTAATTCCTTGATCTTTATTCTCCATACTGTATAGTGGAAGAATGACAATTCACACCATTCCTTCGTTACTTACAAAAGCATTACGTGAGAAGTTGTTAAAGAAGTTAGCTGTTTGAGGGATAGCAGAACACGACAGAAGAATGTCAGACATTAAGAGAAACAATTTTGTGTTACTTTCATGACTTTCTCCTCCCATAAAGGATCGTCATCCTTTTTACAATTATTTTTATATATTTTCTCTAATGTATTAGCTTATAAGCTTACATTTCCATCTACATCATAATCGAAATAAATCTGCAAATATATCCTTTCATTTCACATATCGCTGCAGATACAAAGTGAATACAGTTGAAAGAAGTGGCGGTTAAATGTTTAAATGCGGGTTGCTATATGCTAGTCTATAAATGTTTAAAGTTTAAGATCTCTAGCTCATCGGGAAGTTTTTTTTAATGAAAATCAAACTCCAAAAAAGTTCCATTTAAGGAGTAGTTTTAGACGGATGACTTTTCTTTTTTTAAATCAAGTTGCCGAATATTGTCATCCACTTCTGAGTTGTATTTAAGTTTCAAGTCTCTAGCTTATCGGTAAGTTAAACTCATATACAAAACTTGTACTGAACAAACAGAAAAGAAGTAGAGTTACTAAATATTTTTAAAGTTTTCTGAAAAACTACTGTAAAACCATCATCAAGTACACAGTAAGTATTAATTATATCTAGTTTGGAAAGTCTAGTATAATTTTTACACTGTGAAAAAATGTTTCTCTTTTAATATTTCACATAACTTTTGTGTCCTTAGTCAAATACAGGATTTCCTGACAAAAGTAGACGCGGCACTCGCTGTGCGTCAGAATAATCAACTCATTCGCAGAACACACACTGAGGAACTCCCAATTTACGAGTGTATTTTATCAGTAGCAACGTCATTTAAAGCTAACCTCCTCACCATTGCGAGCATCTTTGCTTAGTATGGTTGCAGGAGTTTTGAGAAGGTTCGCGGGAGGCGGGGGTACAATGTTCCAGAAAATAGCCTTGTTATCTCTCGACAGCGCTTCTCATATTTATTTCTGGTAACAGGATCTCTACAACCAAACATCTGGAGGCGCCGAAGCACCCCCATCCACGCGACAAGCTCATCTCTCACTTATACAAGGGTTATTATGTATCAGAGTACAACTGCATTAAAATTATTCTCAAAATTATATCTACCATTTTGACATTTGGCAAGGTCAATTTGAAACTGGGTACTAAATAAATACAATAATAGTAAACGGCACTGTTGTATACCTGGGTAAAGGTTCATCCCTGTTTCTAGATGCAACTCCTGGTGATGCTGTTCAAAGATCTCTTTTTCCATAACTTAATAATGCGGCAGCGTTCATTTCATTTCGATCCTTCTGCTCCACTTATTTTAGGTTACTATCCGTCTCTTGTCAGAATTTTCAATTTTTCCTTTATTATTACATTTCTCTTCGCTCATTAGAAAAACGTGTCATAAAAAGAGCGAATTGCTGATTAGCCTTCCATTACTTAAATTATACCTCTCCTGGATAAAGGACTTCGACGAGTCCTTATTTGACGTCATCTTATGCGGATGCACTTTCGAGTTAAAAGTGGTGGAATGGGAATGAAATTAAATTTTCTTTTGCTACTTCTCTTTTACTTTATCTTCTTTCCGTGATGTTCAAGTTGTGCTCCAGAGACACATTCGAAACAAATATAGTTCTGGAAGGATGCCTAAGGCACTTCACAGATTACGCACACATTTGTGTACGCTGCATGCTTTGCTAAAATCTCATTCTGTGAAATGTCATGTCTATTATTAAAGTTTTACCTTTACTTCTTATATAAATTATTCATACGCCACAACTGCGAGATTTCTTTTTTGATTTAAAATGATCCAATAAAACTCAAAATTCCTTTCAGAATTACAGTTTTAAGATTCTCTAAGTTTCTATTACCAGTTTGGACAGTTTTCACTTAGGTTACGTATGTTTCGTTGAGAGGTACAAAACGCAATATTCCTGGGCGTTATCTCAATGACCATCAACAATTTGTAGCGAATACGCCAACTAGAATGTAATATGGGGTGATATCTGAAGCCAAACAACTCCATGGGTAAATTTATTATTAGTCTGTTGATATTGACTGCCGACTGCTAAAAGACATTCCAATTCTTATTGGACTACTATGTACTAAAAGTACGCACGTGTTAGGTAATACAGCAGTAGCATAATTTCTAAGAATGGATTTGATGAGTAAATCATTGGCCGGCCGTTGAATTTGACTTATTCCAATTGATGTACTTTTGTGTGTGTGTGTGTGTGTGTGTGTGTGTGTGTGTGTGTGTGTGTGTGTGTGTGTGTGTGTGTGTGTGTGTGTGTGTGTGTGTGTGTGTGTGAGAGATTTATTCTTCAGCTGTAAATCCTAGCACAAAACAATACACTCAGAACTTGTGGTAATAGAGTCATTGCTGTCTATGACATTTTAAAGGCCGTTCCAAGAATCTCCGGAAGGTTTTCATAAATGCTGTGCTGAAACGCTGACATGGCTTCCTTTGGTTAACTGTGAATGCTGGTTTGTACAAATAGCCATCGTGTACAAAATTATAATAATCACCATGCCATGTGATTTTGGCGGGGCTAGAAGGTTCATTGCTAAATATAAATGAGACAGTAGAGTAGTTAGCATGTTCAAACGTGCAAGACACACGCACATACGTTTTCCAACCGAATATCATACATCTGAAATGCATGTACTCTGTCATTATATATAGATTGCCCCACTTCAAACCTCAATAAAATAAATGGTTATAACTGGACATTTATAAGCCAAAGAGAAATAAATATATACAGGTTTGATAGTGTAGATCTTGCAATTCGTGTAACGACGTAAGAGTGCTGCAATAGAGATGTGACACTGAAAAAATAAATAACAGCAAACTGAATCTGTGAAGCTAGACATGTGGACTGATCAGCACAAAGACTCAGTGTTCTATGATTACCACAACTAAAGTGAAACATGTCCAACAACGATTTTGGCGAGAATACACCCTTCAAATACATGATCCTATTCCTCATGATAAGAGAATAATGGCCTGGGATACAGATATGAAGCAAACAGGAAGATTGCTGTGAAGCAGTGGCAAGCGTGCTACGAAAGGAGTTTCGGAAAATAACGTTGAACTCAAACAAACCTTACAAAAAGCCTAGAAATATCAACCCAGAAAGCAAGTTTACAACTCCGATATCCGGCAATAATGTTCATGATGTTGTGCATAAAAAGCTCCGTCTTGGAGCACATAAAATTCAATTCACACAGAAAGTCAAGCACAATGATAAAACATTACAGGCTACATTTTGTTGTAAGTGTTTGAAATAAAATACATGATCCTATTTTTCACGATAAGGGAATAATGGCCTGGGATGCAAATATGAAGCAAACAGGAAGCTTGCGGTGAAGCAGTGGCAAGCGTGCTACGAAAGGAGTTTCTGAAAAGAACATTGAACGAACCTTACAAGAAGCCTAGAAATATCAACCCAGAAAGCAAGTTTACAACTCCGATATCGGGCAGTAATGTTTATAATGTTGTGCATAAAAAGCTCCGTCTTGGAGCACATAAAATTCAATTCCCATAGAAAGTTAAGCACTATGATAAACATTACAGGATACATTTTGTTGTAAGTGTTTTAAATAAAATTGATGAAACCTAACCTTCCTTAGATAAATCTGTTTCTGTGATGAGTCAACTTTCCAATTATCAGGGAAAGCCAGCAGACACAATTGCGGAATCTGGGATAGGGGTGAGAATCCTTCTATCATTTTCAGTACGAACGTAATTCAGCAGTTTATTGAAAGATTGCGTAATAGGTCCCCTCAATTTTGCTAAAGCTACAAACCTACCTACTGGTCGAAACTGTCCAAATATTTTGCATGTCGTCCCACAACTTCTCGCAGGAAAGGTTTATAAGCAAGATGACACTTGTCATTTTGCAAGTTTTTAAATATGAATTTTCCCAGACACCGGACTGTCAGATCCGAGGCAATCGCTTGGTCGCCAAGGTCACCAAATCTATCACCCTTGGGAGTCTATTCTAAGGGGATTCGTCATGATCAAGTTTACAGAGCACCGGTGGCTGCCTCGATGATTTGAAACTCAGGATTCGCCTTGCGATTCAACATGTCAAAATATCTATGCTGAGGAATACCTTAAGAGATCAGTCCATACGGGTAGTTTCACATGATTAACAGCTTGCTGTTGTTTATTTATCAGTGGCAAAGTTCCATTGCAAGCACTGTCACATTGTTTTACATGCTGCAAGATCTGCACTGCAAGGTTCTCCTTGGCTTATATATTCCCATTTATAACAATTTATTTTACGGATGTTTTAAGTGGGATACCTACATACACTATCGCTGAAAGCGCTTGTCACATGTGTAATATTCTTAACTATTGGCAACAGTGCTATTGTCTAACTCCATCGTGTTAAAACAACATATTTCCATTTACATTTGTATTTATTATACTATTTTGAACATAAAGTACACTAAAATGTTAGTAGACATAAATTGATTCCTTTTATACCTGCTAAATATTGTGTGGAAGTGCCTCGGAAGAAGTATTCACAATCTGTGATCAGATATAAGGTATGCATCTTCTTTATTCATACTGACAGTAATAAACGAACCGTTAAGTCACAGATTTATAAACCGTAGCTCGGCGGTTCGAATCCCTCCATGTAAACAGTAAGCATCTTTTTCCATAATTCCCTTCTGAATTACAGTTTCATGCATCATCAGCATTCACCCCTATTTCGTGCGCTGTAAAACAGACTTTTAACTATTATTAAACTTCTGTTTATTTTTGGTTGAATCAATGTTACTCACAATCAAAAATGTTAATAAACAGATTCTTAAAACATTTTTAGGTAGCAAAATAACATAAATAAATACCGCTATACGTAATAATTAAAGATGCTGCAAGCAAGGTAATATTTAAGCTGTAAACTTCGCGAATAAATCAGTATTCATCATTGTGATTTAGATTTCGAAGTATCTCAGTGTTTTAATTTTAGTTCTCCAACGGCTTCAAAGTCAATAGTGCTTTTGTTAACCTGATTGACAAAGAGCTGACTGAGATAGGCGGTTTTAAAAGTTCAAAGAGAGAAAAGAAAGGCGGGACATCTGCTTTCCAAATAATGAAAGAATACCTCTGCGTTGTCCACCATGTACTACATAGTGTCAAAGGGAAGTAATACCCATCATAAGTGTATTTACTTATTTAAATTAGAACTCTCTGATTTCTCACTGAACATTATTTCAAAAGATGTATAACCCTGCGGTCTGCGGACTTTTCTATTTGGAAGAAGGCAGCCGGCAAATAGAAAACACATAGCGCTGCTAGTTCATGACGAGATAAAATGATCGAAAATAGCTCCAACATGGCGATACATTTTGTAATATTTATAAGGCATCGGGAAACCCCTTTTCTAAATCTCGATGGCTCCAACTTTTTTCTTCATAAGACTATGAACGTGTTCGTCAGAGAGATTAGCCCTCTGACTAGCAATCGCTGTAAAGGAAAGCAGCGGAGCTGCTACTTCCAACATAACAGAAACTAACTTCTATTCTTGAAATGTCTGCAGATTGTTGTTCTTATTAAAACGAAGAATTTCCTTTCTCCACACAGAAGTCTGCAAACTTCAGCATATGAGAAGAGGATCGCAATTCATAGTGCGAGGTCTTCTAACCCTAATGACCTTATGGCTCTTTCCTTCGAAATAAATGGTGTACCGAGCAAAGCGGGAACAGTTTTAATGACACGCTATAGTCACTTCGCAAACATTTAAGAGAGAAAATTTGGACGAACCCACATTTTACCTTTTAAATTTAGACTAAACCAGTTCAATAGCATTCAACAAACATAATGTGCTAGTAACAACAAAATATTCAAGCTAACTAGTTTACTACAAAATATCTTCGTTTAGTCTTGTGGAAATCATAAATTCTCTATACTTATTTTTAATGTATATTTATATTGAGGAATTAATCCTTAAAGAATTAATCATTTTAAATACATTACTCCGGAATATGGGTGATTTTTAATTAATTAGAGGCAACTGAAAAATTCAATAGGGTTAGAGCGACTGGACGGAAACCAGGAGATCCGTGGTTCAAATCCCGGCCATGGCATTGAATTTTTCAGTTGACTCTAATTAATTAAAAATCACCCATATTCCGGAGTAATGTATTTAAAAGGATTAATTCTTTAAGGATTAATTCCTCAATATAAATATACGTTAAAAATAATCAGCGATAAAAATCCTGGTAATTAAGTACTTACAATAAATAGTAAGTCGCCACAATTGATTGTCTCAAATATGAGAACCCTAAGTGGTCTACCGGGAAATATAATGAGTCAATTGGATAATTTAATGTCAGGAAGGCACGTTGGTCATGATAGCTCAAGGGGATAGAGTGACTGGACGGAAACCAGGAGATCCGTGTTTCAAATCCCGGCCATGGCACTGAATTTTTCAGTTGGCTCTAATTAATTAATTAATTCCCTATACCTATGTTTGCAGTTCCTCTGTTTCTTCAATGCTTGGTTCAACACCACTCATTATTTTCCCTAGGATAAATAGATATTTATTCAGTCAACAGCACAATAACTCCTATGGTATAAATTTTTCTAGTTATTGCAGAATATGAAGATGAATATGGTATATCAACTCACATGATCATTAAAATATTTGTGCACAAACTAAGGAGCTTGAAAATTGGTGAAAAAACAATAACATAGAAAAACTTATGATCTAACAATTAATCGTGATTTAGTGAAAGCTTAAGAACGTCAAGAATATCATAGTGCATATAACCATATTTTGCAAAAGGCGATGGGTTCGAGTGATGTAGATAACTGACGTAGCCGATCAGACGTGAATGCAACTGTACACTTTTCTCTGGTAGTATTTGATATACTAAGTAACACATCCCGCTTGCTGGATCGGAAAGAAATGTCCAATTGCATCCCGTTCATCTGTGTTTCCGACCATGAAAGAATTCTCGTGCCACTCAGAATTTTCTACATCACGCCAATAATGAGTGTAGTGGTCGTCTCTTAACGCCTTTTCTAAAATAAAATTTCAGATTAATAATATGGTCATTTAATCTAACATCAAGAAAATCCAACATCAATCCAACATCAAGAAAAATTCACGATTGATGGAGAATAAGTTAATTTTCTCAACCTGTATTCCCAGTCCTCTATAAGCTCTGTAACCTTTTAAATCACCTTATATATTGTGGACGCCCCCAGAGAATACTTCCAATGTTTTCCAAATCATGCTCTGCAGTAGCTGCCTTCAAACTCACTTCGTATCCTTTTCCACCACAAATATCACTTGTGTGTATGTGTGTGTGTGTGTGTGTGTGTGTGTGTGTGTGAGAGAGAGAGAGAGAGAGAGAGAGAGAGAGAGAGAGAGAGAGAGAGAGAGAGAGAGAGAGAGAGAGACAGACAGACAGACAGAGAGATACAAAGACAGACTTACGCCCAATATATATAAAAAAGTATTGCCAACTGCTCATAAATCTCTGAGCCATAGCTCGAGTTCTACGTATAGTAGTCCATTTTACAATAAAACTGACATCACAACTAGGTGTTCATGCAGTAAAGTGAAACCAGCTCTTAGCTGATATATTCTAATTGGAGAAGTTGTTCTGATTTCTCTGATTGATTTAAGTCAGATAGGAATTGATTCCTACTAGACGGAAGTGGAATAGCACGAAAGCAACTCTAATCAATGAAGGACGCGGTCTCTTACTCTAAAATGCATTGAAAGTATATTGAAAGTGCTTTTTCCTGCAATTCATAGGGGTTAAGATAAATGTTTGCCTGGACTATATTCAAGACTTTAAAACAAATTCTGTTATTCATGGTATTTTCAACTGGACTCTACAATGTCACGTATAATTAAATACCTAACATTAATCAAATAATGTTTTAGAAACAGAAAAGTTTATCGCGTGTACATATCACACTTCAAGGGAACTTTGCCTCTTCGGTTTTCCAATGAAATTCATTAGCAATGAACACTTCCCAGAGCTATTACAAAGTACACATTTTATTTGTCACGCAATTTTGTAAATATAACACGTCAGTCCCTATAATAAAATAAAATCTCGAAATATTTATCCGGTAAATTTTTAGAGTAGGATAAATTTGTTGCTCTGAAAATTGAAAACATATTTGATTTAACTTTCCTACTTTTGAAACGTTTCTTTTAGACACGCTCGTTCTCTCTGTCACACACGCAAACGTTCATACGAAGGTATTTTTGAAGTTTTAGAGAGCTCAAAACGTGCAGCGTGGATGGAATTTCGTTAATGTATTTTTAGATAAAAATCATTCTTATCAGAGATAACTATATAAAAAGCAATTTATAAAATTTCAAGTAAATCCAAATCGATTCGAAAGCACTTAAAGTTCCATTGTTGATAAAGGAATGTAGCCTATCTGCTTATTTAGGACAGCGTGTTAAGAGAGCAGATATCAAAGAGTACTCCGGCAAGAATTACGATTCTAGAATACTTAAACTGGACCGCACACAGATGTGTTGGATGCATTAACCGGCTTCTTCTTGATAAATTCATCGTCTCAAGTAAGTCAAAGCAGAAGTCACAGGGCACTAAGTGACGTGCAATGAGATTATTAAACTACGCATAAGGTATCTTTGTAGGAGGTCCTCTGTAGTTCACATTACAAAAGGACCACACGTATTGCTTTTCTAACTTGAACTCCAGGAATTGGACCAGAAGCTGTTTGGCCTCCCATGATATTTTCTGAAACTGATATTACTGAACTTTGTAATATAAAGTGCATAACATCGACACTAGAATTTCCCGGTACTTCGCAGACTTCAAAATCAGGACAGTGCTCACACGTGTATTACACTTCTGCAACAAATCAGACCTGTGACTTGGTCCGATAGAGGGCATTTATAGGGCGACTCTTGCACTGAAGAGTTCTCTCCGACTTGCAGCTCTCATGGAACTGAATCATTTCCGAGAAAACAGGTAGGCAAGCTTCAAAACCACAATTTTACAACAGAAGCTAATAAAGCTGCAGTTTTCAAACATGTCTCCAAAAGATATGTTTTTTTTAATATGTCGTTCAGACAGAGCAGTATATTTGACAGAAAATGCTTGAAAGTAGCATATTACATATGGTATAACAATTCATTAATATGAAGTAAATACGGGGTACGCATAAGTTAAAATTAATGAAAAATGTATTGTTTAAAAAACTGTGTACCATAATAGTAGCTTTACAAATGCCTAAGTGTATTTCAGTCAGACAACAGCATACAGTGATGTGATTTTAAGCTCATGAACGTAAGGTTCCTCTTTGTTGGCGAAGTTAACTTTTAGCATGGCTGCACTATCGAGTGTACACGCTTGCTTATTCTATACGTGATCCAAACCTTTGGCATAAAAATATGATATGAACTTTGGTTAATTGATGGAAATTGACCACTTCTCTTCACTAGCCGTATATAGGCTAAGATTTTAGTCAACATGAAAAATGCAATGCCATGGTCGGGATTTGAAACACAGATCTCCTGGTTTCCGTCCAGTCGCTCTTACCCATTGAGCTACCATGGCTAACGTGCCGCCCCGACATTAAATTAAATTCGCCAATTGACTCATATATTTTCCCGGTAAACCTCTAGGGTCTCTAGTATCCGAGATACACCGTTTGTCGCAACTTACTATTGTAAGTACTTAAATCCCAGGCTCCATTATTAAGCTCTTATTATTTAAGTTAATTCATGGAAATTAATAATTTCTCTTCACTAGCCGTATACACACAAAAACACACGTATTCCCTATGTATTACAGTACGCATATGAACAGCTATTTTCTGTCCACATTCTATTACTGACAGTGTTTGTATATGGAAATAGCTTCAAACCAGGCTATGACTTCTTACATTCAAAAGCTGAACAGTTTTTATTGCAGTAGAAACTGAAACAGCGCAATGGACATCTTTTAAGTCTGTCCGTCTGTTTATATATGTTACTTTGAAAAGTGTAAATATTTAATACCTCAATTAAATAAATTTCGTAATAAACAAAAATTAATTTTAACTCGATTAATTAATTTTTTATCAAAAGATGCTGAATATGGAGAAAAAGTCTTCCTTTTGAATGTAGATTACGCTAACGAAACATTTTAATACAGATTGTGTATTTTATTGTGCCACAAATTTCCATTGTAATTTTTCTCTTTCTTCTGTGGTTTTGATTTATACAAATCTGTACAAAATTCAATCAGAGTGAAAAGTACTTAGCTATTCACAGATATACTCATTTAAATGGGTTTATTATTATGTAAATATATTCTTGACCACTAGAAAATTTAAATTCATAAAATATTATGTGAAATACTTTTAGCATCCTCGTCCGTAATGTTCAAACATTGTCTGGCTCCAGTATGAAATCTGGTAATTATCACTAAGCATACGCACGCACATAGAACACACCCAAACATACATAGCAAAAAAAAAATTCTTTATAAAAATATATTGGGCGTCAAAGCTTTAATATCCTGTAAAATCCGAATATCTATTTTTGGGGGTTAGTACGATACTTTCTTTGTCTGTTGTAGGCAGGTGGTAGAGAAAGTAAAAATAAAATACTAATCGAGCTTCCCGAGCAATCTATGTACAATGAAGATAGTAATACAAACCCTTAACATACATAAAAGGACTCATGTTGTTTTCTGAATATCTTTGTTATTTACTTCATACACCAGAAAGTTCATCAGGTATTGTAAGTTAAATGTTTTGTTAATATTCTAAGTAGCGCGTGAATGACAAATCAGATCAAATGAACTCAATTTTATAAACGGGCCGATTTCTTTATTAGGAGTTACAGTGTTGAATTTAGAATTCTAAAATCTAACAATAAAGCACACACAAAGCAGATAATTCACTGAGAGCTAATTTCCTTTGCTTTTCTCTTCGTGTCTAAAAATTAACTATTCATTTCTATCATTTTTTTCTCCGAAGCTTTTTCTCAGTGTTATTCCATTCAATACCTCCTCCTGCATATGCTCGTCTCCTTCCTAAATCTGTCAACTTTCCAATGAATTTCAGTATTACACTTCCTTCAATATTAATTTTGTGTATTCATTCCACAGTCTCCACTGCTCTCCACATTTCATTTTAATCACTTACAGCTGTTTTTATTTCAGTCTTAATTTCACAGTCTAAACAAAACACTTTGTTTTCCTTAGTTCTTCATGGAAAATAAAGTTCTCCGTTAGAACTGCTTTATTGCTCTTAACCGATTTTGCGTCTAGTGTGGCAGAAAAGTAGGAATCGATTAAGTCAATAAACTGGTACTATGATCCATTGCTGTGATGGGCTATTGTGTACAAGCATCACACCCCCACTTGTACCAATATTATGCTTTTCAAGGCAGACGGCAACTCAAAGGACCTCTCAGGACAGTGTGTTCCTGGAGGATAAACACTTACCTTTCCCTACTGTTTGCACTGTCTACTCTATCACATAAATTAGTTGCGACCACCCCTTGACTCGTTACCTCGCCTAGATTGTCCTAACAAGAATGGACTGCTGTTGAAGGTAATTTGAGTATCCCACGAAACCTGCCGGTGTTCGAGTCACATTATTCAGCCTGGTGAATGTTCCTTTCTTCTAAAAGCATGGCAAAGTCTATGGGATAACTTTGGGAAACAATATTGCCGTATATCTAAGGCAGAAATAGTGTATGTATGATATGTAAAGACAATTCTTTGATTTATAATTATAAACAAACGTATTATTATAATTATAGTAGGTTTAAATAATATATAAAATGTATATGTAACATATAAATATTTATAATAAGCCGTTGCAGTGAGTTGATACTATAAATAGGCAAACTATTTTGGTAGCTTAGCGAATACCTTGAAGACCTTTCATTTTCATACACCGTGAGTTAATGTTAACGTTTGTTAATAAATCTCAGTCAAGTTTTCCAAACGTCTCTGTTACTTTGGCCCTGAAGCTGAATTTAGGTATTTTATAAATGTCTTAAGCTATTAAAAGTAAAACAGACAAATATACAAAGAAGCGTTGGCAGATGAAACTTTCTTTGGCTTTGGTGGATTTCAGAGCAGTAATGAGCTCGCAGACATACTGCGGCAGTTTTTTTTTTCTGTAAGTAAGAGTCAAAATAATACATTTACAGCAATTATTTACAAAAATTATAAAGCTTCATAGAAGAGAGGGTTTTGGAATATATCTCATACGTCGTATAAGTTCTCAAATTTGCATATACACTGTAGTACCACCTGTGATATAATCCTGCAGACTTTAAGAACAAATTTTTCTTATTATGATTACAAGAAAGTCTAATACCAAAAAGCTGAAAAATATATATTTTTCTAGAAAACATACCTTCATCCAAAAGTTTATCATTACCTTTTTCTTAACTTATGTCTATGTTCATGGTAAATTGAATCAATTAAAAACGATTCTTACCCGCAATGCAGAATAAGAATGGTCACATAATTCTGCATAAATATATCCCTAATGGAAAAAGTGGAAATGCTGACGCTGGAATATATTCCAATCTCTTAACTTTTTACTTATCGTTTGATGCACGTACAAACATATTGAGAGAGATAGTAGCTATCAGCACCAGCCTAAAATAACTTTTAACTATATTAATAAATTTAACAGGAAACATATTCTGTGATTCAAAATCGGCATTATAAACAATAAATATCTAAATTCAAAAAATATACAATAGACAAAGTACTCCATTCGTTAAAGCTGATATAAAATTTACACAAACAATTATTAGTCCCAGCAAATGTAGGATTAGTGAAAACATTCTGATATGTTGGTCAAAAGGCACAAAAATTAAACAGTAATAAAATAATAATTTATCTTCACACTTCTATATTACAAATTAGTAATAAAATAAAGTCATTTGAGAAGAATATTTTAAAACTTAAAATGCACATAAAATGAAGTATCATCTTTGAAGACGATAAACACACCATTGATTAATCAAAAAGAAAATCAGTAGCAATATTCTGCTTGAAGACATGACTGCTTAGAGGCACACCTTCATAGACTAAATACCGTATACAGCTCACCATAGTGGACTCTTTGGACAATTAGACACTGTTATACATAGGGAATATTTACCACAGTGTCCAGTATTCCTAAATTTTGGCACTTTTAGTACCACACTGTTAAATTCAACAAAGAATAACGGTGTTAACAAAGTAAGAGATGTTCGAGTAACAGTGCTTTAACTTGTGAAATACTTGTCTTCTTTCAACTACATCATTGTCACATATCGCTGCAGTATGGCTGGCATTGCTTCATAATCAAATACATACATATTATGTGTACATAAATCTTAAAACTGTCTTATATCTATATTCAACACAATTCCACGTGGTCAAGCTTTCACGTGATTTCGTTACTTACCATGACAGAAGCCCCTCAGATAAAACAGACCAGCCTTTATACCTGCTAAATAAAATATTTGTAATTACGTGAGCATGTATATTTCGAGATAATGCTTGCAAACGTTACAGTGAACAGTAACCTTACTTTTTCCATGAATTTTTTGTAAAGTTCATCAGTGACAAAACATCTGACTTTGATACATAGTCAGTGTTCCACTGTCATTTTTATAAATCACTAAGATGCACCATGTTGATACATACTCTTCTTAACTTTAAACGCGATTATCCGGTTAAAGGTGCTAATAGTTATAAACAAATTAGAAGCTTTTGTTCACTTATATCCACACTCTTACCATCTTCATTTGCAGGACTAATTCACTTCCATCTTCCATATTAAATATAAAAACCTCATGTGTCATATTGGTTTTTTTTATTCTACATAGAACGACCAGAAATTTCCGAAAAGTTTTCTACTAGATAATGGAGCAAAATCAAATCAAATTAAGCTATCAGTTGGTTGCTGAAGAACATAAAAATATCTTTACACAAATAGGTACCGGAAACTCCTGAGTATAAAAAGTTTAATGGCTTTATTTACAAACCGTAACAAAATTCACACGAACAGCATTGCAAAATAAAAGTATAATGTTATATTTAGCATTACTGCCCATATTGAGTTTAAACAGATGGCATACTTAGAAATCTTAGACAGGAACTTCCTGTTTAAGACACCAATTTGAAATATTTGTAGTTTTGAACTAGTAACTGTTTAGTTATGTAGTGATTTTGTTATAGTTGTAAATATATTAAAATAATTTTACATCATCATTTGTTAACAATGAAATTCATCCAGAGAAATCAGAGGAATCACATAAGGGGTTTCATCATGTGGCAGTTTAATCTGGTAAATATGTAATACCTAGCAAGACACATTTAGAAAATGGCCAATTCTACAGGGAAAGCTACATATTTGTAGTAAACTGTACATTTGAGGGGGTTCTAAATTTGCCGCAGTTTTTGCTCGGATTATTGCAGTCAAAGTAATCAGTTATGTATTTCAGTTATCCTAAAAATTGGTGGATAGCTTTTTAATTTAAATTTATGTATTTACGTAGACTTTCTATAACGGTTTAATCGTTGATTCATCTTCTTTTGGTGTAGAAGTATATTGTATTCGCAAACATTAAAACTTCACAGATTATTCACAGAAAATTTAAGATGTGATCCCATGCAAGTTACATTAATTAACTTAAATATATGTTATTTTAATCAAAGTATTGGGGTGTTTTGGGGTGTGCGCACAAATGTGCAGTAAATATGTGCTTCTAAAATGCTTCTTTCAGGCTCAGAGGATATCGAAGCCTATATTTCCAATGAAGTCACAATATCCAAAGTTTGTTTCAAATGTAACTTACGCTACCTACTAATGTTAGGTGTCTTAGAAGGTAAAAACTATGAATGAATTTTTAGTAATTACATTTGGTTATAATTAAAATATAGCAGATATCCTTAGATTTGGGGTGCTTTAATTCATTTCGAAATCCCATAGGAATAAACTCTATGGTTGGTTTCCATCTCCAACTTCTATTGACACGTTTATTTCCTACTCTTTACTTAATCTATCCTGTGACCATTTTCCCCTTATTTTAATTGTCCTATTATTTTATATCCCACCCTTATTCCCTTTCCCTTTTCCTCAGCTTATCTCCTCCACTTAGCTCTTATTCAATTTTCATTATATCTTCTCTAACCTTATTTCATTATTTCCCTATAAATTTCCCTTCCATGTCTATCTTCGTACTTTGTTTATCTTTCAGCCGTTTTCTCTAATTACCAAAATTGTTAACTTTCCCTGACTAAAATTCATGACCTGGTATTATACTGTTGTCTCCAAATTACTATTTAAGTAACTTATATTTCATTGACATTTCGTTCACTTTGTCCCATTACACAACGTACTGTTTCAGATTTCTGTACACTCCTTGATTTCTTGTATATTCTAATATCACTTCCTGCTTCAGTTCACCTCTTTCATCCTGCCATATCTGATACAGCTTATTTTGTTCATTTCTTCTCTTCCCAGCCCCCCCCCCTCCCAAAATTATTTTTATTTATTCATTCGAACTTTTCATATATCAGATCTTTCTCCCCCCATGTTCTCACCAATTGTCTTAGAATTGCATCAAAGTATTTTAACCCACGCAATCTTCACACCATGTTTAATCATCCCTTATCTGTACCTCTGTCGTCTGTCAGCATTCCCACAAGTAAAAGCTAAATATTCACCTAATGCACTCTATGAATGAAAACAGTCAAATATTGTGGAAAATGTTGCTACGTAAGTTTTCAACAAATTTTTTCCGAGATGTTTTATATGTATGATCAGCATACTCATTTCTAAGCATTAAAGTCAGAACGAAGACATTAATAAAGATCAATTGTTACTGGCCTTTATACACACTGAAACTTCAGGTTACAAACCACCACCCAGAGCATTTTATCTACCCGCCATTGACTAATGGATGTTAATTTTTGGATTGTGTGAATATAAATAACTAGAATCAACTGTTTAAAAGTTTTATTTTGATTGGAACTTAGTTTAAGATGTTATACCTGTATTAACAAGCCGATAAAGCAGTTATACTATCGTTTTTAAAATCGCATGTATCACAAAACATGTAAGATTGGTACATATAAAGAAATGAGGGGTTATAAGGGAAAAGTGTGGGAGGCGTAAAAAGAAAAAGGGAAAGAGGAAGATGGAGATGGAGAGTGCAGAGAGAAGAGTTAACTCAGTGAATCTGTGGGTTCCTCGATTTTATTATTATATTATCATCATCATCATTATGTGATGTGTTGTTCCTTTTCTGTGTCCATGAATTAGTATGTATTTCGCCGGCCTCGCCCATGGTTATACGAGTATGAAAGAAGCCGTTGCCTGTGTAGAAACGAAATACCGAGGGCATAAACCGAGATATTTACGTCCGGTTTAATTAGTACACACTGGAAGTGTGCAGTCTTTCTGGTAATTAACGAGACGTGGAGAAGCGCAATCCGCAAATTGTGAAGTACGAGCACGTGGGAGTCTGGATACCTCGGGCGGGGGGAAGGTACGACGAGTACATACGGCTGCTCTTAGATTGCTCGTAAAAAAATTTATGATATTCTAGACCCTGGTTTGCTATGTCTGCTAATACCTGCAAGTACAAATTAGCTTGTGTTATGGGACCGTTTCTTGGAAGGTTCTGAGCATACTTGAAAACAACATTAAACATCCGAAGTAGGCATGGTTGACGTTTCGAATAATTCTGGTTTGGATTCCTAAAAGCAGAATATAATTTTCTTAACTCTGATAAATGCAATGCGCAGGAAAAAATCAATACACCCAGTCTTGTGCATGAGCTCAGTGCTAAATATAGTTACGAGATTATAACTGCCTTTAACTAAGCCTTTATGGCAGCAAATATACAATCGAGTTAAAGCCATTTATATAAGTTCATATAACTTGACGTACTTATGAGATTAAAAGTCGCTATTGAGGTATGTTATCTGAAAATGTATTTGAGAACGCTTTATGATTTACCGAGAAAAATTAAAGTCCTGTCGGGGAATTTAATGGCATGCGGGCATTAAATTAGCATTGTAGCACAGTTGATTAGATCAATGGTTTGGAAAGATGAAGATACGTGATCAACATCTAACTATAGCATACAAGTTTTCGTCGAATTCTACCTTTCCAAACCAGTAAGCCGTTTAGACAATTCTACAAGACCATTCACTTATAATAGGCTCTAAGGAAAAAGAAGTAATGTATTATATTCTACTGTATAATTAGACTAAGCCACAACTAAGGTGCTGACAGCCCTAAAACAAAACCTATTACGTGATTTATTCCACAGAGGGAAAATAATCTGATGTCTCTGATAGGCTCAAGTTAGATATGAATCGATTCCTTTTATCCAGTAGAAATAGATGTATATCTAACATTAGCAAATTAGAGACAGAGCATTTTCTCACATGGACTAAATCTCGTGTTAGGACTAATAATCAGTGATATCTTCACGTAATAGTATTCCCGTAAGCTAATACAAATGTTGTATTTAAAGAGGGTATGGTTTCAGTTTACTGCAATAAAGAGCTTTAGTTCCCATGCCATTCTAATTTTATACAATAATAAATGGACTATATAAGATGGCAGAGGGGTTGCCTAGCAGACACGGGGTAATAGTAAGAGATATAAAATATTTTTCCACTCATGTTGTGATAAGCATAGTATTATGTATATTTTATCTTTACGAGTAATTAGAAGTTACCTCTCAGGGGAAGTAAGTCAACTTACCTCCCTACTTACCTACCTGCTATGAAGGATTGAACTTGTTGAAGGAACTGAAATCATTTACAATATTTCTATGCAATTCAAAAAATACTCATATTTATTTATTGTTACCCAAAGAAAAATATCCAATAATAGAAACAATAGCCATTTTGGTTTATAACTATTATGTTTTCGTTTCAAAAAGGCTTGTAGTTTCAAGACTTCGATATATCTAAATTCTCCTCAATTAAAACCGTAAGTTGTCTTTAACATGGAATATTCACACCATAAACTTGCCGAGGAGTGAAATGTTTTAGACTTCTCTAGGAAATATGCCAACAACGAATTTTCACAAATGTTGGTATCCATTTTAGAACACCATTCCTTGAAGCACTTATATGTATTCTCATATCTTGATTTAGACTTCTGTGTAAGTAGAAATTGACAAGCTGCATTTGCAGCCACCTCTATGCTGTCATTCATAATTACATAAAAAATCAATATGTTGCTACACCTTCATATAAAAATCAACAACTACTCTCCCATAGCAACAAACAATACAATGACAAACAAAAGAATGGCAATGAACAATTCAACTCATTAAGTAATATAAATGAATGGGTATAATATAAATTTGAAATTATACACCACAAATAATTAATAATGGCTACATGATAAGCATGAGTGGAAAAATCTTGAATGCAATTCGGGAGGTAGATAGAATGAACCATCCTCGGACTCAATATTGCTAGTCCTCACTTCGTTCGGGCACAAACGAGTCCTCTTGTGGTAAATCAGACCTTCCTCCCTTATAGCACAAATAACTATTTACATCTCTTTTCGGCGCTGGGTGTGAACTACGACAGCATGACTGGACGTTCGAGGAAGTGGAAGGTGCATGGTAACCCACTATGCAGCTTTTGAAACTGTTTTGTTACCTTAACGGAACTTTAAAAATCCTTACGACTGTTGTTTGTTTTTTTTTTTTTTTTTTTTTTTCTCTCCTTGTAGAAAAATGTAGTACCCGTTTTGCCTTCAAAAATCCAACCAGATAGAAGTAGGTATCTGAATTCTAATCATGACTTTCTAACTGTAGTAATGTTGTGATTTATGTACACAAAATGTTATTAAATATCATCATTCACTTTCCCTTACTGATCAAAGTTATTCACATTAAATTTCATAGCCATAAAACTTAGACCAAAATAATAACAGTATCTCGCAATGTTACACATAAGTGAAAAATAAACAATGACATGTGTTTATTTTTCTTGCATAAAGCTATCGAGGTCGATGTATTGGGCACAGAAGGGAGCCGCAACGCCCTCTGTGGACAAATGCATCAATCAAATTTTACCGACCTATCGAACACCCTACATGCCAGGCAACTTCTCAGAGGCATGTACTTCTGCGGCAGAACTAGGGGTATTAAGTTCTAAGGGTATATAAGCCCTTCTAAAATTAAACCGATTAAAATAAGTAAAGTAAGATATGCTCAAGCAATAAATTGTATACACTGTATGCTTTACAAACGGCCTTTGATGTCCTCAATAGTTTAAAATATGTATAATTTTGCGTAACTGATAAACCATAAGAAACAAACAACACGAAAACTTTTATCAAGTGTTGTAGTATCGATCGGTTTCAAGATATCTCTTGCTGTTTGTTTGAATTTTTCAAAACGTTACAATTCTTGTTGTTCTAAAACGTCACTCTTTTGTTTCTTTAGTCTCCATGCAAACGTGTGCATAAAAGCCAGTATATACTAAACCACTGTTCACAGAGTTCCTATCACTTCACCTTCATGTACATATTCGCTTGTACTTACAACGAAATATCCAACGAAACCATTTATTTCTGGGCTGACTTGAAGTAGAGAGAAAACTAAGCTGTGTTATATTAGCGTGTTCATAAGAATAAAAACCGAGAGTGTATAGAGAAAGTAATCTAGTTGAAATGCTTTAGAGATCTGAGTAATGTCCAAATCTAAGATTCTAAAAATAAGAACACATTAGTGACATCATATCACCTCTCCAAAAATGAATTTCATTGGAGAAAAAAGTAAAATATCGTAAGCTGCTTTGCAAACAAAGTTTATCATCGCAATTTTAAACGTGGTTGTTTTCTTATTTATAAAATTCAAATAGGATGAATGCCTTAGAATTTATATTACTTTATGTTCTTTATGCGTATAAGCAATCCAGTTAACATAAGAAACAATCTAAATCCCATCGCATTGCAAACATAACGAAGAGGATACGTATGTTTACGGCTCAACTTTTCATGTTTTAAATTTTATTACTAGTCAAGAAAGAAGTTTTTGTAACTTCATTACAACTAAATTACGTAGAGGGATACACAGATGAAAGGAGGAGGAGGAAGGGATAGAAAAGGGAAAGAGGGAGAGGTAGCCTGTAACAAAGGTTCTATGTGTTTGTCTTCTTTCGTTGTCACTTTAAATTTTATGTGTTTGTCTTCTTTCGTTGTCACTTTAAATTCTACAGTCATATTCCTTCTTTTTTTCTCTCTCTCTCTTTTCAGCTGTTCGATTGGAACCAGTTGAAATAATGTCTTGAATTTCCATTCTCCAGTGTCTGTTTTATTTCCATTAATCAGCACTTTGGTTTTATTATTTTATGGTCACACATGGACATCTTAGGTTATGGTCCAGAAACTGTGTACAAATCCAAGGTTCAAGAAACATCAAATTCATCGAAGCTAGGATTTTAATTTAACCTTTGCGAATGGAAGCCTCATCTCAGAAACAATGGTTCTAAGCTGAGTTTCTCTTAGATCATACTTCTGCAACACTGCTTATATACAATCTCAATAAACAGACAGACAAAGATAATATCATTGTCCATACTTGAGGAAAACGTTGAGCCGTTCACTTACGCTATCAATCATACTTTTCATTCACATTTTGTCCATGGTAATTACAGCTTCCAAGTCGACACATTAGTTTTAGAACGAGGATAAATACTTTTATTTCCTTTTTTAAAAGCGCAAGTGAGTTAAAATTATCACATATGATGTCATTATAAAACTACAATATTGCTGGAAGTGACTTTTTACAAGTATTCATAAATAATTTCAAAACATTGGTGAAAATAGCGTAACATCCGGATGTGCTGATAATATTTTAGCTCTTTAGTGCCTGCACGAATATGCAAGAGGGCTAAATGTGTGTTTGTCTCAACATATCTTTGTACTCAGATTTCTTCCCAATAGAAATAGAACCAAAGCAACTCTGTGGCAGTAGCATAAATGCTATTTCAATATTTCCGATTAATTGCCTAACTTAGAACCCTCTAAGTAAATAAATAATCATATTATTGTTGTAATTGGTAATGTGGATGTTTTCTAAACTTAACAACACACTATTTTCTTTCTTTATATGTTACACTAGCTGTCGTATCCAATATTGCACAGATGCATTCTGTAAAAAAGGAGTGAAAAATTAAAATAAGAGTTGCTTTAGCAAGTCGTAAATAGCTAACAAATGTTAACTCTGCCTAAAGCTCAATGCTCATAGTTTTGCTTAAAGTAGTCCTTTTTTGCACATTTGTGTATAAGGGGCTGAAAATGATGGCTTTGTACAAGTTTGATTTGCTAATTAAATAAAAATAGCATCATAATAATAATTATCAAACAAATTCAAAGTGATGTAAGACTGAAAGCAAATGTAGCCAATTTTTGGAAGTTGCAAGGCAAAATAGTGACTTTTGCTACAGCATAAGTGAATAATATTTTGATTAGATGGATTAAACAGCAAATAAAAATATGGTGAATTGATTAATTAGATTTGTATTGTGGTGTACACTTTTTATACCATATGATATTATAAGAAGAAGAAAAACTGTTGCAAAGGAATGCTCCATAGCTTCAACGCATAAATATCCTTATGCATGTTTAGATACCTTTTAGTCCAGTCTGAACATAAGTAGAAAACTACACAAAAAAGTTTTATGTACCTTTTTCTGCTCTAGAGCTGTACTATAACTGTGATTACTATCTTAGAGATTAGGCTGTAAGAATTAAAAACTGTTCTCTTAGAGATTGTTGACCGACCTCATTTTTCTTTCGTTCATTTATCGCTGTTTCCTACTTCTTAAGCCGAAAAGCTGCTTTTTGCCTGCTACGTCGAATATTAAAATTTAATATTCTCTTTTCATACAAAGTTCGATCACATCATTGCAAGGAGCTGTATGAGGGACTCCTCAATTTTGCATGACTTTCGCTTTTTTAATGCAAATTACTTTAAAACTGAAACGTAGCTCTTAACGTAAAGTGTTGCCTAGTTCTTGCTGAAAAGCAGTTCAATGATGTAAATGGGAATGTTTTGAAAAACAGTTGCTAGCCTAAGAAATAAATAACTATACTACATATGACATAGTGTAATAAGTTATTAGTAATAACTTTCATCAACTGGAGAAACAAAAACTGCATTCGCATGATAAGTAAACGTATCGTTGTCAAGGTAACGAGCCTTCCTGTGACGTATGCAATGGGATTTTAACTCGCGTGACAAATACGTGGCGGAAAATACAAATACATACAAAATAAAATTGCAAACGAACCTTTCCCCGGGATTTTCAATTTCGGTTGAATAATTACTCTTAAGTTTGAAAGAACTACCGTAAAAAATCCTCATTTTTAATTCACTTTATTTGTAATTTTATGTGTTAAATTATCTATACAGACTAGAACGATTGAATCGATTTTTCTGAAATTTGGTATTTAATATGCTTTATATACAAATTAGAAAATGGAGTATATGGCATGCTAATTATCTTCCCTAAGTAGATTGGTTCTAACAGGAGTGAAATCAGTAAATCGAAATTCTCGCCTATTATTAAGTTTAATGTAAAAAGATTATATTTTTTCCAAAAATTTAAAATTGATATATCCCCCAAATACATGTTTAAGGTCCGTGGAGTAAAAGGCAGTTTTATATAAAAAAATATTTTTCTGTATGTGTGAGTGGGTGTAAATGAAAACTGCAAGTCAAAAATAAAAAGTTGCATGAACACTAAAATTCATATTTAAATTCAGCAGCTTCCTAGGATGCGGCGTAAAGATTTTCAGGAAAATTCTCCTAAATCAAACTGTTCATTAGTGTAAAATTTGTCATTGTTATTTATTTTTTCAAAAAATGGCTCATAATATTTTAATTAAAGTAGCACAGATATTTTGGTGACATTTGACATTACTTTTGTACATTTGCATTACTGATAAGATCTTGAATTTCCTACAATGTGCCCGTGCAGTTTTTCGCGTTTTAAAAATGTTATACAACTGTCGAACCATAAGAAATGCATAATTTATTTTATATAACATTTTTTATTTTGCATCAGTCATTTTCAACACATTCGTCGATATTAACTTTTCAATGGTTTGTCATTTTTGCTTCTCTATTATGTAATTACTTACTCATTCTCACTTTCTCTATACTTACATATAGGAAGTAAACATTTTGACGGCCTCTGAATAAAATGAGCATTCTAGAACAAATATCTGTGTGTGTTTGTCGAATAGCATACTACAAAATGGAACAGCCAGTTAAATACCAAACATGATATTTATGTTCAACATATTCTAAGGATCTCGCACAATTGTTTCCAGAAATACCTCATTCCAAACCATCAGTTAGGTGAAGAACGTCTCCGTTTTTTCTTTTCTCTTTTTAATTTCTAGAAAATGTCTCCTCTTCCACTAAATACTATATGTTTAATATTTTTTCAGAAAGAAAATGTTAATCTAGAATCTACTTCGAATAGCGTGTTTACTGCCCTTCATTCTGAATAATCTTTGGTTAAAAAAATCGCCAAATACAACAAAGAAATATGGACCTCCTAAAAACCATACGATTTGTCTAAGCGCACGATTCTCCTACTTCTGACGAGATAATGTTTGTGATTAGTTGAAATATTTTTGTATTTCTGCCCTTTTTTTGCAAGTGGTTGGTTGGTAACCTTTCTGTCGTTTCCATACAAAGAGTATGGGATGACACTGCCATTACATAGCAGTCCTTTTCTTAAAACTCGTACTGCTGCTTTAATCGCTTATTCTCTTACTATGCGTAAAAATAAATGCATAAATGTGTAATGAAAGCTTACCTCCATTATCACGAAATAGATAGAAATATGTGGGTTTTAAGAACTACTAGCCACGATAGCCTTTGAGCCTTTGAGCCACACTTTGAGCAGTGTCAATGAAATTTACAGTTCAATAGCATATATTAGTGAATACTGAACATAAAAGAACATTATATACAGGCAATATGAAAAACAAGGCAGGGATAATTCTATATGATGACAAAATCAAACCTTCCCTGCAGTTAGCATATGTGTATATACAAATACAATTTGGTGGTTTCAATTTTTTGAACATTCACTTGGCTTTTACAGTACGTCTCAACATTTTATATTGGATTTGCAATGCCTAGCATTTATTGTCAGTTATTCAATTCACACACATTAAAACACAAAAGCTAAATTGGTAATGATTTGTCATTGGAAGGGTTAAATTCTACCTTTAGAGCTACGTAAGCACTATCAGGATAATTTGTCAGTCAGATTATCTTGTACAGAATAAAATATTTGAGCCTAGGTGCTCTCCAGGAGTAATTTTAAAAGCACTGAAATTATCAATTTTATTTAGGATCTTTGGGTTTTAAAGAGTGTTAAATATTTATGTGGTTTCATAATACTTACCTTTCTGGAAGAAATAAAGTTTAGCAATGAGATGATGAATGTTATACCTTTGTCTAGTGTTCATTCTATGAATTTCATTGTTTGTTACAAATGAGGCTCTAGTGCTTATAAATAATTTTTATGTTCGAGAATACATTCATGCAAAGAAGGGTTAATATCTTCAAAGTTCTAAAAAGATCTTTGCACGTGTATCTGTTATGTAAGAAATGATTCTCATAATCTTCTTTTGCATAAGAAATATTCGTTGACCTTCTTTTGAGTTGCTCCTAAGTAATATTCCATATTCTATGACAGAATTAAAATATGCATAACACACAAATTTAAGTGTACCTATAGAACTTACATTAACCAGTGCTCGGATAGCATAACAGGTAGATCTGAGTTTACGCAAGGCTACATTGAAAATTCCAAATTCTATAATAATAAACTTATCATTATGAAAACTTAGCCACATAATTAGAGTATCATTTTAATCCTGCATGAAAATTTTCATGTTGCTACATAAAATTGTTCATTAATTATTAATTATCTTAGTGAAAATATTGCAAAACGTACTGTTCTATGCGTCAAAAAATTTGAGCTTTTAAGTAGAATTTTCATTTTCGGCTAATAGAGAAAAAATTTAAAAGACCCACATTCTTATTTTTTGTAATATTCTTGTAGAATTTGTTCTAAAATATTTTCCATGTGTTAGCTCTCAAAATTTTGGAACTATTAACATTTTCATTCCTTTACACCATATAGTTTTCAAAACATGAGAATTAACAAAAAAGGGGAATGTGAAGTTTCTTATTTAGATATTATGGACCTATCCTGTAAGTTTCATCATGTTTAATGAAAAACTTTGACGCGTAAAGCATTTTGTATACTGAAAAGTGTTAGAAAAAAAAAGTTTATCAGAAAATTAATTTTAAAGTAGTTATTGTTACTTTTAACGATTGTTAAAGGTCTCTAAATTGTCACGTGATGGCCTAAAACAGTGCAAATGATAAAAATAGCATGTAATTTATAACTGCACACCCTAAACTACTATAAATTCCAAAAAAGAAAGTTCCATGATTTTCAACACTTTTAGCGAATTTTCAATGTAGTCTTCCGTGTAGGTAATATATATTTTATTTACGCTTTCGAATCTAAATATTTACTTGAAGGCCCAGAAATTTGATGTCAATTTTTTCTAATAACATATCATTAATCCCAGTTTCTATCGGAACGTGTGGCGTACGATGAGTTATAAATTTAACTCTTTTGTTTTATCTATACTCAAAGATTTTTTGTTAACTTTAAAGGAATAAGACATAGAGTTTCAAACATAATCCAATTTACACACTCGTTTTTTAATTTTTATTGGTCACCAGGACCTCAGTATCATCATCGAACAGAATGTACTTGCAATATGTTTTTGTATACAGAAACAGGACGTTTATGTAGATCAGAAGAAATAAGGGATTTAATGTTGAACATTGGGAACTCCATGTGTATCTATTTTCCAATTTTATGTTTGTTTTTCATAAACAATTTCAATGTTTACTTTAACATTCTGTTGTATCTCCTTTGGATATGATACCTACAAAGAAAGTTAAATGTTAATTTTTAGTTCCAGAGAATTCCCATTTAGATTAACACACATTAACACAATCAAAAGCGTTTGCCACGTCACAGAAAATTCCATCTGCGTACTTTTTTCTCTTTCTTTAAGGTAGTATACACTTTATGCGTAAGTTTATAAGTTGCACTATTTGTCGATAGTCCTTTTCTGAATTCAAACTTCTCACTGAAAAGTATGTTGTTATATTCGACGTGTTTATAGAGTCTGTTGCATATCAATTTTTCAAGAACTTTAAAAAAATTGGTAAGAACGATATTGTCTATAATTTGAAAATTATTGCGTTTGCCTGCTTTGAAAATGGGTGTAACAATTGAGAATTTAATCGTGCCAGGAAAATTCCAGTCTTTAGAGATTCATTGGACAAATTGCACCTAAAGTTATTACGTTTGATTTCTCTTTATCTATCCTTACAATTGTAACAATGAAGACAGTTTCAGAAACATATAAAAATTAAACAAACGCTTTTATTTAACTGTTCAGTAGGTATTTCAAATACGTGGTGTTTAATAAAATTTGTTATAAGATAATTCCGGATAAAATTAGAGTGTAACAAATTGTTATAAAACACTGTAAACCATGTCCTGAGTCCTTAAAAGATGCCTAGCTTAATTAATTATGGAGAGTTGTACTCATACGACCTCTCTTGTCTGCGTTAAGTAGTTCTTACACCGGCACGTGTACACACTTAGTATCAAAATGTTGGGCCAAATGTGATACTTATCCAAGCGATATACAATCTAATAATAAAATTCGCTCTGTGATTATTAAAATTACCATTTCTAACATCAACATTTACATAAAAAGATTAAGATCGCTAATATTAGCAATATTGCATTTCGCTTAATTCTGAAGTCAGAGTCTGCGGCTCTTACGGTATACTAAACTAGGTCAGGGTTTCTTTTTTTCACGGAGTGCCTTTTGGGTGTATTCAGACATTAATTCCAGGATTTCCCACAGGAGTGCTGCACTGACAGCCTTCCCCTTTCCGCCCACACCCGCCGCCGTTTCTCAACGACCTGAACGCAGTTTAGAAACCCATATGAATATGTGTAATATTCTGTATGTACAGGACGATAAAAAGTTTAATACACTATAAATGTTAAACGAAAAAGAAAATTGGAAGTCCATTCAAAAACTGATATTACTTTTGGTACTTTTTTCAATCTTGGACTCTACTAAGATGATATCATTCTTACTTCTTTTTGTTCTTACCTGAAGTAGTTGAAGCCATATTCTATCCTTAGATTATATTTCGATATTACACTGAAAGTTTCTTTTGGGGGGATTTTCATATTCTTTCTGAATTAGAAAATTCAATTTTAGAAAAATGACAAGCGCAAGTGCAAAGCAAATCTTTTAAGAAATGCAAACAATTTACGTAAAAGCCTCATGATTTATTTATCTCCATGTTTTTTCTCATTCGGCTTACCTGTTTTAAGAGTTAAAATGTGTAACTCTTTTAATTAAACTTCCATTTATGGATTTAAAAAAATGGCATAAGAAACACAATATATATTGAAATCACAGGTATATTATATATCTGTAAATACTTCTATTTTTAATTATTTTCTACAATTTACGTACATTAATTGACAGACAAATCAAACAAATTATGAATTGACCATAACGAAGCTGTCAGCGAAGCTGTCCAGAGTTATATATTTAATCAGAAATTTGAAAAGTCATGTACCTGATTCATATTTAAGAACAGCCTATTTTGCATTCTTCCACAGTATAATCTCATATGGCATTTTACTCTGGGGAAGCAGCAGTCATATTTCTACTATCCTAATATTACAAAAAAAAAATAATTCGTACCATCTCAAATTCAGATATATTTGCACATTGTAAACCTCTATTTATAAAATTAAGAATTATGTCTGTGATAAATGTATATATTTATAATACTCTCATCTATGTAAAAAGTAACTTAACCGACCAGCTATTCAGGCAGGATATTCATAATTATAATACTAGGTTTAATTATAAACTCAATATACCATATCATAGATTAACTAAAACCTCTAACAGCTTTGAAGTATTGGGCATTAAACTATATAATCAATTACCTTTAGAATTAACTGAATTATCAGGTAATACATTTAAATGCAAATTATATGAATGGTTAGTTTCCAAACCTTATTATTCAATACAGGAATACTTTAACAGGTGTAGTTAAACTTTGGCTTATGTCATGAAGTATTCTTATTTCCTCATTTTATTTTAAGTCTCTATATTTGTATATCTAATGTAAGTATTTTATTGATTTTTTTATCTTCACTGTATTATAACTGTATTAATTTGTACTCTATTTTTGACTTTGTCTATTGCTGTAATAAGCTTAATGACAATAAATCATTATTATTACTGAGCAAATGAGCCCAAGATCAATAGAATTTAACAGTAACTCAACATCTGTTTGTTAGAATGTCCACAACCCTGGAAACATCCCCATATTAGTAAATCATCGCATTAAACGTTGCATGTGCGTGTCTTCCTCATCTTCTTCTTCAACTTCCTTAGTTTTATCACTCTCGTGGTGCTACGTGATTCTTCTTTTTCTATCCCTTATTCCTTTAAACGTCGGATTGAGGAACAAAAGCTTTGTATCAGATAGAGAACCCGGGATGGGTGCTCAGTCCGATGCCTGGTATGAGAGTGAGAGACGTAGATGACAGAATGTGGGCGAAATGGACGCAAGGAAAGATGATACTGAAGCAATTGTTGGAATGACGGAACCGCCTTGGCGAGAATCAAGGCACGGCGCACCATGCGTTTGTGCTGCCCAAAAAGTTAAAAACAAAAATGTAGGGGCCATTCAATTATGCATTCCGCAAGAGCCGGCATTCTTATGAGGAAATTTCAGCGCAGCGGAAATACTTGTATAAATGCATATAAATACGGACACTTATTGTATAAATACCCCGGGCCCAAATGACCTTGTTGTCGACGGGCCCTAAAACACCACACACTCACTCACTGTATAAATACCCAAATTCGAAACGGGACTCACACCCAAAATAAAAGCCAAAAAGCTACGGGCAAAAATTTAGGATATGCACTTTGTTCACCAATGAATAACTGACAGATGTTTTAATCAGATGTAATCCTTTAGATAGTTTTAAAACAAGCAATCATATGGCGAAGGAGAAATCTTTACTTTGAAAACTTAAAAGGTGGCGTTTATACGATTTTGTGATTTGAATTCGTCCACTTTTGTGCATGTCTATTTTTTCTGTATTTATTTCTCTCTTTCCCTGTTTTCTTTCTTTAACCGCATACTTAGTTTGCAGAGAAGGTCGTATTCCATCCAATATTTCGATATAAAGATGCCATAAAATTCACGTATTTTGAGGCCCATGAATCAAATAAAGCAAATAAGAAAATGTTTAGTACGTGTCCACTTTACTACAGCGCGCCTCAAAAACGGGAAGACGATAAATAAAAAGTTTGGCTAATTACCAAGCTTCGGCGAATTTCAAAGTTTCAAAATAAAGATTTTCAACAACAAAAATTCCTCACCTAAAAGTATTCTTTACATGGAATATACTGCAACATTCTTTATTTTCTGACAAAGGTTCCGCGGTGTTGCTTAAAATGCCATATTTTAAAAGTAAAATGGATATCTAGAATTCCTCATAAATAAACTATTAAGTCCATTTCAATGGTAAGGAATTTCGTGTTCTTTCTTTTTCAACTGATAAATGCAAGGGAAAAAAATAAGTAGATTTCTTTAAAACTACACCACTCTTGTGGTAACTATTTTGAAATAGTTCGATTGTTCAACACTTTATATTTTTAAAGTCCTCTTATCATTCCTTGTTTCTCGCAATGTATGGAGGTAGTATAACATTTACTGCACTAGGTAACTAATTTTCCATACTTACGTTATTGTTGCTATGTATCGTAAGTTGACATTCCTTCACTAGTGCGGTAAGTAATTTCTCCATAGCAACACATATAGGCGATGCGGTAAGTAAACTCTTATACAAATTATAGTGAGCAGAGAAAGCCCATGAGTTTTTTTAGATGTACTATTTGGAAAGGTACTCCAATTTTCTATATGATATATTGGGTGAATCTCATATTTATTGTAATTTAGATTTCATCCAGTGGAGCCACTAACGTTATGCCCATAATTAAGGCACACTTATCACAGTAATCCATAAAGATAAATTTCATAATGAAATCTGTTTACATTTTTTACCTTCTCTACCACGGGTAATTTATGAAGAGAAATTTATTGCATTCCACCCCAAAATTTGACACCAAAATTTTTATGAAAATGCACGTTTTAAGGTCTTCTAAACAAAGAAATGTAGGTGTGTGTGAGTGTGTGGGTGGATGGGTGTGGGTGTGTCCTGAAAAGTATTACCCCAAAAACGAAAAATAGGTTACACACCAAATTTGGTATTTAGAGACAATATCTTCCAAGCATGCTCTAAATATTTCCAAGAATGTTCTCCGACCTCAGACCAACCTTTACATGGAAACATTTTCGAACATTTTGACTTTCATAAACGGCTGTAAAAATTTCAATTAAGATGACAGCATATGTTTTAGATATCGTCATAACAGACGTAATGTACCTTTTGAAAATTCTGGGAATAGCCTCGGAACTCCCCTTCATTCTGTATACTTTTGCATAAGTGGCAAACCGTACTAGATCTTGCTCAACAAAATTTAGATGATGGAGCACACAGTTTATCTCAAATAAATTGTTTGGGTATGTTACCGCGTTTGAGATATATATTACGAGTATAAAATACTTATTATTATTTTAGAAAGAACTCGTCATTTTATTTATTATCAATATAAAGAGAATAAAATGAAATTTCTTAGTCAACACAGAGTAACCAACTCTTCAAAGATTTGACTATCGCTCAAACATGCTGTACTCCCCTATTCCTGTTGGTAAAGTGTAGGGACCCTGCCCTCTGCATTACCGTGGCTCCTTGAGACGGTCGCGCTCTGTTTCCACTCGACTCATCCATCCTCTCGGGGGTGACCCACTTGGGGGCAAAGGTACAATAGATGAAGTTTGGACCTCCGTGCCAAATCCTCTCCGTAGAGTAGTCCAGTCCAGTCCTATTTCTGTTGTACATATAAGGAAACGTAATAAATCCATTTATTCAAACTCCTATTAACATGAAATAGATAACAGAAAAGGCGTTTTAAGGATATTTTCAAAAGAGTGACTAGAGAATATGATAAGATTAGTTTCCTCTACAACAGTTTTTGTTTTTGTTTTTGTTTTTGAAGAGGAACGTGACCTCGTGTATTCTGTGTATTCGCTACATATCTACAGTTTGTATAGCACTTCGCTGAGCTCAACAGTTGAGTTAATAAAAAATCAAAAAGTAGCTAAGCTGTAGAGGAAGCAATATCGCCTCTGTAGTGTGGGGGTAACGTGTCTTCTTCACATTCAAGAGGTCCGATTTCAAATTTCTGTCTGACGGCTAGTTAAGGTTTCTTTCCGGGGTTTTCCTTTATCCTGAATGCCGAATGTCACCTAACTCTAAGCTCTATGGACCACGGGTTCATTCGAGCATCATTTCAACCATTCCATTCTTCATCCAAAATTTCCTTACCAGTTAAAGAAAATTAACCTTAAAACAATTTCCAAAACAATAGAGTTTTGTAAGTTAGGATGTGAAGGTTAGCGCTTAGTCCCACGATCTGGTGTACAAAGTGCATTTCGATAATAATTTAGATTCTTACGCATCAGTAATACATATAAAATAACGTAGCTATGTGTGAAATTGGCAATTACGTAAATGTTGACCGTAAAAATTTCCATTTATAGGATGATTTCAGGAAAGTGTTCCGCTGCGCATAGCGTTAGATTAAAATAATTTGATATTGACATTTCATTTCACTTATAAGAGACACACCCCAATGAAAATTGAGCTCATATGCTCGTGTGCAGACGATGGAGAAGTCAAAGGTGGCATTTCTAATTCATCAGAAGGTACACAAGGAAGGTAGCGAAGCTATGGAAACAAGAGATAGCTGCAGTGGGCCGGCTTGCTCTTTAAATATTCATCACTATAAAATGGTTCGGTGGAGTTTGTTCTTGCATGATACTTTCACCCATCTGAGTAGAGGAAACGTTGGAGAAGTGCGCTGTTCGTATGGATGATCACAAGAGCCATTAGAGCTTTCTGGGAACTAAACCAGTGTCTTAATGCATGGCAGTAAAAAACTCAAGTGGAAGGGGTTTGGGTTCTAAGAGCATTGTTTAGTAAACAAAATATTCTGTTAACCTATGAACAGTGCGTAAAGAACCGAATTCAAGTTATTCAGGGCCCGCCTTGGTAGCGTGGTGGTAGCATGTCTGCCTCACGTTCGAGAGGTCCCGACTTCGAATCTCGGTCAGGGCGAGTTACCTGTATACGGTTTTTCCGGGGTTTTACCTTATCCTGAAAGACGAATGTCGGTTAATTCTAAGCTCCATGGACCCCGGACTCATTTGAGCATCATTTCATCCATTCCATTCATCGTCCGATATGACTTAACGTTGGAGAACGTAAACTCAAAACAAAAGTCATTCAGAGATTATACTTATTTTCTCTACATATAGGTACAAGGAGCAAATTTCATACAGCAAATTCGATACCGAGAGTTCAACAAATATAGTCGTCCTCAAGTTCACTGGATCCAACAATTAGATACATCTTTAGGAAAATATCCATGAGTGTATAGTGCGTGTGCGAGTGAGAGAGAGGAGGAGAGATAGAAAGGGAGAGAGGTAAGCAGTATAGCTAAAACCGAAAAATGGAAAACCTTCCAAACATCAGACACGCCAGGCGAAGTTGTTCAGGAAGATCCCAATATCCCAAATACCTAGTTGTTTTCATTTCCGACAGAAAGAAATGATCAGCTAATTTTCACGTCTTTTTCTACACCCTTGGTTTATATAGCTTCCACAAATTTTGTCGCTTTTTTTTCAATTTCTTCATGTTAACTGAAATAACCCTTTGCAGAAATAGCTTTATTACACATTTCATGGTAATAAAAAGGAGACAGGAGAAACCGTATAAATGGTTACATGTGAAAAGCGACACTTTAAAAATTGACAATATTGACACACTCAAACCAGTTATAGCAGATATTTTGGAAATGGCTGATGCCACAAAATTTTTGTGTGATATAGCTTGTATTAAAATTTTCTGAATTTTTTAGTATTACTCTTTATCTATTACGGTGTATCTATTATATAAAGTTACGAAACATGAGGAGGAATTCAGCGTATATTCGCAAGAAATTCAAGTATTTACCTTTTATTTGCTATATAAATAACTCGAATAGAATTTTCATAAAAATTATGAAAGCCATTTTTAAGAAAATAAAATCTCAAAACGACTATTTCGGTAATATTTTAAAATTTTAACATCCAATTGTTATGAGGAATGCACTTTCTCCTATTATAGATATGTTTAAAAAAAAAAAAAAAAAAAAAAAAAAAAAAAAAAAAAAAAAAAAAAGAGGCTCTAATTTTCCTGATTGAAACTCTAAATGTGTAAGATGCAAGATGCATGAGTAATAAAATATACCCACATTATATATATATATATATATATATATTGAATGTTTGGAAGATATCCTGTAAAGTTCTATTCATTCTCATTGAATTTTATAACAAAATAATAACGTACAACTTCAAGACCTCGTGAAAATTTACACATTGTATCTAATATGTTATATTTTCCTGTTGTTACTCATTTTCGAAATATTTCATTTTGTATATCGTATACAAAAGCGTGACACTAAATGAACTTGCTTGAAAGTCTATTCCTTCGCAAGTGGTTTTTAAATTTATTTATGGACGTCGCAATGTATTCCTTCATGCTTGCAATAAATATATGATCCTTGTTTCCACATATTTAAATTACTTGTATTTGTTGCTATATTTGAAATAATTTTTAGATAAATGCTCACTTTTAATGAACATTGAAAACATATGCGTAGGCCAATTAACTGTTAAGTGTAGAGCAAGTGGCTGTACCACATAAGGTCCTTTTTCTGTTAAAGTCATTAATCTGAAAAGCATTTGTACTAAGAATATTTTCCTCTAACCGGTAAAATATTTTACCTAAAAATAAATTTAAATGCTTTTGCCAGTATACAGATGTAAACAAATTGCGATCTCATCATTCATTGAAGGTTCCTTTTCTATAATTCACCAAGCAGTCTACATCGCTATAACAGCGTTTCTTCACCTCATGTGGCCTGGTGGCTTATAGTACCAAATTCAAATATGAACATAAAGAACTGCTGAAAAGTAGCTTCTGTTTAACGCAGACAATTTAAAATTAATGAAATGACTAAAACATCTGTTACATAGAAAAAGTTTGCTGCTATATGCGCATGATATTCAAGTTTCCTATTGATTTGTGTCACTGACAAGCTTCTTTCCAGCGTTTTAACTAAAATAATCATAACAATTCTTATACCAGTTCTATTAAAACTGTCACGTTCATCGTTCTTTCACTATACTTACATCATTTATCATCTATGTCTAAATACTTAACGGAGTCAATTTAAATATATAAACTCCTTAAATGGCGGGTCATAACTTAATGTTATAGCTATGGCAACTTTATGCAGAAGGGAAAAAACAATTTTGCGATCTGGAGGAACCGGTAACAACTATTGAGTAATTCTACAGGAACTAGTGTTACTCTCTCAATGTCATAAAGAAAATGCAATGAAAAATGCAAGAAGAACGTTTGAAAACGTACAGGATTAATACTAAACATAGCCTTCGAGAAGCAGAATACAGCTAATAAACCGCGTTCAAAACTATACATAAAGCGGAAAGCAATACCTTTATCTTGCAATATTACTAAATGTTGGTAATTTGAAAAGTTGTTGGATTGAAGCATAAAATGATGCCTCTGAGTTTTGAGATTATATTACATGTTTTCCAACAAAGTCTTTCTTGACAACAATGAAATTTAATCTAGAAGTTCTCCATAGCTTTCCCAACATGGAACTCATAATTCTGTAAGAATGTTAGTCCTGACAACTATAAATATTTTCTGAGCTAGAGAACATTTTATAGCGATGTCAAAACTGAAATTGTCTCATAAAATATAAATCACATATTCCGTTTAATTCGTCAAGAAATGCTGTAAGCAAATCACTTCAAATGTATGCATAGTGGTGAAATCAATAAATTCATTAGAAACAATTCATAGAGAGTTTAAAGAATTTCTGAGATATATTGATTTGTAATTTTGCGATGTGTCCTATTAGAGTGATATTCGGTTGTTAAGCAGTGGTAAAACTATGTAAAGATTTTCCTATACTCGAGAATTCTTAGCAAAATTTACGTTAGAGAAATGCAGAGATAAATTCAACAAATGAAGGTTGCGGTTGCATTCCTTCCTCTTATCCATCCATTATGAATTGACACATCAGAGCATCCGCCGCACGTGGAGTAGGCAAATCGTGCGGAAGGAGTTGGCTTTGCTTTATTTCTGTAAACACTTTAGTTACGATGTAGGTCTAGTTATCAAATGGATTATGCTGGGGAAATGAAGTCATTTTCATCAGCATGTGTCCGTCTTTGAGTCATTATAAGACCAAATTATTCCTCTATAACGTTTAATGGACATATATTTCCATATGCTTTTACTCCTAGAAAGGTAAAGTACTTAGGAAACACATCTAAGCGTTACATATAGATTGTGACTTTAGTGAACTCTCGTGACTCCATGAGTTTGAGGGGTTGCATGAGCAGCAGTTAGTAGTCAGATGTAATGGTGACTGCTACAGCGACATCATGAACTGTACCCTCCCTGAAGATGGCACCTGTGAAATAAAATGACTGGAGAATAAATGCTTGCAACCAAAATAGTATTCGTCACGTCTTCTCGCATACGTGACAGCTCCCAGCAGGTGTCGACCCCCTCTCCCTGACCTGAGCCTCCTCTTCGCGGATTGACTAGCCTGCCACGTGTCTACGTACTACCATCAACTTGAAGGGCGAATACTTCCCAGGCAGAAATCCACGCTAAATATACCAATAAGCTATCTGCCTCTTCCAACTTTAAGCGTTTTTCTATAAATAGTGGGAGTACGGTAAAAACAAAGGGACACTTCTTGTTGTGCTTTATATATAAAATGTAGCTAAAGGAGGGGGTTGCTCCTAGGGAAAAGAGAACAAAAATACTTTTCTACATTCTCTCGAGCCGGGACAGCTTTCTCTTCTTAGCTTTGACGGTGCTGGAGCACCAGCAATCACCCAAATGGGGATTTCCCTTATGTGCGCTGTGAAAGCTTGTGCCTTAATGACCACATATAGGACATCTGCAGTACCATGCTCACAAAAAACAAAAATAAAAAAACAAGGCATTTTCATATTCTCCTTTAATAATGCATATATCTCCAATAGAGGTCCAATGGGTACAATCAGGGATAGGTTAAAGTTTCATACATCACAATCTAGCACTGCAAAATACCTTCTAATTGTGATCAGTAAGTATGTAGCAAGGAGCATCTATCTATAAATGTTCTTTGTAAATGAATATATGATGCCAGACAGTCAGACGATCTTTCATATCCTAATTTAACATTAAAGCTATTTCCCTAGTTTCGTCCTACTAATGAAAAGCTATTTTGACGTGTAAATGCTTCTTATAAAAGTTTCATTGCAGGTTCATAAGATTAGAGAAGCGGATAAATACAAATATATATATATCCTACATATACATGCATTATTATTAGTAGTATTATATTTTCGCGTAGCCTCATGAGAAATGCAGCAATAATACCGCAATATATCAATAGAGATCTGCTTTCGGACATTTAACCGAAAAGGAAATATTACATGGTTAACGTAACAGGTATTTTTTGTTTGATAAACAGCATAACTGAGCAAAACTATGTTTTTCCGTAGTAAGTTTTTGTCCATCACATAAAGCCTGTCATTTACATACGTCGAATATGATGCAATAGAAATTCACAATAATAATTATAATAATAAAACGGTAAAACTAATTAATTTCAAAGGTATTTGCTGTCACAACTGAGATACAGTAAACAAAGGCTGACCTAATACTGAAATTAATCATGTCAAGAAAAGTCAAAGTCATTTAGTTAATGAAAAATTTCTCGTGTTAAAAAAATGCACGACATTGAGTACAGTTAAAACTTCAAAACTCTTAAATTACATTAAAAGGTAGAAGAGCATAAGAAATCACCGTTGCAACCTGCTACAGTGTAAAACTGCTGCAAACAGACGATCAAAATAAATGAGGGAGACTGACCCACAGCCCGAGAGTATTTATTTGCTTTCTACGCCTGAGGTCCGGGGTTTGATTTACGGTTGGGCTCATGAAAGTTTCCTGTCACCAAAAAAGTGCCAACGGTATGTTCAGACTGTAATGTATGAGTTTGATTATTACCGATTGCACACATATACTTCAGATTGACGCTATGTAAAAGATACATGGACTTAAATGGTCACTTGTATACCACAATAACTAGCATAACTTCATAGTTCGCTTCTATCCAGCTATTATGCATATGCAGTCAATTGTTGTCTAGAAGACCTCCTGGATTCATTGTTGCAAGAATTACTTGGTGCAAGTCTTGTATCTAGAAGGAATAACTTTTTATGACGCAAAGCTTCTGTCAGATATTTGGATTCACTTCGTCTATACTTCGTAATGCTTCGTTTCCTTAAATGGTTTCATGTTAACGCTAAGCTATAAGTTAATGTGGTGCCATAGGACCCTTTGTACCTGTGCCCCTGAGATGTGCCCCTGAGTAAAGAGTGAGGCGAGAGGAGAAAGAATGTGGCCGATCCATACATAGCAGAGAGCAAGGTCTCTTCCATTTCCAGATTGAAACTTCCTGGTGGTGTCTATTCAACTGGCACAGCCTCCATTTAGTTTGGAGATGGGGACTACACCCTCAGGGTATGAAGGTATCAGAACGCAAATTCCCTATCATGCAGCGACAGAGACCCTTCTAGAAGAGGGTCAATAACCCTGAAAGAACCAGTTGGATAAAAAGGATGAACTGAAATGATAATGCAGGTGTAATGGAAGTATAGGAAATTCAGAGAATTTAATTACCTTCCCAGCATTTGCCTAGGACTCCGGAGAATCCCTTCTCCCAAAACTCCATGGGTCAGGAAAGTTGGCCGCGGGAATCGAATACACAAGTTTCCGAATGCAAGCACCTACTGCCGAAGAATCTAACTAGATGTATAGTCCATACATATATGCATGGTGGTGAACGAAATGCCATACATTGAAATTGTGTTTTAAATATGTTAATTGCGAGTTGGCAACGCTGGAATTATGTGACAATTAGCCGTAGTACGTGTATGGTTCAACAGATTGTCAATATCGCACATGTGTGATTCCACCGCTTCAGTTAAGTAAAATGGCGGACAAAGGCCGGTTGACGCTGGAAAAAAAAGTGAAAACTGTGTTGTTTTACGCGAAAACGAAGAGCGTAGGAGAGACGCAACGACGTTTTCGTGTTCATTTTCGTACGAGGTGGGCCCCTCTGCAGACATACAGTGTATAGACTAACCTTACAATTTGAATCTGACGGCTATATTTTAGAGCAAAAGCGACCTCGTGTCAACACAATCCGTACTCCAGAGAATATCGAGGTGTGAGAGTGGCTTTGACACGAAGTCCCAGGAAATCCACGAGACGAGCTTCGGCCGAAATGGACATCTCACGTCGTTAGCTTTAAAAAATACTTCATGCTGACGTGAAATTATTCCCATACAAAATGACAGTGCTGCACAAACTGACGGAACATGACAAGGTACGACGATTACAGTTTGCGACTTCGGCTCTTGCAAATGATGATGCCGTGATTCATAACACACGGTATTCTGATGAGGTTTACGTTCATTTGAATGGTACCGTCAATAGGCATAATATCAGATTTTGGGCACGAGAACCTCCTGGTGTTGTACACGAGATTGAAAATTACGGGGAAAAAGTTAGTGTATGGGTTGCCATATCCAGCCATGGAATCATTGGACCAATCTTTTTCAACGGCACAGTTAACAGTGCGTGCTACTTGGACTTGGTGCAGAACAATTTTCTTCCTCAACTTTATGCAACAGGGTTACCAATGGAGACTCAATGGTTTATGCAAGATGGAGCTCGTCTATATACAGCAAACGTTATGATGGATTTCCTGCACCAACATTTCTCGCTCCGTGTTATGTCCCAACGATATCCTGAACGTTTTCAGGGCGGTTCAATATGTCCGCCACACAGCCCGGATATTAATCACTGTGATTATTTCTTATGGGGACATTTGAAGCAAACAGTCTACCGCAACAAATCACGCACTCTAATGCAACTACGAGCAGCTATCATAACCTTTTTCCAGGGGATAACAGAAGACATATGTCGTAGAGTGTTCGGAAACGTCACAGTTCGTCCCGAAGAGCTGCTGCGTCAACTAAGTGGACATATTGAACAAGTACTGCACGCTCACTGAGCATATATATTCTGATGATTAACGTTAAAATGATATTGACATACTTTGGTTATTAAAAGTTATACTAAAAACTTTCAATGTAAGACATTTCGTGCGTCATCCTGTATATATTTAATGAAATGGTTCAAATAATGAAGAGTCCACCGAGCGGGATGGCTCAGGTGGTTTCGTCTGTGACCAGCATTCGGGAAGCCTGGATTCGATTCCCGTGGCCCACCTACCTGACCCATGTGTATTTTCGGGAGTTTTGCCGGTAGGTTAATTACATCCCCCGAATTTCCTGTCCCTCCATTTCGCCTCCATTAGCATTTCACATCATCTCTCATCTGGTGGTCTCTTTCAGGGTCGAAGTGTCGGCGGGAATCTCGGAAGTGCATGGCAGAATGATATGCTCTGTGTGAACAGTTTCTCCTCCGACGGGACGACCTCCGGTCTCCGAGCCGGCCTAGTGGGCCGATTCAGGAACGCGGCAGGAGGGTTGCCGGTTGTGCAAACCTGCCTGGAGGGAGGGTGGACTCCGGTCCCCGAACCGACCTAGTCACTGTTTCGGGGCTACGGTAGTTGGGATGACCATTGTCCTGGACCGCCGGGGAGTTTCTGTCTAGTAAAGTGTAGGGACCCAACCCTCTGTACTGTAGCGACTCCTTGGCCCACCCTCTGTGTCCTCTCAGCTCATCCTCCCTCCCGAGGGTGCCCCACTTGGGGCATAGGTGCCAAAGACCAGTCTGGTTGAGGTTCTGAATAACCTTCAAACAGTCCAATCCAATGATGCAGGATCCACAGACATTGGCTTACCAGATATTCATATTTCAGTATATAGGGAAAAATTACTCAGACCCGGGACCTCTTGAACGCGAGACGTTATCATCTACGCTACAGTGACAAGTGCGAGGATCTACTCCCGCTACAGTGACAGGCACCTGTGTGCTGCTAGGAACGAGGAGCGGCCCTCACTTATCAGTTGTTCACCACGCGTCAGTTTTCTCTATGCAAAGGATTGGCCGCTCTTTGGCAGTTAAATAGAAACTGATATCAGGCATAACATGTAATGGATTAACTATCTTGAATGGAGATATCTTTCGTTTTCGTCAAGCATCGTTTTAATGGACTGGTACCATAAGATCTGGCGGGTATTCTTTCTTTGTTTCTTTTTTGTGAAAGTTTGCTGTTTTAGTAAAACGTTTTGTTAATCGATAGAGAATTGTGTGCCCTACAAAATAGTGTGCTTAGTTTCTGTATGCTTCAGATCAATAACATGAAGTCTCAAGTCGACAATAAAGAACATTTTCGATTACTTTTGCCTTTTGTTTTAAATCGAAGTGTCAACGTCAAAATTGCTCGCTCTAATGTTTATTCATATGCAGCACGATTCATTGCACTCTGTATATTAGGACAATCTACTGCTCAGAAATAGGAGCAAGGTATCAAATTATACCAGTTCTGCTTCTGCCCTTACAAAGAGGCTAATTCCAGAGTTTAAAGGTTCTTGTGCTGGTTTCTACATTTATTAAAGGTTTTAAAGTATTGGCACCAATATGCACATCATCCAACAGAAATTTTCTCAAAAAATGTTTTATTTATTTTCAAACTTTGTGTGATGGTTCTTAAGAATTATTATTTGCTCTACTGAAGCTTGCAGTCAAGATCATTATTTCATTTTCCAAGCTCAGATAGTGTAAAGAAAGCCATGGTAAAAATCTCACAACACTATTTTCATATACTCCTGAGAAAGAGTACCTAAAATGGTCGGATTTTAAACATTGTTTGCTGATCTGTGAAGTCATTATTAATTTGATCTAAAACTGAAGTAGAGCAATTAAGCTTTACAAGAAAATCCAGTCTTGAACATCATCAGGCAAAACGTTCCAACTCGCTTATTCTTAGAATTCAGGTGGGTTTGTTCACCTCTTAACACTGTATTAAAATAATCATGATTTCTATCACCTATTTAAAATGTTTTGTTTTTAACATTTGTACTTAATTCATAAAGCGCGTAATTTTTTTACATTATTTCCATTTTATTGCATCCTAGAATAATAGTATTTCACATCATTTATTATAGTTAGGTTTATGTTAACACAGATGGCTCGCAGTAGCACATAACAATGAAATGAGCATCGTTATTTTCAAACAACATTTTCTGAAACTGCGTATGTGGTCGAATGGTCAAAGTAATGGTTTCTCACCACGGAGGTGACGGCTGGCACGGAGGAATTTTTATTTAACTGGAATCATTCCCTGCCCTCCGTAGAATCTGAAGTATGCAAGTGGGAGTGAACGTGAGTGTATTTAATGGTAAGGTGAATACAATCCAACGTTAAAAACTACGATCCAATGAATTATATTTATTTCTGGAAGCTGATTCCTCCACCTTATCATGGCAGCTAAAGAGCCCTGTACACATGAAACAAAATGCTGATATTTAACGAACACCCTACTTGAGTGGTTATTTATTATTATAGAAGTTTTAAAAGTTGGACAGCGCCGTGGCCGAGGTTAGACCAAGGTGGTGCAGATTGAATTATGATGAATAAAGTGACCCTGGGTGGTTTATCTTTGGGTTCTTCGACTTTTTCCCCCGTTCATTCCACAACTCCTCTATTTCACAGAGATCTCCTATATACACCCCACTTTCGCCCTCAAAATAGGTACCCGCTGGTCACCCGTATTAGTTATTCTCTCCTCCATAGTTTCTCTACTCCAGGCACTTGGGGGTGTAAGACCTTCATTCTAGGAGGATAAAGAGTAAAAGAAGAAGCAGATGCTTAAAAGGAGAGCCAGCGAAATGTTTGAATTTTACAAAAATGACATTAAGAGGAGTTGAAATTGTGTATTTTGTAATTTTTATTTCCAAATTCAGGTTTTACTGAATATTTCAGATCTTTCACTTCTTTTGGTATAAATTTCAATAAGTAACGCTAACAGTTAATAATATAGAATAAGTGGTGAATATAACGCTAGTATAGATTTACCTTTATCTTATTTGACTACATTTTCTGAAGAAGTTCTAATGTTCTATATCTCTGAAATTTATTGGCTTAAAATGCTCAACTTTTTATCACATACTTATTCATTTTTTATGTACCAGGTATACCTTTTCTTAATTCATTTAAAAACCACTATTTTTCCATAAAGATTCAGGCTATATATTAAATATCCATAACTTTACTTTTGATGAATAAATATTAACTTTGTTTCATCAGTCAACAGTGAGTTATTTTTAATCCCATATATTGTCACGTGTATGGTTGAGGAATACTTGAAAACATATGAAATTTTAGAATAGTATTATTTAATGCTCACTTTCTGTGACTTGACTCGTTTACACATTCTAAAGTCCTTAATTTTGCTGAACTATGGAAACAGCATAATACAAGATTTTACATGACTTTAGCTAATCTCATGGGATTAATGTCTTGTATACTCATGTCGACTACAGGTAGTTGCCCCGATGTGGATGTTGCTGAATTAGTAAACTGAGTAAAAGGACACTGAAACATCATTCTCTGTCAGCCAAAATGTCCTGGAAGTCATGGAAACGCTGACGTTTGTTTGAGAGACGTTTACGTAGCTTTTTGTAGCGTGGGACTGACGACTTGGCACTAGGACTCCATTTTGGTAGAATACATATTTAAACGCTGCAGCGAGAGGATATGTATATATATATATATATATATATATATATATATATTGTAGTATTTATTAATATATTAATATATTAATTTTAATATTAATTAATAATTTATATTTAATATATAGAGAGAAAGAGAGGGTGAATCAGAAAGTGTGGATTATAGAGTCAGCGAGATCCACAACCATGCACGTGACAACAAAAAAGACTGAGTATGGACATTACATACTTTAACCATTTGCTGAATGCATTACTATTCGTTTATGGACCACCCAAAGGCTAAGTTTTTAGTTTATGTGAATTATTATAGATTTCAGGTTACTCTGGCGTTCATCCGAAAACGAGAAGAGTACATTTCAATTATTCCAGAACAGAAAAAAATCCAATCATTAAGCTTAACAGCAAAAAAAAAAAAACTGTTTAAAAAAGACATGTCAATATCAAAGTTTATCATGGTTGAGGAACTAGAACAAAAAGTGCATCAACTTTAGCTAAAAGTACAAACCAAACAATATCATGCGTGAAACCCAAATTTTATTATACATTAGCTGTTCTTTGCAAGCAGGTAGTTTCCAAATGGTAACTGCAAGTATATTTAAAAGAATACCAAGTATATTCAGTATATACGTAAATTAGCAATGTAAATTGTTATTTTAAGCTTCTGGACTTGTAAGTATTCTGCAGCAATTCCTTTCCAATCTCTTCTTTACATTTAATAGTGCATTTTTCTTAATTTTGCTTTCTGTTTGAGAAAAGATCAATGAATCCCTTTTAAAAATTACTGTTAGGAATATTGATTTCTTTCACCATCTATTTCGGGACTAGCAAAAACGTGCAGTCACATATACAATTTGCATTTGAGATGATACTGTTATCCTTTTCTCTCGAAATTGGCGCTATTAAACGTCTCTCCACACTCTTCCGATTAGCTCGATGAGCTAAACTAAATTTGCATAATCCGCGATTAGCATTATACAACACGAACAAGGAATTATGCTAACTTCATTTCTGAACTTCCAATAAAACTGAACTGGAGTAAGCGATATTCATACAACCAGTCGTTAGTGTTATAACCTTCAATGTCTAGTGTGAGTAATTTACGTTAAAATATCTGCTATTAGTGTCGGCCGTCCAAAAATATCATAAATAGTTGCACGCTTTAACAATTCGTTATTCTTTTATTTATTATTGATTTCTTCTCTCCAATAAAGTAGCACAATTAATGAATACGGCAATATTAGGTGTAACGATGTTTACAAGTGCCAAATAGTAGTGTCTGTCGGCACAAAGAGAATGTCTACAAGAGTGACGACAGCATTACAGTCAGAAAATAATTCAATAAAAATAACCAGCTGTTCCTGCATTCCCTTTGTTCTGCAGCTTTAAATACGAAGTTTACATGCTGTGATGGTGTTTGACACCAAAGTCACATAAATCTCTGCATCGTACTCAAACAAGGACGACATGAAAGGTTTCCTAACAATAGAAGTCAGCTGCGTTTCGCGTTCTTTTATAGTGTTTACGCACATGTATTCACCTTCAACAATATACCCTTTGTCAATCTACCTCCCTCCATTACTGTCATCTTCAACATCACTTAATGGTGCAGAGTTATTAAACTGGTGCGGCTCACTGCTTTTACTTTGTTAACGCGCTGATTCAAAAATTCTTCCCGTTCAAAAGGCAGTAAACAGATGTCTTTAATTTCCAATGTTTTTCCTTCTTTTCTATTTTGTTTTCTATATAATTAACACTTTTTATCTGCAAATTCACATAACAGCTGCTCTTCTGTAGGTTGTATGTTGTAAATGAGACATCCGCCGAGTGGCGTATTAGCTCTCTTGAGACTCCTGTTGAGTAACTTGATAGTAGAGGGCCTCAGTTTATTATTTGCCATTTTGTACTTTCTTCCGAAATTTATGGGTAGAACTTCGGTGATGGTAATGTAAAACTTAGTAAAAACCCACGAAATCCTAGGTGGAGCTTACATATTATTATTTTTGTGAAAATAATACCTAACTAATATATTTCAGTAATCTAATCTATGTTTCAGTAAAACACATATTGTATGGTATTTTTCTCCAAAATTCATTATCTTTGTCTATTTTTATTTTGAAATGTTAACGCAGGTTCCACTAATTTAGTTACGGGTGAAATATTGGTACCTTTGGGACGTAATAGTTGTTCCAACGTTGTTTGGTAAGGCGTGCAGAGAAAAGGGAACGGTCGTGTGGTTTTATGATAACGTACGTACAAAGCATCGTTGCCAATAATCTATATTTTCCCCCTTGTCTCACTTCTCGGTGAACTCCTTTCCGTATGTCGGGAAGCTAGCTTTGATGTCAAAGAACATTCAGTTGACTAACTGCCTTTAAGTGCCACTATATTTTACGGCCACTTTTGGGCAGTTTTATGGCTTGCAAGTGAATGTTTCCCGTCTGAAAGTAGTGCAATACGAAGTACTGATACGGAAGAAACAAGTTTCGTATTTCGTCAGCATGGTTCCTATGTAAATAACATAAACATGAATTCCAATTTGAATTTGAATATCCTGTCTAGCCTATGAGATTAAATTCAAACTGAAATTATTGTAGTGCATGCTAAAATTATATTCGTAATGTAGTTTTATATTGAGATATGTTCGTGAAGAAATAATGCAAATTATAAACTTCTTCAAAAATAAAACAGTAAATGCTGTAGTTTACATCACAATTCAGACTTAATCTGTCACAAACGTAGTCCATTTCCATCACAGCACGAGCTATAGCCGTCGTCATTACTTACGGCCAGTTTTAATATTTGCATTAGGTATTCTGCAGTCATTTACGAGAAATAGCAGAACCGCTCAAAAATGGCGTTATTGCCACTAGAAGGCCGTAGTAGCCTCCCAGGCAACAATATACAGCAGCACAAGCGATTGGCCTAAGCTTCGGCAGACAGCTAATCAGAAATACCAACAGTATCAGGCAGAGCAGCAAAGACTGATGCTCACCCAAGTTGTGCAACGTGATTCGAAGACGTTTAAAGATCCAACAACAACTCATGAGACAAACCTACACTGGCCCCAGTCTTCCAAAACTCTCCCCCTAATAGTTCCAATGAAAGGGGGAAGGTCTGCTAATGAGCCTCAAATGGGTCCGGCGGCGGCAAAGAGGCTTGATTCTGGCATGCGTCCTCGTCAGTTGAGGGACGAGAGAGCGGGTGGGAGAGCTGCTCTTAATCGATCCTCTTCACCCACCTTAACCTATAACCTCGACTCGCACGGGTGTTGAGGTGGTTGAGCAAATACTGCAGACCCACGGACAGGGCATCCGTCAGTGGTTAAATTCCTTACCACCACGATGCGGCTGCAAAACACTGGTGCTTATAGAGAGACTCGCCCTTCTGATTTCCGTCATCTCAGATGCTCAAAATAGGTCTCGTACCTCCATGCGGTTTGCATTCCGAACGCATGTGGCCAAACTGGTCAGGGAGATAACCATACGCTCTATACGTTATCTTGGTCAGCGTTCAGAAATCCCTTTCCCAACCTAGACATCTGTAATCATACGGATCGTCAGAGTCGTCCTGAAGGCAGTACGGCGGTGCTTGTGAGACAAAATGTAGTCCATCGAAAATCTAGCTCCCACCTCTATAAACCTTGTAGGCCAAGGCAATTTGTCCGGACCTCGGTGGAATGGATGTTATTGTTTGTACCAAATACTTGGTAGGCAGTTGGTGCCAAAAAGCTCCCTATCAATTCTTGATGATCCCAATGGCTAGCGACTTCAGTGTCATATATCAGCGTTGCTATTGCTGTCATCAAACAAAGGACAATGAAATTATTGCCTTATAGACGCGGACTCTGAACTTTGGTAGCCCATATGCCATACATGAGGTGGAGTGGCATCGGTCATCGACTACGAAACCAGCAAGCATTTTCTGTTTCATCTCACCCTCTCATAATTAAACGCACTCCATTTTGATTACAATCCAGGGCTGACAGAGGTCAACACAAGGCCTACCAGCCACGAAATTTCGCTCAATCACGAGAAGTCGACTAGAAAGGCGTAGGGAACTACCTTCTCATTTCCTTCTTCTTATTTACCTTATCCCTAGAATACCACATATCGCAGTGTTGGGGGATTGTTGTACCTCTAGCTCTTAAGTTCATACACTTTTCCATTAAGTACTTTTCCATAAACTGTTTGTAAGTCGAAAGCTGTTAGAAATAAACTAAAAGCTTGCTTAGGCAAGATAGCTAAGTCATCAATTTCTGAAAGTTTGGATGCTAGGTGTGTTTGCTTCCGAAGAGACTGTACTGGTTTTGCTCATTCTTACAAAGTGACTGAAAACACGCATCATGACAGTTATATTCCTGGTAACACATAGCAGATCCCCACGTCGCTGCCTAACCTGAACAGCCTAGAAGCCACCTACAACAGTTCGTGGTACAATTCAACACAACGTTACATAATGTGCAGGTGATTCGCCTTAACCGTAAGTAGGTTATCAAACACGTATACAGTATTCATATATTATTTCGTTTAAAAATAGTGGAACATGAGATTTAAAAAGTAGGTGACTTGTTTGAAAACATGGAAACGTGTGCCTTCTAAAAGTAAATATAACCTATAAGCGTACTAACAATAGACTGGCATCGCAGTGTAGTAAAGGAAACCAGCTCCTATCACGTGATTTACTCCGCAAGAGGAAAGCTTTCCGATATCTCTGATTGCGTGAAGTTAGATATGAATCGATTCATACTGGAGGGAAGCTACTGCATGAGTTTTATAATAATGCAATTGGAAGCATTAAATGGTCGTTTTTCAGACTCAGAGATTTTGCTTGCATAACTAGTTAAACTGATTGGTATTTTCCAAGCCTGCTATTACGTACTAATATAGATGCATTCATGTGGCTAAGATTACCTAAGTGGAATCATTTCTGATAAATGTTTCTCGTGATTAATCTTTATTTTAGGTTATTTACACAATTTCCTCTGCCCATTCAAATGTGTGTACATACTTTATGTACTATAGCATTCAGGAGAAAGCTGTCCCTCATTACGCTTCTCAACGTAATTGTTTTCTATAAATTACTTAAAATTAAAATCTAAATACAAAATGGTATATAACATCAAGAAATAGCATTCAGGTACATTCAGAAGAAATTCAGAATCGTTTATAATTAGATTTTGAGAACGAAGAGAAAACAAAAGGAATAGGAAATTTGAAAACCTCTTCCATAATATGATGCAACTCTGTTTAAGAAGTATTATTGAGACATTGGAAGTTTTGTAAACATCGATAGGTACGATATAAAATGAACCCACGTAAATGCCACATTTTACTGAGCTCTACATCTTGCCCTGAAGAAGGTTTTACATATCCCTTATGGATTCTTAGTTATATAAAATCACATAACATTAAATGTCTGTGAAGTCACTTCACAGATTTTTAACAAATGTTCATCATGTACGTTTTACATCGATATGTCAAACATGTATTTTAGGAAAATCATTGGAGGCATTTTTAAATAAAATACATAAAAAAGTCTCACCTAAATAATAGGCTGCAGTGGGGAGAATTTCATGTATGACTTCTGTTGATTCTGGACTCAACAGGTTTGGAATTTATATGAATTTTTTACTTAGAGTTATGCTTTTGTCTCTTCCCGTTCTCCCGCTCCCCTTATAGACGCACACCCACACATATACACAAATACCTTTCTAAAAATGAGTTTTCATTAATTCGCAGAATTCAAAGAACATAGCTCCTTGGCATTAGTTAATCTGGATTTACCAGCATTTGAGGAGGTGCTCCATGTTAATCAAACTGCTCTTCAACGCAAGAACATTATTGGTGCCCTTACGGAATTAAGAGATGTGGTCGTCCATCTTGAGCAGCACCATAGCTCCTTGGCATTAGTTAATCTGGATTTTCATAGAGCTTTTGATGGAGTTCAGCACTGGTATATCTGGCGGTGTTTGCGCGCAGCTGGGGTACCTCAAAAAATGGTAGCGGCGATTCAAGGGCTTTATCGCCAAGCGTCGTCAAGAATACTTTGTAACGGCTTTTTGTCGACACCTATTCCAATACGACAATCAGTCAGGCAGGAGTGTCCCTTATCTATGGGACTGTTTGCCTTGACTCTCAATCCATTACTCCAGATGCTACAAGATAGACTGCAAGGCTTAAATATAGCTGGGGAACGCCTTAAAGTAATGGCTTACGCGGATGACGTGACGGTTTTGGCCAAAGATCACCAGGATATGGAGGAGATAGCCACGGCGATTGTGACTTACAGTCAACTTTCGGGAGCTCAGCTCAACGCCCACAAATCAGAAATCCTTCCACTAGGTACCTGGGAACATCCACCAACTTTGCTGCATATGAAAGTGGTTCCACAGACCACTATACTAGGGGTTATATTTACCTCTAACATATCAGAAATGATTTCTCTTAATTGGACCCAGAGGATCAACGCGCTACGTTTTAACTTACATGAAGATCGCTCTCGAAATCTAACGTTGTTGCAACGCGTCTGGTACATCCATACATATGCCTTGAGTAAACTGTGGTATGTAGCGCAGATTTTGCCGCTCCCTAAGCAGTTCGCCCAACGTTTTGAGACTCTGCTCGGATACTTCCTGTGGACGGGGAAAGCATATCGAGTTGCTCGCCCGCAAGTGCGTCTTCCTCTAAAGCAAGGTGGTTGTGGTCTAGTGGATGTTGACAACAAGTGTATGGCGCTGTTGGGAAAGAGAGGATTGTCCTCGTTACTTAGCAGCGAGTCTCCGATTGACAAGAAGTTTTGGTATGACCAGTTACATACCGTGGAGAGACCTACACGGGAATTTAATCGTTTGGTTGCCAAGCTTCGTGCTCTTGAAAATTCTGGGGAGCGACTGGAGAATTTTCTGACTACCAAGAACCTCTATCGTCACTTGACGAAGCCAGGTATTCAACGACCTAATGTAGAAACAAAATACAGTCGTGACTGGAAATGCGTTTGGGCCAATGCAAGCAACTGTAACCTTCCGTCGATATGGAGAGAAACGGTTTATGAAGTGGTTAATGAAACGGTTCCAACTGCAGAAAAGATGTGGCGTCACGGGAGAGTGAATTCGAAGATCTGTGGCGTATGTGTGGAAGAGGATACACTTGAACATCGGTTGTACAACTGTCAGCGGGCTAACTTGATTTGGACCTCCATCCAAGACACATTACATAAACTTCGTCCAGAAGAATACTTACGTTCGGTACCACAGCTGGTACAACTGGAGTTTCGTTTCAAGGACAAGAAATTTCACAATTTTGCTGTGTGGTTGGTTGCTGGTGCACTACATTGGCTGATAAAAGTAAGGCGAGGAGCCAATGAGTTGGGAAAGCACCTACGTATATTTTTGAAAGAGCAGAGATGGACCTCTATACGGAAGAAAACCTTACGTTCTCTGGAGCCATACATTTATCATTTGGAACAAATGCAGATCTAAGAACCATCTAAACAAATAGAACCCTTCATTTGTCTCACAGTACAAGCCAATAAAACAAGGGAAAAAAATTATTACCCGGTACCCATTCCCGTCTTAAATAAATAAACAAAAAAATATAAAAAACCATGAAAAAAATAAAATAAAAAAATAAAAAAATAAAAAAAATTAATAAAAAAAATAAAAAAATAAAAAAATAATATAGAATAAAAAGAAAAAAAGGAAAAAAACAAAAAAACGCAAAATGTGGCATTTTAATAGGCTGAATGTTTTATCATTTTACTAATCGGAGAAAAAAAAAACAAAAAAAAAAGATGAAATGTCCATGTTGATTATTTTCATGAAATATCTGCAATATTTCCTCTACCTACCATAGGTAAGCGGTAGATTGTGTAATAACGTGTCATGTGAAGCGAGTGAATATGTGGGAGTTAAGGGCCCGTAAACAGGATATTTGGACGCAAATGCCGTGTGAAAGGTTTAGTAATTTTTAAAATGAATTATAAAGAACATAAATAGTGGCGCGTCTCTCGCACACCTTTTCTTCTCCCTGTTTATGCTGACAATTGTAGTAGAAGTATGAATCTCTGTTCATGCTTGTTTATTTGGAAGTTTATACATATAGACGATAAACGAGACAGGGGTTGAATTGGATTTCCAAAGGAAAAAATTGTTTAGGAAAGCATAATCCAAGCACACTTGCGTTTCCGGAGAGTATGTCTTATGTATCAAACATGATGAAGCAAAGCAAATTTGCTGTCTTTTTTTAATTAACGTCCTACATCGTCATATCGGACGATGAATGAAATGAGATAAATGATGCTCAAATGAGCCCAGAGCTTATAGCTATCTCACATTCGCCTTTCAGGATAAGGAAAACACCAGAAAAATGTTATCCAGATAACTCAACCTGACCTCGGGACTTCCTGAACGCGAGGCAAATATACTAACTACTGTCTACGCTACAAAAGCGGGCAAAGCATTTGTTCATAAAATATATATTTTGGTGGAGAACACACGGTATACAAGGTATTCGTCTCTTAAAAGTTCTGATAACCAATTAATGCATACATAAAGCATTTGAAATAACACATTTCATTCGTCGAGCCAATACCCTATACAGATTTTGTTAACAAATTCTTCCTGGAAGGTTTCAAACCTGAAAATTACGTATGTTCATTATGTAAACCATCTAACAAATCATCTAACTTACAAATTCATTTAATCACTCCATTTGATTCAATTTTCAAATGTTATTTTCTTCATTGTTGCAGAAACCTCAACTCCAATAATCGCAACATGTCCGACTTCAGAAGGAAGAAGCTGCTCCACGTATTCAACGTCTTTTTTGGTAAGCATTATTTAATTATTTAAAAATGACGAAAAGCGTAGAGAAATTATTGGAAATATATCTCCATCAGAATGGAGATCATACTGGAAACATTTCGGTTTTAAATACAAATGCAAATATGGTTGTAAATATATCTCAGCGTATTCTCCCGTAGCAATAGAGTGAATATAAGTTAATAGTCTTATTATTATAGTTAAGGAACTAGAAGATGCAAAACAAAATGGTATTTCATGTGATAACAGGAAACGCATTGAAAATTAAACAGTAGATATTATACGCAACTTATTAATTTATTCCCAAATGCTAAATGACAGAGTATTAAGCGGCATCGATGTTTAATTTTGGAAGTCCGAAAAACATAAAGCTAACAAATTTTTCTAACTGTATATTTCACATCTGCACTGAGTACCTGAACTGACAAATACTCGGACACATATGGTCTCGCATTTAGGCGAGTTTGAAATTAATTTCTTGTTTGTAGAACTAAAGCATAGAAAAAACATGACGAGATCTCTTTAATGTTGAAGCCCTTAAGGCTGCAAAAAAGTAATCGTTTTGTCTTTGAAGTGATTTATAGTTGCTTTTGTGGTTAAGGTTAGAAAGAAATACTTCCATTTCAGAAGAAAATCTTTTTTGTTTCAGCTAATAAGTCAGTCATATCTTTATAACTTACGTTAAATATGTTTTATAGAAAATACAGAATAAAACTAAGCACGTGCACAAATACATACACACTTTCAAACTCACTAATGTTTCATTAACAGTTGTAATTAATGCAGTAAATCTGAGAACAAGTACTGCGAGTTTAAGTTATATTACACGATGTGGTGGTAGCTGTAGTAATAGTAGTAGTAGTAGTAGTAGTAGTAGTAGTAGTAGTAGTAGTAGTAGTAGTAGTAGTAGTAGTAGTAGTAGTAGTAATAGTAGTAGTAGTAGTAATAGTAGTAGTAATATTAATAGTAGTAGTAGTGGTGGTGGTGGTCATTAGTGTCTGGTAAAATCATACAAATAAAAGGCAAAGTCTAATCACGTCCTAAAACACAGATCAAAAGAAAATAAAACTCAAAACACAATCAGCAGCTGTATAATTTACAGTTAAGGGAACAAGATACCGTAACATCCTTATAAGCCTCTAAAAAGTGCCGATAATAACATATACCTAACTTACACAGTTTAAAAAGGTAGAGCTAGTAGTTTGTTCGTGATGGCTCCACTGCTCCGACGAATGAAACATAATGCACGTTTACAGCTGAGACTTAAGGTTGTTAATAAACGCACAGACACACGCAACCGAGCCTTTTATAGTGTATGCAAACAGATATTGGATGAGAACATAAAAGGTGGGCATAAGCTCCTCACGTGATCCTCAGGATTACGGCTCTGATCCTCAAGATCAGAGCGTGGGGATATACTCAATGAGATAGGAATGGGCTTCGTCTACCGATGTTTGCTCTCTCAAATTAAACCCATTCATCGCTGCTGTTTGATAGGATTAAATAACGCAGAAATGTGCCAAAATCATCAGTAGTAACACCGGGAGACACAATTACAATATTTTGGTGATGCGATGCAATGTTTCGTTAGTGGTACTCTGGTATGTATCTGCGGTCCTAGTGCAGCAACCACGGAACAAAACAAGTCGAATCTCAGGAGTGATGATTGATGGGCACGATGACATTTCTGAGATTCTGTGAAGGAAGGATTCTCCTTAAGCCGGAGCTCCTGAATTGGCTTTTCATCCAAATATAATCAACAGTTCGGTATCAGGGCTCGCAGACAGTTGCAGAGGTATAGTCACCTTTTTAACAGGCCTACGGTAGGTGGGAGAGGTAGTTTTCTTACAAAAGAGCTGCATATGTCCAAAATTGTAACATTAAAACAATCTTAACGAACTTTGTATAATTTTATAGCATAGCACCTACATACCTACTCCTACACGGCCTTGATCGTCTTTTGTAGGAGAAGGCCTAAACCGTAACTAACAGCTATATGTCGGCACCAACATTCCGTCTCGTTACCTCATAACACGATGTACTGTGATAACGTGTTGGTCAACAGATATACGAGAATATTTTCTTAACGACAAGTCATCAAGTAAGAACATCCCATCCGAACATGAGGGACAATGCTTCTCTACACGCACAGAGTAGCCGTGGATAACAGTGGTCCGCCGCGAGGTCTTAGATTTCAGTTTAACTGAGCCGTTGCGCAAACGTGAGCATGGTTTAACAGATCAAACAATTCCAATAATGCCCGTATGAACAGGATCCATCTTGACAAAGGGCTGCCTATCTTCATATAATATCAATACTAAGTAACAAAAGTTGACGCTGCTGTTGCTTCATAACTTTCCGTTATTTGTGCAAGAGATAAAGATGCTTCCATAATGGGCAAAATCCTCCACCACTGCAGCTGCCTCCAAATAAGGTTCAACTCTTCAGGGTAGCCTATCAAGCCAGAGTAACACCTCCTGATATGATGACAATGTATCACGTTCTAGAAGTATAACCCGACCCAGGCCAGTGCAGTCCTGCACTGGAAGCGGCAAACAGACGAACTAATGCAATGGCGACGTGTACACGTCATAAAATGCTGTACAGTCCAATTTACTAATGTGCAGCGTAGTATTCACAGTGATCGTGCTAGTGGTGGAACGTAAAGGAAATAAAGTTGTTCACGAGCAAGCTCAGAGAGTTATTTATAATTTTATTATGTTTTCCGATGTACAGAAGGAAGAAGGTCGGAAAATAACCATTACAAACGCCACCTAAAGTGCTATCGGTTCTACTAGCTGCAGCAAGACAACGATTTGCAACATTAGAAAGGAGGGCCGGTATGAAGAAAGTGGACCGAGCAAAATAAAATCACGTCGCAAGATTGGTAAACCTCCTGCAAATAAAATCGTTTGGACGAAATGGATAAGTGCATCATTAGAAGAAAATATCAGAAGTATTACGAGGTTAAAAAAGAAATCCCTACACTGCGAAAATTATTGCACTTTTATAATAAAAAAAGTGAATTTCACTGGTGGTAAAGAAACACTTACAAAAATAGTGAAATCTATTGAATTTCGATTCAAAAAGTGTAAAAATAATAGGAGTGTACTGAGCGAATGCCCTGACATAGTAGCTCATAGAGCATCATTTCTTAGAACACTCAGAAGAAATGAACGCGGGGAAAATAACCCAATGATATACATGGATGAAACCTGGATTCACACACATTACACTGTTTCCAAGTGTTGACAGAGTGACGATGTTCCAGGAGCTTATACGAATAACAGTGCTGGACAGCGTCTTATTATCGTGCTTGCTGGCTGAGAAATGGGATTTATTCCAGGTGCTTGCCTCATTTACGATTCTAACTCCAAAACCTCAGACTATCACAACGAAATGAGGGGTGCAAAGTGTCCAAGTTGGTGCAAAACCAACTGATACCTGGACTACCAGAAAGCAGCATTGTTGTCATTGACAATACTCCGTATCATAATAAAAGAGACAGTAAGATTCCCTCAACCAACAATTTAATGCCATAAATATGACTCGGAAATGACAAAAGCAGAGCTTCTCGTTCACGCAAAACAGCCGAGACCAAAGAAAACATACTCCATTGACAAATGATTCGCAGATGCTGGCTTTACAACACTTTGATTACCACCCTATCACTCGGACTTGAACCCTATCGAATTAGTCTGGAATTTAATAAAAGCTAAAGTTGCCGACAACAATGTCGACCATGTTTCTCTGTCAACTCTAAACATGATGGTATTAGAGCAATAACAGTAAATGTCAGGAAAAATTCCGTTCGGAAGGTGAAGGATATTAAAAGAACATACTGGATAAGAGATGCGCTTCTGGAAGATGAAATGGAAAGAATAATAATCAATCCAGGACTGGACAGCAGTGATGAGTCCGGAGAAGAAACGACTACCGCATCAGAGACCGACACTGCAAGTGAGAGACATCCCGGTATAAAGTCAGTTTAAGGTATGTCAGAGAAAGAATGTGTGAGAGAGAGAGAGAGAGAGAAAGAGAGAGAGAGAGAGAGAGAGAGAGAGAGAGAGAGAGAGAGAGAGAGAGAGAGAGAGAGAGAGAGAGAGAGAGAGAGAGAGAGATGCTCAAATTGTATTGTATTTTAAAGCGTTTGTTAATATATTTCATTCCCTACGATATGACTATACATATGATTATACAAACAGTGAGAATATCTGCATGAGATCTGTTATCGTTCACGTTTTGCCAAGCGGACTATACCGGAGAGTGAGCTAGCGGTAACGCGTAACAAGTGGCGCACCCCTAAGCAAGACTGCACTGGCCTTGGTTGGGTAATAGAACGAGTATAATTACAAGACAGTGCACATAAATGAGTAAGGAAAGTCTGAGACAAGAAACAAGTTATAAACGATGAGAAGCGGAACTTGGTATAGAAATGGTATAGAATGCATGACAGCTCTCCTTCCCGGTCAGCATAAGGAAGAACTCACGCGACCCCTTTGTGAACACACGTCCAATAATAAAGCAACATAAGAAGAACGCAGAAAATTTCCAAAGATCAGAACAGACCTAAGCTAACTATCAAGTTACATTTACAAACAAATTTAGTATTGACGGGAGATTCATCAAGCAGATGTAAACCTATCGCACGTGAAGCTTGAACCAGTTAAAGTCGTTAGTGACCGTTAACGCCAAACAAACAAAAGCCAAAAAAGAAACAATGCAGCGGCGACCATTTCCCGCATAATTTTAATGAATACCATGTGTCCACTGAAAATAGTCAGTACAATCTAAACGAGACATCGTGGATAGGGTGTCACCATTAATGTAGCGTGGGGTTAGTATGCTGTGTGCCCTGTGTGTGATAGAGGAAGAAGGCATGAGCGAGAGATGTTTATATATTCTGCGCATTCCAAAAAATTAAACAACACAAAACACAAAGTCCTAATGCTCAGCTCAACCTCTAACTGAACTAGTTTCTTCTGCGACATACATGCTCGGAACTTAGGTTCCTTTCTTCCGCTATCAAGAACTAAGATTTTGCTATCAACTCACAATGCTACTGGGTACGTCCTACAAAAAGCGTATAAGAAAACCAGAAAGAGAAAATAAATATTTTCATTACTACTAAAATATTTTAAAGCATATCACCAAAACCCTTGCAACGAAATTGTTGACTTTCCGTGTGCGCGAAACATAAACTTTCTATACAATAAAAACAAGAATAATAATCTTTTTTGTGTTCATGACGTTTTAATATGTGCTCATGCATGCTAATACAAACTATAAATAAAGTAAGTGATAACGAAAAGCGCCTCTGCAAAGAATGTTAGAGATAAGCTTGCACTCACGCCAACATGAAAACATGCGCTTAATGGGCTTAAAACTTAGAGGATATGGCACACATATTACTGTTTCACTCACGGTATGCTTAAATATGCTTGATTTTTTTACGCGTTCAAACTTCTTTTCTACTGAAGCGTCTGCTCAGACAGATACACGCCAATTTCTCCAGAGAAAAATGTATTCATCGGATTTTAATTACTAAATCACGCACACATGTGCGTTTCTCATTCATACTTCCAGACTCTGGGGAAGATTAAGAATTATCTTGGTAGGAGAAAAATCCCCAACCCCGCAACCCCGCCGGGAATCGAACCCGTGATCCCTAGCACGTCAGGCACGTATTCCACCGACTGAGCTACGGGTCAGCCATATTTGATGTTATGATGCTCTTAATTTGAAAGAAGTTATTCCTTTTGAGAATCTTGAATTTTATCCGATAGTGGTTGCATACCGATTACGAACCAATCTTCCTTACTGTTACAAATACATAATCAAATGGAAGTATAATTGGACGTCATTGCCTGCAACTGCTGTATTGGTCAGCCTAGATTTTGAGAACGAATAGAGAACTCTTGGCAGTGAAGGCAGAGCATAACGGCAAAAACAGGGGCGTGGCGTATGCTATAACAGCATATGGACCTTTTTGCTCTCACTGACAATCGCATGAAGCACGAAGTTGGATGACAACTCTACTTCGCGTAAATCACCATTTTCAGCATAACCCCCTGTTGACAGTAACGACAGTTAAATCGTTGTTAACTGAGTGTTCAGGAGTGAAGGATACCTGAAGGAATTGTCCCTACTCTAATTGTTATATAATTTTACAATATCATGAAAAACACGTAAATGATAACATTTTAGTGCCTGACCATATAGAACACACTGCAGGAACTTTTACTCACTTTATCACGATATCACTATCACTTTATGAGTTTCGTCCTGTATAGGAAGTTCGAACGGCGGTCATGACAGCTGGCACCTGGATCCTTTCCCTCACACAACACCATAACACCTTATTTCACATTCCTATTTTACACTATGTTCAGTTTTATTGGAAGTATGCCTTCTCTAGAATTAATGGCACACTCAGGATCTTACACTTCCAGAGAGCAGCAATTTTTGTCGAAAATGTTGCGATAATCCCATTTGGTCGCAACATTTCTTGAACGGTTTCGAAAGTTTATCGTTACCTACTTCCTTTTAAATCAGGTGCTTCACTCCATCTCAAACAATTTTGGCCACAAAGATTTTAAATAAAGCTAAGTGCACATACACTATCAGGAACTATACTTAGGAAAGAATTCGAAATATAAGAACCTATTTTCCATGCATAAATATTTTGGGTACACATAGCTAAAAGCTTGATTTTTTGCAGCTAAAAACTTTCTCTAATCAGTCTCATTTATAAATGCTAATTCATTGATTAGTAACTCGACATATGTCCTTTTTGATATTCAAGAATAGCGTTCGCAGGGAATTGTTTCAATTATATATCTTCAGGACCATTTAGTAAAAATAAGATAAATGTTAATAGTTCTAAATCGAAATATCTGTAGAATGACATTTGTCTAACTAATCTGTAGAGAAATACCAAATATCACTCCTGTTATCGTCGTTATTTCATGGATCATATGGCTATGTAAAACATAGAATATCAAATAAGCAAAAACGGGTATATTCTGTTTGTAAGTATCAAGGATGGGAGTAACCTGAATATTTTGTTCTAAAACATTGTTGAAGTAAATCAGTAATTATCCTTGAAATAAGTGTAATAGGTAGTACTGAACAATGACTCACACAGCACATTGTTATTTATACACTTAAACTCAGATTTTCGTCCTTAAAATATAGTGGACTAGAGATATTTCATATTCATGCATTATATGAAATGAATCACTAAACGTTCCATATCTCTTTTTATACAACTTGTGTGAAACCATGGGCACTTTTGCCAAACAAAAGGATGTTGTTCCCCTACAGCTACATTTCTTGTTACATATTTATAGATACTGTCTCACTCGTGAGGTCGTTTTAAAAAAAATTGAAATATTTTCTAACAAGCAATGAACTAATTTTCAAAGCATAGACCATTACAGTAGCAACGATAGTTCTGTGCCGGTGACCTACTCTCTTCGCGCACTGAAGAAACTCTATTACCAAGCGTCACTTGTATCTTCTGCCGAATACAATGCAACAAGGCTATATTTCACAGACTCGTCTTTCTTAAAATGCATACCTTAAGATATATGAGCACTTCTTCATCTTAGCCACTGAGAAACAACTGATCTTCTTTACTGTTTTACTTCTTTGCTTTCACAAATGTTTTAATTTACAGGAAAATAAAAATCTGGGGTGACTCGTTTGTGGCTTGTAGTGCATGGAAGTGAGTTAGCCGATTCGCGTATGAAGATACGTTTCATCTTTATTGATAACCGACCTTCCTTCGTCTCTAAATCTTTTTATGGCACGTAAATATGACATGCTCCAATTTGTCATATACCATTCCTATAACAAGTCCCTGTTGTTCCTTGTTTTCTTCCACTTGAAACCTGTAACACATGAGATAGTCTTTAAACTAGTGTTTTCCCCTTTAAAGTTAATGGACTCTTGATGTTTCAGGAGTCCCAAATTTTGACAGTGGGTATAGTTTTCTCCTGAACATACAAATTTTAATTACACGCCTATTAAAGTCATCAATGACAGTGATTGTTTCTGGTACACGATGTACTTTCCAGATGTTTCAAAGGAGGTCACTTAAGCCTCATATTTCTCCCCTTCTTTAATTATTTTACGAAATTTTCTCTCAAATACTTTTGTTGTTGCTCCCACCCTCCCTTTCATTTTATTAGCATGTCGCCAGAAACTGCTTCCCGCTTCAGAATAGATTGACATTATTAATAACTTCGCGGTTTGGATATGAAGTGTTTCTCCACCAAGTTTGCTTTGAATTGGAGGCATTTTAATCTAAATAAGAAAATATATAAAAGCACACACACATACACACAGACAAAACGCTAATCACCAGTGCGATTAAGAATCACAATTTCTAAAACTTTAAAATCTTATCGTGACGGCACCGAAGCGTTAGAAGTTACCCGGACAAACCTCTCATCACGATACTGGCCATTTCAGTGTACTGCGCATGACTGAGAGTGTAGGCTCAGCAACTGGATTTTAAACGACTGCGCACACGATCTCCACCGGCACGGAACCATCGTCCGCACTGTATATTCTATGGTCTTGAGCCATCGTTCAGCGAGGTTTATTATCATACGGTGGTAGGAATCTCTGGAGGTTTTTTTGCGAAGAATTCGGTGACAACCAATTGCACTGTTTCAAAGTTGTCAAGATTTCATCCACGTAGAAAATGGGCCATGAATCGAAAAAGATAATAATCTGAGATGTAGAATCAGGTCTGTATGCTGGGTGTGGTAGCAGTTCTACTTTTCCAAATTCATGAATTTTTCCATGATTGTACGAATAGTATGGGTTGTTGTATTATTCTGTTGTAATAGAAGTCTAGTTCAGTAAAGTAATGCTGGGTATCTCCGTCTTAAAATTTCACGAACTCGTTCCAGTTGTTGAGAATAAAGATCCGCATCATTCGCCCGTCCGTTTGGAACAAACTCCTAGTGCATCACACCTTCTAAATTCCACCAGATACACAACATTATTTTGGGACTGAACTGATTTATTTTAACGGTGACTTTGGAAAGTTGGCGGAGATCAAGTCACTGTTTCGAGACATCAAGGTTTCGGCAATACACCTATTTTTCATCAAAAGTGACAATTTTCCTGATAATCTATCATCCATGGGATTACGGATAAGCTAACTATAGATATTCATTCTACGTTCAGCCTGTTGAGGTGTCAGTTAATGAGGTACAGATCTGCAGCTTCTGTATGATTTTCCAAGAGTCTTATTGTGGCGATATATAGTATCTTTTGATGCACCAAGTACTTCTGTAAGCCTAAGGGTACAGTTTTACGGATATTCTCACAAAACTTGGCGTGTATCCTCATATTCCATACTTTAGGTCCTCCAGAACGTGGCATATATATATATATATATATATATATATATATATATATATATTGAAATGTTGGAATCATCGTTGTGTCACACGTTCACTAACGACACCTCTTTCCACTTCACATATTCTTGGAGCTGTGGCAGCCACCTTATAATCTTGTTTCCAGTAGTGTTTTAGAAGGACTCTAGTTCAAACTTTATCTCTATTTTCTTCTTCTTCTTCACTTCATGGATTAGGCTCTCGCCTGTTCCGTCTCCACAGTGTCTCCTTCCATCTTTTCCTCGGTCTCCCTACCTCCCTCTTTCCTTTAGGATTATATGGGAAAACTACTTTTGGCAGTCTTGTGTCAGTTTGCCCCAGTTTGCCATTATTTTTTACTTTTCTATTGATATTTCAATATTAAAACTTTTGCTAAGATGGTGTATTGAACGTTGTAGATCATCTTCTGTTTCCTGTATAATTACTACGTCATCTGCACATAATAAAATATTTAAAATATTTCCTTGTGCTACTTTTATAAGTATAATTATAATCCTGTATAATTACTACGTCATCTGCATATAATAAAATATTTAAAATATTTCCTTGGGCTACTTTTATGCCTGCGTCAACTTTTTGTCTATTTTGTGATTGGTTATTAAGAACTGGAATCCGATACACGCTCGCAATGTACACAACACTAGCCGTGGCATCCTGTAAACAGTATTTTCAAACCAAAGAAGCCCAATAAATTTTCCGAAACACCAAAATCAAAAAACCAACAATACTTATGAGACAACCTAAAATTTATTCCTGTCACAAAGTAGAATTTCCTCTTAATTACTAGCCATTGTTAAAAGGCAGTCTATAATCGTTGATTTAACAGTTGGAGAGTATGAGGAGTGTATCTTCGTTAAGCTCTGCAGGAATGGCGACTTTATGGTTGAGTGAATTAGCATGTGTCGCTCCTGTGATAGATTCGATTATTGAGGTCAAAGGTTCTCACATCCCAAAAAGTTTTAATCCATCATTAAAGTTATTACTAGGATAGTAAGTTTAGGAAAATTCCTTCCCACCTCCCTAATGTTTTGATGATAACGCCCAACATAATATATGTTAATTATGGGTCACTATAGGTCAGAAAAAGAGGAATTTTATTTATCCTATTGTCCTTTTAGATATTTTTTTATTTCAGGGCCATTTTCATAGCACTTTTATTTCCTTTACCAGCTTTTTTTTCAATTTTAACTTCTTTTGACTATCTTCTTTCCTGCTCAACATAATCTGGCGTAAATTTTAATTTATTTTACGAGGGCTGTCCAATAAAGAATGATCACAATTTTATTTTGACAACGTACCTTTACTCATCCTCATAATTTTGATGGCCCTTCTCAAAATAGTCTCCCCTAAATGCGATGCAATTGTCCCAGCGTTTCTGCCAGTCTCCAAAGACATGCTGGAAACCACTTTTAAGAGGTTCTTCAAAATCACCTCCGCAGCCTTCACCACTAATTCTGATGATGGATAATGCCTCCCACGAAGGCGTTTCTTCAATAAGTCACATGGAGCTAAATCCGGACTATAGGGACGGAGAGGGATGCACTTCACGTTCATTTTTGCAAGATATTCAGCAACAACATTGGCAATATGCGGCCGCAAATTATCGTGCAGCATCCAGCCTGCTTCACGGAAAAGTGGTCGTTTGCGCCTGATATAGACTTGCAATGTTTTCAGGACATCCCTGTAGTATTGTCCAGTTACTGATGTGTGTGCAGGTACAACATGCTGATAAACCATTCCATGAATATCAAAGAAGAAGATGATCATAACTTTTCCAGCAGAAGCAACCACTTTTGCTTTTTGGGGGGCCTGGTGATGAAGGAGATTTCCACACTGAGCTTTGCTGTTTGCTCTCAGGATCAAAATGATGTAGCAAAGTTTCATCAGCAGTGATTGCGTTTGGAAGAAACTCCGAATCTTCCTCTAACATCAATTTTAACTGCATGCAGACCTACATGCGAATGCCCTTTTGTTCGGGAATCAACAGTCTTGGAACACATTTCGCACAAATACGTCCGTTTCTGTCATCAACGTGTGCGTGGCACCCAATGAAATGTTCAGTATTTCAGAAAGTGATCTTAAGGTAATTCGTTGATCCTCTCTCACAATGGCAGCAGTGTTGATGTTTTCTTCCGTAATAGCAGTAACTGGAGCACCGGGTCCACCTACCTTTGAAATTGATTGTCTCCCCTCTTTAAACATTTAAAACCACCTTCGAGCTTTGCTGCAGGGAAAAGTAGACTCTCCACAGGCCTCCTGTAACATTGTATAGGTCTCAACTGAAGATTTGTTGAGACGAAAGCAGAATTTACAAGCCACATATTGTTTCTCGCCTCTTACTTCCATTGCAGTGGTAGGCGATACTGAACATGTGTGAACTTGCCTGGTTCCCACAGGCGGGAACCAAGAGTACCCCCAATGAAGCTACTACGGCGTATTTGTTTCACATTAAGCTAGCAGAATATAATAAGGTTCAATTTTAGTGCGAAAAATTATGATCGTAAAAAATTATGATCATTCTTTATTGAACAGTCCTCGTAAGTAACACACACTTCTAACACTGGCTACAGCAGGTAACAGGTGAGAGGACCCTTTCTATTGTATTTATGTCATTAGCACCAGCAGAAGACCTAGAAAACCCTCTCTTAATATCCAGTTATTATTCTGCATAATATTTCACTCGTTTCAAGTTACACCAATGACATCCGTTGATGGGAAGAGAAGTTTTTCATTGTTCCGCAGCTGCTGTCAGAAAACAGACAACCCTTTACTCCTAAGAATTTAGAGATGACTTGTGGTATATTGCAGTACCGACTGAGGTAAGCTTTCTGAAGTTGAATTTCTGTAACCCGAGGGTGGTTAAGCCAGGTATGATTTAATTATGTCTATTTCAATTTCCTTCCCTAGAGTGTCGCTGCTGGTTGCTGAATCTGGAAGAGCATTTCTTACGTGTAGATTTTCTCGCTCTATGTGTTGCATATCACTTAAATGTAGTAGTTTCTAACTTATTCATTAAATATCTAATTGAAAATTAATGTATTAATTTGTAGGTTTCACTCGTTTATGCCTTTTTCTCCAATCTTTACCTCCTTTTGGGATATTTTTACATCTTTTTAAGGTCCTTTCTAGACAATTTATAGGTCCTCAATTCCCCAGCCCTAGTTATTATCTTAGCCGTTTAGTTGAAACCGAAATATCCAATTCTATGTAAATTAAAAGTAGCAAGTTAAAAATGATAGTAAAATAAAGTACTATGGAACAAAACAGTCCTGCTGTCCCCTCATTAACGCTGAATGAGGGTTAATGATGCCACTTATTTCGCTATCTTTTTAGGCTGTGTTAAAGAATGAAAGCTTAAAGGACATTCATCTAGACAGACTCAACTTCAATAAGTTCTAACACAACAAATTTTATACCTTACAATTGCACAACAAACATAAATCATATAAAATGCTGCATACTTGCTAGTTAGGTCAAGAATCTTAAGCCAAAATGCTTAGAAGTTTCACGTAAATAATTTCGACAGAATGACGTTCATGAGTTTGGAGTTTCGCATCTTACTCGTTCCTCACAGTGGAGCTACTCTGACAAATGGGGTAACATAAGCTTTGCTGTCATCTTCCTTTACATTCCCAATATGACAAGCACACGGCGTCGTCTTACATTAACTCGGTTAGTCTTAATATTCCAACCGAATAAGGTCTTGAGGCCGCAGTGTGGCGTAATGAAAGGGGAAGTACCTAACCGTTAACACAAAGCATTAAATGATCTAGTACAAAACCCGCTAAGTACAAATAAACACATAAGGCCGGTTAATGTAATTTCAGTCTTCTAGAAACGTATAGCATAATAATTCACAGCGTTTATTATACTATGAGGTAAGCGACTAATTAGGAATTAGCTGCAGGTTGCCAAACATGATAAAGCAAATGAAAAGCCAGTTAGCAGCATGACTGCGCAACAGTTTGTGAGACTTACGTTCGGAAGATCCAGGCTCTGATTGTCATCAGGCCGGCACTATTTCCCAGTGAATAGGTGGGTAGCCTTCTATCAAGAACTTCGTGTCTTCCCTTTTATGTCCTATCATTTCCTTTCACTTGTTTCAGCTCATTTCTTCCAGGTTATAGGACCTACCGGTGGTGGCTGATGTGTTGCAGAAGGACGGTAGTAGATTTCTTCTGGAGTTTGGTGGAAGTGTTTATGCTTTTCTAGTTATGAAATGCCATTGATATAGCCTAAATGATAAGATTATATTGACATTAGATTAAGAATACTAAAACCTGTCAAGGGAAATGAATTCAAAAGCTAATGGGTGCTCTCCCCCTCTCTTTCTGTCTCGGTCTCTCCTCTTAATTTTACTCTGTATCGATAAGAGCGAGAAAGAATCTAACAAATTTAAAGTTTTATTCATTTACGAGGTTCGTTTGATAAGTGTGGTAGAAAACAAAGATTTTTTACACCCTTTAACATTTTAAATCATATCGAACGATGAATGGAATGGGTGAAATGATGCTCAAATGGGTCCAGGATCCATGGAGCTTAGAGTTACTCGATATTCGTCTTTTTAAGATAAGGGAAACCCCCGGAAAAAACCTTATTCGAGTAACTCACCCTGACTGAGATTCGAACTCGGTATCTCTTGAACGTGAGGCAGACACGCTACCATCTACGCTACCGAGGCGGGCAAAGAATAATTTTTATTCCGTGACCATCTCGCCTTATTTCTCGACATAGTCTCCATTGTTGTCTGTACACTTAGTCCAGCGATATTCGAGCTTCATCCCGTCGGAAAAATAGGCTCCATCAAGGTGTGCAAAATACTCATTGGCGGTGACTATCACTTCTTTATTTAAAGAATATTTCTTACCACCAAGCCAAATTTTCAAGTGTGGGAACAGAAAGAAGTCACTTAGGGCTAAGTCTGATGAATAAGGTGAATGAGGAACCACTTCAAAGCCCAACTCATGCACTTTCGCCATTGCAATTGCTTGTGTGTGAAGTGTGCGTGTGCGATGCTGCATTATCCTGGTGAGAAAGCACCTTTTTGCTTTTCAATCACTGTCTCTTTTCAGTCAACTCATGTTGCAAACGATCCAACAATGAAGCAAATAGGCTCCAGTTATGGCGCTGCCTTTTTCCAAGTAGTCTAAGAAGATTATTCCTTGAGAATCCCAGAAGAACACTGGCCATGCGCTTACCAGCTGACAAAATGGTCCTTGCCTTCTTTGAAGCACTTTTACCAGCCTTTGCCCATTGTTTTGACTCTATTTTGACTCTGGTGTGTAAGGATGGATTCAAGTTTCATCCACGGCCACAAATGGGTGCAAAAATTCTTACGGACTGCAATTAAACATCGCCAGACATCGGCAGAAGTGTTCTTTCGGATGTGCTTTTGGTCGACTGTGAGCAATCGCGGCACCCCTCTTGCACACAGCTTTTTCATTACCAATCTTTCACGCAGGATATCATGCACTCGCTAAGTTGATATGCCTATAACCTCAACAATCTCACGAATTATGATTCGGCGGTTTTGCATAACCAGTCCGTGGACTTTTTCAATGTGTGGTGACCTCATTTGGGCGAACAGAACGCGATTCATCTTCGGTGCTTCTACCACCACGTTTAAATTCATTGATCCAAAAGTAAATGGTCTTCAATATTGGTGCAAAGTCCGCGTGGACTTCATCCAATCCAGTTTTGACTTGTGCGGCAGTCCACCCCTTTAAATGAAAAAGTTTAATAACAGCACCAAACTCTGTTTCTTTTTATTTCTCTTTTTAATCGCAGCTGTCACACTTACCACTTCAGAGGCTGTCAACAATGAACTGTATATTGTAGCACATTCAAATTTTCTGTACAATATTTTAAATAATCAAACTTACCACCCACAAAGTTGCATATTCATTCTATCCCTTCATGGAAATTTACCAGACTTATCAAAAGACCCTCGTATTTCCTAAAGTAAACAAACACTTCTGAGATAAGTTCAAAAGCCGTGGTCTATAACTTCAGAATTACAATAATGTTCAAATAATTGAATATGAAGCGATCTGATACGCGGTAATTGCTGAGAAATCGCCAGAAGCATTTAATTCAGCTTGACCTTAATGGAGCATGCCATTAAACCCAAGGATTGGTGATAATCTATGGCAAAACCAAATAAAAGCTTAAAATAAAAATGCAGGGAAGCATTTTAGAAAGAATTAAAGGTATGTCATATACCTGAAGACCTAAATACTTCCTTAAAATGTTAAAATGCTGCATACATCCTATAGCGTTTTTTTTTTTTTTTTTTTAAATTGGAAGGATTTTTATACTCGACACAAGGAACGCCGAAATCAGATTTGCAGCTTGCATATTTTTTCAGAACTTCGCAAACCCAAACTAGTAAAAAATGTACATTCATCTTTTACTTTATTAAAATCTCTTAACGCTTTTTGGCAAACTTCCACATGTTTTTAGACATTTATATAGGTGATAAAAGTAACTTGAAGTATCGGTGAACCACCTGTGGGATCCTCTTCATTTGAAATGAATTTTGTGTAACTGGTAAACAGCCAGTAATTCATAAATTTAAAAAATATACAGCTTATTGAAACATGCAATTTATTTCAACTTCTTCTCTAGCATTAGAGTTTTAGAACGATTCATTATTACATCTAAGTTCTCTCAGATGAATGCCATGCAAGTACAAAGGATTAGGATTATAATTGTTTCGGCATTGCGACCAATCTTGATCTGTTGTAGCTATGCCTCCAAGTGGGGCATTCTCGGAAGGAAGGATGAGGCGAGAGGAAACAAAAGGCGACGCTCCCATGGAGACGCGACAGTGCAGAGAGCAGGGTCCCTATATTTTATTTAGATAGAAACCTGTCCCGGTGGACCAGGACAACGTGCATTCCCCCTACTATAGCTCGGAAGCGGCCCTGGTAACAGACATAACGGAGGAGGCAGTGGTTCACTCAGAGCATATCATCCTGTCATGTCCACCTCGGTAGCGTAGATGGTAGCATGTCTGCCTCACGTTCAAGAGGTCCCGAGTTCGAATCTCGGTCAGGGTGAGTTACCTGAATAAGGTTTCTTCCGGGGTTTTCCCTTATCCTGAAAGACGACTGTCGGGTAGCCCTAAGCTCCATTGACCCTGGACACATCATGAGCATCATTTCACCCATTTCATTCACCATCCAATATGACTTAACGTTGGAGGACGTAAAATTACAAAAAATAAATAATCCTGTCATGCACCAGCGAGACTCTTGCTGACACTTTTACCCAGAAAGAGACCATCAGATGAAAGGTGATGTTAAATGATAATGGAGGTAAAATGGAGGGACAGGAAATTCGAGGGATGTAAATGATCTGTCTAGCATTCGCCTGGTGATTGGGAAAATCCCCTAAAAACCCCATAGGTTAGGTAGGTCGACCACGGGAATCAAACCCAGGTTCCCCAATGCCGGCCACAAAGCGAGCGAATGGAAGCCGACAGGGCGTAAGGGTAAACAACTATTTGTCGTAATTTTCCTTCAATGCTGCGTCGGACCGAATGTTTCCCGACAATGCTTGGTTCAGGTTAAGGTGGTAACATGTTTGGCAGGAGCTCTATATATTACCAGCCGTTGCTTTGTAAATTTTGTTTTAAAGAAATGCACTTTTTTCAACCTAATTCGTTCGAAATACTTTTAAAGTACGTGTACTCTGTGACATATATTAATATTTATGACAAAAATTATGTCGCAACATGTTTATATAAACGGGTGTATACAATAATTTTATAGACAAATCCTCTGGAATTCGACCTCCATGATGGTTACAAACCTAATCAACAAATTTAAAGAAACAGGTTCGCTTATCTAAAATTTGCAGGCCTAATCGTAAGATTTTAATAGAAAGAAACCTAGCTAATCACTTCTACTAATAAATAAGTAAGTGCTTCAAAAGCTTCACTTCATATGGCTACTAAACTTTTAAAATTGAAACCTTACCGAGTTACTAGAGCCCATGAAATACAGTCGCGTGACAACGAAAGTCAAATTTTTTGTAATTGGGTTTTACAGAACATCCATGATGATATTGTTGATCTACATTTAATTATTTTCGTTAACACATTAAGGGTTTATTTATGTGGTTACGTATTTTCACGGAACCACAACTTCTATATCATTGAAAATCCAGGAATAAATCATGAAACTTCTTTGCATGACGAAACGGTATGTGTGTGGTGTGTCGTAACAGTACATCGAATATTGCAACCAAATATCTTGAAGATTCTGTAAATTCAGTGAGTTATTTAAGAAAAACCTAGTACTTTTCTTTAACAGTTAGCTGATTACGAGAAACAATAGACGTATTTTCAACAAGATTCTACTACAGTCTACATTGTACGAATGTTTTTTGGGAGGTCTTCCACGATAGAGTTATATAAGGGGTAGAATACCCATAAAATGACGGATCTAGAATTATCTCACTTCACATCAGCCATTTCTCGGCTGAAACATGTATTTAGAAGTGGAACTTGAGCATTAAAAGGAATATTATTCCTAAAGGAGGTCAAGAAGATCCTATTTCAATAGCGGGAGCTAAACTGCTATGGTAAAAAGTTCAAAAGAATGATACAAACAAAAGAACGTCTTATACAATAAATAAAATAATTGCTCATCGTAAATCTGGTATTACTTCTTTTGGTGACGCGTAGTATTTGTATAAATCACCTTACAGATATTCCTCTTTTTCCTCATATAGGGTCATTACTATATAGTATGCCAAAAGTTGATTTCGCCCCGTATTGTGCATCTCATGTAACTTTATTTACTCGCTTGAGTTAAGGAGAGATGAGAAGAGGGACAGGCGTAAGGGGAGAGAAGAAAAGAGAGAGGACTGGGGGAGGCGGAAGGAGAAAGAAGAGAAGAATGACTTTTACATTAATAATTGATCATGAATGAGTAAAGTTGCTATGGGTAGAAAAAAAATCGTATAAATATAACAACTGTACCTTTACACTTTTGAACTGTGGTCTCGTTTCTGTATTGACGAGAGTGTTTTCTGAGAAAATGTTGGCGTATTGCACCTTTTATACAATAAGTAGACTTTCATTTAATTTTAGACGCTTAGTTTTACTTATAACAAATAATCGGTATAACAATATAAGTATGTAGTAACAAATTGATCATAAATAATTCCACAAGGATTAAGTTCTCGTAGTCCTGTTACTCTTTTTTCACAAACTGGATGCTTAAGAAGGTGTATATATTTGACAACATAAAGTCAAATGCTCAAGCGATGTCAATTAACAAGTGACATAATAGAAAAGGATTCCTGAGTAGCTTGTAGCTGCATTCATGGCTCCATTACTGATGCTCCGTGGTTACATTCTCGTCTTTGGGGTGGCCGCTATTCAAGCCTCGACCTCTGATAGCTCGCTAAAGACCAACGTTCACTGAAAGAGCTGTACAGCCCTAGCTCCATCGGTATCCTTATTGTTAACCTACTATGGGCCACTAATTCGCTGGGTCCTACCAGCAAATATCTCCAGCCATCGGTTGGCGAGAGGGCCTTAGTATAAGTAGTGAAACTTACAAGGGCTGTTCAATAAAGAATGATCACTTTTTTTGGGGGGGGGGGGGCAACATACCTTTACTCATTCTCATAATTTTGATGATCCTTCTCAAAATAGTCTCCCCTGAATGCGATGCACTTGTCCCAGCGTTTCTGCCAGTCTTCAAAGACATGCTAGAAACCATTTTGAGAGATCCTTCAAAATCGCCTCCGCAGCCTTCACCACTGCTTCTGATGATGTATAATGCCTCCCACGAAGGCGTTTCTTCAAGTTAGGGAGTAGAAAAAAGTCACATTGGGCTAAATCCGAACTATAAGGAGGGTGAGGGATGCACTTCACGTTGATTTTTGCAAGATATTCAGCAACAACATTGGCAATATGCGGCCGAGCATTATCGTGATGCAGCATCCGACGTGGATGGCACCCAATGAAATGTTCAGTATTTCAGAAACTGATCTTAAGGTAATTCGATGATCTTCTCTCACAATGGCAGCAGCAGTGTTGATGTTTTCTTCATTAAGAGCAGTAACTGGAACACCGGGTCCACCTTCCTTTGAAATTGATTGTCTCCCCTCTTTAAACATTTTAAACAACCTTCAAGCTGTGCTGTAGGGAAGAACAGACTCTCCATAGGCCTCCTGTAACATTGTATAGGCCTCGACTGAAGATATATTGAGGCGAAAGTAGAATTTCAAAGCCGCTTATTGTTCCTCGCGTGTTTCCTCCATTGCAGCGGTAGGCGATACTGAACATGTCTGAACTTGCCTGGTTCTCACGGGCAGGAACCAGGAGTACCAGCAATGAGACTAATGCGGCGTGTTTGTTTCACATTAAGCTAACAGAATATAATAAGACTGAATTTTAGTGCGAAAAATTATGACCGTAAAAAATTATGATCATTCTTTATTGAACAGCCCTCGTATTTTGAGCTGCGCGATGCTACTCCAGTTGAAGCTGCAAATTCACGATGCTGATAACGATGTCTTTCTCGATGTTAAGCCGGCTATCTGCTCAAGCTGTGAGATACCTATCTCAGAGTATGCAATAAAGGAATGACACTCGTTCTGACTTTGAAACTTTTGATGAACAGCTATACCAACTGATAAGTTATCCACTAAAGAAAACTAATATTTAGGTCATTCAATAATTAGTGGCAACATTTGAATTAGCCACAAATAAAACGATTTTGGAGCAGTCACATCAGTGTAGTGTTTATAAGTAATCTCCTCCAACATGAAGAACTTGCCTCTACACATCAGGGAGCCGACGGATACCATCCACAGTGTTTTGTTGTCCTAATATTCGAAGAGACTGCTCTACTGCTGCTATTATTGCCGGTCTGGTTCTAAAGCGAGCTCCTCCATTTCCGCAAAAATGTCGAAGTCACATGGGCTCATGTCTGGGGAGTATGGAGGATGCTCCCAGTTCCATCAGTGAAGTAAGTTAAAAATAGAGACAGGCATGTGAGTGCGAGCACCATCATGTAACACAATGGGAGGAGAGTTCAGCAGATTTTGACGTTTACGAAGCACAGCTGGTCATGAATGGTATTCCATAAAGCGACTGTAAATGCACCATTCACACGATTTCCTTGAGGAACTGAATGAGTAATACGAACTCCATCAAAATCATAAGAACAATGAACATGACTTTATGTGGTTGCTGTTCTTGTCGATACCTTCCAATCCCACAACCTGAAGTACATAAAATTTGTAACCTGGACTTTTTTTTCGAGTGGAGGAAAAATCCATTTATAGATTTCCACTGTGTTGGAGGGCACCGTGGAGTACGTGGGCTTCACCTCAAGGGTACTACTCCACTAAAAAACCTCCACCGCATTGGGAAGGAGAAATGTGCTGCTGTACCGCCTAAAGCACCCGCGCATTCCAGGAGGTGATCTTAGCTGTCTCATAGTGCGATTTAGCTGAGTGGGTTTCTGATGCAGGGATACTGGCTTGACATGAAGCCCAGCCTGATCCAATGCCTATTTTGGATGATATTTGATAGAATTCCAGGTGTTACGAAAAATTTCTACCTCAAAACCCACAACCCATCCTAAAAGCTCCCTAAAAGAAAAACTTTACCTGCGGTAAAACCCTTAATGGGTGGGCACGCTGCAAAAGCCCTCTGGCTTTATACAGCCACCCAGCAGTTCGGTAGGTCGGTCGATACTTCTTTGGCCATGGTGAATCAATGTGCCGTCATTGATTGTCTTTAATTCTGGTTGGTAGCATAGAACCCAGATTTCATCTCATGTTATGGTACGTCAAAGAAAACGCTGACCTTCATGTTCATAGTGTTTTAAGTGTAATCTTGCTTTCTCCATCCTCTGCCACATTGTTTCCTCTGTAAGAGTATGTGGAGAATCGCACCTGGATCAGCTCCAACTTCCCTTGCTAGTTCAATACCTTATATAAGAGGTTTATTTACTTTTAATTTGGGCATATTCTTTTTTTAGTTTGTACAAGAATAGGAGTTTATAATGTGATATTAGCTGAATTCGTGTTGAAATATTTATTGGTAATGTTACTCGGTTTACAACTTCAAGAAGGCGGATATTATGTTCTTCCAGCAGTGCCCTAACAGCATTCACATGCACATTACCACTTGCTGGTTGCGGTCTGCCAAATCTACGTTTTTGATGAACGTCCTCCCTTTCTCTATGAAACGCATTCGCTGAGCTAGCCACGGCTTGTCTACCACAAGCTTCCAATAATTCTGTATGACAATGTCAAGCATTGATACCTCGTGTAACCTGAATTTGAATTAAGCTTCTTTGTTCGTATTTGCTAAACATATTTAGAACACTAAATATAACAGCCTAGAATTAAACTTACTAAAATGTCTTATTAAATAAAATTATTGCCTTCAAACTCACGCTAACAAACATTAGATGTTCTTATTTTTCATTGTTATCAGCTTACATGATTTACCACTGATAATTCCAAATGCAGGTTGTGTTACCGCTAATTTTTTAATGATCCATGTATATGAATGTCCGATGTTAACTTATTTGATTCCTCTACCAGGCGATAACACGCGGTTCTGCCGTTGAGGCAAGAATGACGCTTTTTCCAGCTACGACTTATCCCACAAACGATCAGACCAGAAGTGTCTTATATTATGTCCAGAAGCTATTAAATTTCAAATTCTTCTAACGATCTCCCCTTTATTAATGACTAATACCCCAACTGTTAGCTTCTAATCCGATGTTGACACCTCATTTCTACTTTTCTGATATTCCCTGCTTTCTTACTCGAAGTCTGTCTATAAAAATCCTACCTCACATTCCAAGAATTCCAAACTAACCTGCCATACCTAACATGGCAACCTTGGATAGCCAACTTCCCCCCTCACTAGCGTAACTATCCGACTACTTATACGAATTTGCCTGAAAACCAGGCATCCCTAATTACCGTACTATGTCATCTTACCCCGAACTAAATTGTACTCATAATCTATCGCCAGCCTACAACCCCACAACATTTAGCATAATTCACAAAATATTCATATTTAATTTTATTATAACTTCTAATTTATTCATTTGACCATAATTTCCGTATACATGGTAGCCTGTCTGTCTCACGTTCAAGAGTCCAGAGTTCCAAGTTCTAATCTCGGTCAGGATGTGTTATCTACATATGGTTTTTCTTCCAATGTTTTGCCTTATCCTGGGTAACTCTAAGCTCTATGGGTCCTGAGTTCAATTGAGCATCATTTCACCCATTTCATTCACCATCGCTATGACAACATCAGAGAATGTTAATTAAACAAAACAAAAAGACGCTTCGTGTGACGAGGTTCACCGAGAGTCATACAGACCATTTAAGAACAGCCCTAAAGTAAAGAATTGTGAATGCATAAGCAGTAAGACATGTGCATGGAAGTTTTATAACCTAATTTCTTACTAATAACCAAATAATGAATCATTTATTTTCATATTTTCCACATATATTGATCACAAACACTACTGTAGAAAATGTTGAGGTAAATGATAAATTTAAATGATCCCTTTATCATTTGTGTTGCTGTACTACAAAATTGAAAGAGAATGAAGACAATCTTGTAGGTTATTTGCATAATATTTATGATATACATTTTATTTAGCATGTTATTATCTTACCATTCGAAATTTTAATGAAAATCATTAAGAGCAGGATTAAGAATTGAAAATAAATTTTATCATTTAAACAGTTGGTTTGCAGAAATTGCATATCTTCTTTTGTATCCTTTACAGAGGCTAAACTTATATATAAATTTTAATGTTCATACGCTCTTTCTTTTCGTAGCTGAGCTGTGCTTTCTATCGCTCTCCCTCTTCTTTTCCTCCTGCTCCTTCTCTCTACCTCTATCTCTCTCTCTCTCTCTCTCTCTCTCTCTCTCTCTCTCTCTCTCTCTCTCTCTCTCTCTCTCTCTCTCTCTCTCTCTCTCTCTCTCTCTCTCTCTCTCTCTCTCTCTCTCTCTCTCTCTCTCTCTCTCTCTCTCTCTCTCTCTCTCTCTCTCTCTCTCTCTCTCTCTCTCTCTCTCTCTCTCTCTCTCTCTCACACACACACACACACACACACATACACACGTAAGATATGTCATGCTCTGAAGATAGGTTCCAAATCAAATATGCTTTCTACCAATTACATCTTATATATCGTTACTATAGATCATACTGCGCCTTCTCTCTGGAAACAGAACATAGAAAATGTGAAGAGTTCAATTCACTGTGCAAAGGTTAAAGGTTGTTTTACATAAATAAGATAAAAGGAGACAAAAGATCAATTTGCATAAAAACAAGGCAGTTGTAAATGACATCCATTCTCAACAAAGGGCTGTTTACCTATCAAGTGAACGACAAAGTTCCGAAAAAGAAAGTAAATTGGCAATTATCTATCAAATTGTTTCACCACCAAGCGCTCTCTGACAAGAGTAGTTACACAACTTGTTTCTTTGAACAAATGGCGATACACAGCGAATGTACAGTCAGGAGTTTTAGTATCAGGTAGAGGTACGACAACAATAACCTAACCATTATTTTAGAATGGTTCCAAAGATGAAACCTTCCCAAAATATATGCTTATTTGTAATTTCAAAATAACAGTTATCCAAGTTTGCACTAATGTGTTATTTGTCACATCGGTGTTCTATTTAATTTATCATGATCCTCAAAATAGCTGTTAACCGCATTAATAACCTCCTCTTTGAAGTTAAATCATCCTCCAAGAAATCTTTTGAGGTTCGGGAACAGGTCACTGGGTGCTAGATCTGACAAATAGGGTGGGTGTTCAAAAATTCGAACTTTAATTTGCACATTTTTCCCATTGCAATGGAACGATGGACCGGAGCATTGTCGTGAGAAAAAAGCGAGTTGTTTTCTTTGACAAATGAACTCTTTCTCTTTTCACCTCATCACTCAAACATTGCAGTAAGCTTGCGTAGTAGCCACCAGTGATATTTTTACCCTTTTCCAAGTAATCAATAAAAATAATTCCCTGTGCATCCCAGAAAACACTCGCCACAACCTTGTTAGCTGACAAAATTGACTCTAACTTTTTTGGAGTTGGTTCAGTTGGTGCAATCCACTGTTTTGACTGTGATTTACTTTCTATCCAAGTTTCATCCATGGTAATAAGCTGTCTCAAAAATTCATGGATTTTACGGTAAAGCCCCAAATTACTAACAGAAACAGCTTTTGATCAGGTGTCAAAAAATGCGGCACCCAACTTGCACAGACCCTGAAAGCCCAAAACATTACTTAAAATGTTACCTGCACATTTTTTAGATATGTTTACAGTCTCTGCTGTCTCAAACAACTTTAATCTGCGGTCTGCCAGTACTAAACGATGCATTTTTTCCAATGATCTCTGGAGTTGTTACTTCCACAGGGCATCCTCCATTTCGTGAAATCTGTACACTTGTCTTGTTTAAAATGCTGTAATTTAAAATCGAAACAAGCTTTCGACCTCTAACTATGGATACAATCTAGTCTAGACTTAAAACTATATGATGTATCCGTCAAATTGGCTCAGTAGCGGCCGGGGACTTATGAGTTGACCCTCGTTCCTTACACAAAAGTACATTTGTTAGTATTTACCTATACATGTGACCTTGGAACCGTCCCTGCTATCAAATGAGGACGTTAGAAATCGTTCGCTAATTATACATGATGCTCCAATGCTGCATAGAGGACAAATCTGGAGCCCCACTAGAGAAGAGAGGAAAATCTTTAGGGTATCTCTAAAACAATGGACTGCACCTCGGTCGGAATAACTACTTTCTTTTTGTCATCATTAGAAGCGAAATTCAAATAACACATAAAATTTTAATTACTGTATTAGATTATAGTGTTAGCACAGCATGTTAGAGCATGTTTCCATTAGTGTGGGGACCGTGGATAGGTATGCTCCTTTCAAGATTGTACTAGTTATCCACTCAAAATTGTCAACGTGTATCTCAGTTGAAGGTCATAGGCATATCTTTTATTTTACATTTAATGATGTTATTGCACATCTATCTTTCAACGCTTCAATCAATCGCCTGGAATTCCTGGATACCGCTGCACTGTTTTCTCAGATCAAAAGAAGTAAAAACTCCACTAAATCTAAGACATTTTCACATTGGAAAATATCATAGGTTTTACACATGAATTGTGATTAAAAGGAATGGAGCAGTAGTAACATTTACATGGAAAAATTTATTTTTAATTTTTATTTTTGCAAGAATTTCTCTAACTACTTTATTTAAAATGTTACACGTTAAGATATCTGAACTACAAAATGAAATGCATATCTTATACGAATAGCTACGCCACCGCAGTAAAATTCTCCCTGGTATAAATTAAATCAATTATTCTTCAGGTCCAGGAGAACGTTAATTTGATGATAAACTTAGTGGGGGCTAATAACTATATATTTAATTATTTTACACAATGTAAACATAATGTAGAAACTTTTGAAGCTTCTGGATTGCGTGTTTATAAAACCATTCGTATATTAGTCACTTGCAACACGTTTGTGAAATGCTACCAGGATGTTAAAGTAATACACTTATTTCGTTTGTTTCAGACGTGAACAAGAGTGGTACAATTGAAAAGAAAGATTTCGAGATTGCAGTTGAGGTAAGTATATTTAGAGTTTTCACTCTTTTTAAGGCCAGAAATCTGTATCAAATGTATTTTATGTATAGCTGTGTTTCTTCCCTTACTTTCGCTTTAACCGGATAGATTTTATCGCTCGGTAGAGAACGTAATTAAATGAATTCTGGAATTATTCCAAGTTACACTAAGGTTATAGTGCCCTGAATTTTAAAATTGCATCAAGATAGGAAAATCTCAGTACAAGCGAAAGGTAGCCGAGATACTGTTAAAAGAAAAGCAACTTGGTCTCTTTCATTTCTGATCTGTCTCCGTCAGCTGGATAGCACTCAAACAGGCGAGAACTAAGTTGATAGATAGAGTGAATATTAAGTCTAGTACATTTTTAATAACTTCATGAATTTACATAAGCGGTTTATGTTACAGCACTCTTATTAACCGTCTGTAATACTTATTTAAGCTCTCTATTTTTCCCAAGATATTTAAAATGTGCGAAATTTATCCTTTCGTCATAAAAGAACCTGCGCAAAACCCAAAATATGTACACCGCCACTGCTGTTTCTGTTCTCAAAAATATTATCACTAGTCCTGTGGAGTAGAATGTTGTCATTTTTATACAGCGTACCTCCCGTAAAGGAAATGGTCTACACTTATTTGTATTTGACAGCTTTAAGGCTCAAAATCAAAAGAGATTTAAGTGCAGAGGTTCTATTTCCATTAGTCCTGGACACGTAGGACCGTGGACCCGGACCTCCTTCTACCCGGGAGCAATGGATACTCCGGAGCTCTTTCCATAGGGCAATACCTGATTTCTTAAAAAGCCCCCCGCTTAGCACAACGTCAAGACGGGATGGAAGTGGATACGCCTCTTACATGCGTCAACCCCGCAGGAAAGACTACCGAAAACCTCGGTGGGGCCGCCTGGTGATCTAGCACACCTTCTACTAGCTCTGCCGGATAGTACCCCAGACTTATGAGGTAACCCTCTAACCCCTCCGGGCGGCCGCAGCCTGGCCGGAGGTACCCAGGGTCGGGAAGCTTTAAGGCTCAAAATCAAAGGACAGGTTTGTTTGTTTTTTTTTTTTTTTTTTTTTTTTGTTTTTTTTTAACGTAGTGCAAACGTAACAGTGAACGACTAGTTGCATCTCCGTCAAAAAAGTGTGTGAGGTACGTAATGCCAGCCATTCTAGTTAGATTCTTATAAAAATAAGTCACAAGGATCAAGTACCACACATTTTATTTCTAAAAACATTAATGGTTTGAACTAAATTATGACGGATGCTCAACTTTAATTTACCCATTATACATATATCATATAGAATGTTCCCACTTTGTTCGAATAGGCAAGCCTCACACCAACATGAAGGATTGTCCTCTACTCTTTAAGTGCGATCATTTGCTTCCTTTCACTTATTTTGTACAAGACTTCCTATATCGCTAACACTATGACAGCATACGAGGCAAGTTTAGTGTACTAACATTTAACTTCGCTTAACTCAGATGTTGCATTTGTTATGAATTCTGTTGGTAGTAAAGTATAATGTTTATAATGCTGAATGTTAACTTAATGTTCCATAAAAAAAATATTAAGTTGGGTTATGAATTTGTAATCTTAAAAGCATCTATTAAGCAGCTATTTTAACCTACACATTCCCAGCTGTGCTTTATGCATAAGTGGTGAGAGCGAGGAGTTTTAAACAAAGACGTTCCTAGTTCAAATACAATTTACAGTGTGTTTACGTCTATAATATGTATCTACGCTTTATTATTTATATCTGTATCTCTAAGTGTTTCGAGAAAAACTGTAAACAATCTAGACAAATAAGTTCCCACGATATCCCTTTTAGGTATAATAAAGTTAGTTCTCTGTTAGGTACCAAGTATGAACAATAACGACTAATATGTATTGAAATCGAAAGATTAAAAATCGGCTGAAGCAAAAGCCTGTTTTGCCCTTAATGGCATTCCATTGTTTAATAAGTTGAACTGCAAAGGTAAGCAGAGTAGAGACATACGCACAACTAATCATGTCTCAGCTGTTGTAAGAAAACAAAATAAGAATTGTGGTCTGTTAATATAGTTATGCTCTTTCAGTTTACCGTAAAACTCGCTTTGAATTTTCATAGGGTAACAAACATTCTCACTGATTTCATTACCATATTATTTGAATTTTATGAAAGTATTTCCATTAGCTCTTTGAGAACCTATTTCTACGAAAACATATACCACTAAACTTAAACGGGTACAGCTCTAAGTACAGAATAATTTGAACACTCCTTAAACATCAGTAATATGCATCCAACCTTACTGACACGCCATGGGCAATTACGACGTATAACTTCAAGAAGGGAACAACAATTCGAGTATATTCTGTATAAAACAGTAAGTTATTGACCTAGAAAATGAAAAAAGCATATGTGTAAATGATTTGCAGTAAAATTTAAAGCTAATGTTGATAAAACGTGATAAATTTAATTTCATGTAAAAGATATAAAGAAATGCAGATTAATACTGATAATTCTCCAATAAACTCAATAAACTTTACCATAATCTCTAAATATAGACCTTTTCGGATTCAAATAAAACTGTAATACATGCGCCAATGAAGAATTTTAAATCGGTCATTCTTTTAGTATTTTAAGTATAAGCATATTAACCCATGCTACGAGACATAAATCCATCTCTTCTTCCGTTTACCCATCATACCTTACACCCTCCATTCATCCATCTATGTCTGTTTATAAAATGTTCAAACTGTGATGTTAGTGGACAACATTTTTACACTAGATTATCTGCACAGAGGCGGTTTGTAACCTTGACATTACTTTATACGTTCCTTGAACTTGACATTTGTAAATATTCTCTACAAGTGCACCTTTGAACTGTGAATTCCTAGCGGTGAGTTCCAAAACATATTTCACCTGGCAGCATTCTTCACGATCAGCTGACCAAACATCTATTGCAAATGCATTGAAAAGTGGCCAAGTGTCTAAGCTTCCCAACAAAACAATGCCTGTACCAATGACCAAATAACTCATATTCAGCCCTTCCCTAATCATATATAAAATAAAGCTGAATAAAAATATATCAGAGGTATTTTATTATAAATGATTATAATTGAAATATTTTCGAATTTTGGAAAGAAGCTTTGAACTAAAGGTGTCTGTAACTTGGTTGCTGTTTATGACACCAATGCATTCCTACATATCACTGCCACTATATCTTAGTATTTCCAGTTATGTTTAATAGGTTTCAAGTTGGTTGACATTATTAGAATCTATAGAAAAGATAGCAAGTAATGAGACCCATATCTATGAAGCAAGACGAAGGAAAAGGTACGAGGTCGTACGAGGAAAAGGTCGTATAAAAAGTTACAAAGAAATCAAATTCTTGAAGTTACCATTAATAGAAAATATCCAATTGGAAGCATCTTCGTTCATCATAGCCTACACACAGCTAGTGTGGAAAAACGATTAAACTTCCATTTTCGTTCATGTTTGCTTAGCTTTACCAACAGTAATTAATTAACTGGAACTTTCTAACCCTCTAGATTAAGTTTTTAATTAGTTGGCTGATTGTCAGAGAGTATAACATTGGCTGTAGTTGACATAAATACTACGTCGATACAAGAATTAAAAATGTTAAAAATTACTCTCTTTCCATTTATATGCCGCCTTTTTACATCTGTTTTGTCGGCGGTTTAACATTTGGAACAATTGCCCATCGGCAATGACATTGTATATATCTGTATTCGTTTACGTTGGGTTGTGTTCATAATCATTATACTCACCCACAGACTCTATACAGTCTCACTCATAGCTTTGGACTCTAGAAAGGATAGGTAATAAAATTCCTAGGAATAATTCACATCCTCCAGCCGGGATTGAAGCTCTGGAACTCTGAATTTGGAAGCTAATATGCAAACTGCCAGAAACAAATACGTTATTACTGCCATTTGTTAACGTTTATTGTAAACTTTACCGGGTTCCTCAGATAAGTATTGAGTTTAAAAGCATTACATTATGAATGATTTAAAGAACTGACAGAACATTATAATAATCATTCAAGTTATTCTGTATTCAAAACATTAATACTTAAAGTTGAGGACAAAAGATCTCCTTTCATCACTTCTTATATTTATTGCTGAATATGTGAGTAAATTCAAATATAGGCTGAGTATATTATGCATATATATGAACAAATGGGTTAAAAAATAATAAATAAAACACGTGGAGACCATCCTGTTTAGAGCCAAAAATCCACGAATGTTGTGGCGCTCTAATATACTCTTAGCCATTATTGCAACCAATTACCCTATAAATCCTGAAGCACATATTTAGGTTGAATAACAGGGATTTTTTCGTGAGAACAGTTTTCCAAATGGGTTGTCATTTGTTTTTACCTAAAAGTGACAGGTTGGCACAGTTGCCAATCGCATGTATTAGAATTACCATGCACCACTAGTTTATAACGGGCGAAGTTGCTTGTAACCTTAGTTGTTGGTCAACCTTTCTATATGTTATTTTAATTTTATTATTATGTGTTTCAAATGGGAAGGTGTTTGTCTTTGAGCGCTACGAGGTGAGCAACCAATCGGAGTCCTGCGGTGTTGTCGTATTGCATTCCTCCTAAGTGGTATGTGACGAGCGGCTAATTAATCAATCTCTAATAAGTACTATTCGCGCTAAGACAAAAGTTCAGATTTTGCAAAAACTGATCAATGAGAAAGGAGAGAGTAATGTATTTAACATAACCGTAAAAACCCCATATGCTTAGCTCAGTTAACTTTCCTAATACAAATAAACAGAGTAGATACCATTATATAATAACGATGCATTGTGACGTAAACACTGTAATGAATATCATCATTGGTTGACATGTAAGCGTGAACGTATATTTGAAATTACTCAGAACTGAAACCTAAACATTTGACATGACGTGGTAAAAGAAATATGTACTTTGAATAAGCCAAGGTGTTTGTTAATTTCGATGAGAGGAAAGGATAAACTTCTTGCTAGTCTGGTCACATTATATCTTTGTTTATGAATGGTTCATAATCTCTGCTTACTCTAGAGTTCAAAGCAGCATTATTCAGTTACTCTTCCGTGAAAAAGTGTATCAGCTGGATCAATGAGACACGATCCACCTCCCCCCTTACTACTCCAGAACAATCCAATAGAGTTAATGTGGGCTCGGGATCAAATTATGTTGCAAACAGAAATAATATTTTTAAACTGGCTGACGTTGAACGACTTATGAAGAAATTGACAAGGAACACAACAAGACTGGGAAAACTGCGTGAGACGTCAAATAAACTACAAGCAGGCGACTTTTGGAAAGAAATAGCACGTAACGAGATTTTGGAACCTATCATAATAAATTTGCAGTACTCAGGCGTTGAAGACAATCACAATGACGAATTATCTCTTAACGTAACATTCACAGCTATACGGATGTACGGCTGGTATTTTCGTTGGATTAGAAAAGTAATTAATAAACTAAATATTTAAAACATTTGCGTAATATACGAATATTTATGTTGCAGTTGTGATTTCAACAACTGCATTATCATAAAACTTAAGAAAATTCAGTTTGGTTCCCTAACGTCTTGCGCCAAGAATACTCGCAAGTGTGCGAGAGAGAGGGAAATATAAAAAGGGTGGTGATAACGAGGTGGCAACGGTGAGGGCTCTAAGGCATCTGATTCGCTACAGACGAGAACTCTTCCCATTTGAAATGTATAATAGTACTTATTAAGCACGTCATTCAGTAAATAATCTTAACAAATACCTCTCAAACCTCTGATTTCGTGCTATTATTTGTGATTATTTACTTCACTGGCAAGGCATTCTATAACAATCAGTCCAATTCATAGCGCGACTCAGTTTGAACCAATGAACAAATAGACTATCAGTGAAATCTAGCCCAACTAGTATAACTGAACTGTTGCATCTTCTTCCTAATTTCCTAATTGGAAATCTCACAGCTAGGTTGCTATTGTTTCTCATCTGTAAGTTAAAGAAACAGAGAAAACTTTCTTAAAGAATACAGAAGATCGTGCTACCTTAAGATATTGGTTTAACTAAACGCAACGTTAATTGCTCGCACAAAGTTGATAAGGTAGAATCACAGTTAAAAGTTCAATGCCGTAACCTAGATTTGAAATTTGGATATCCAACTACGACATTCAAAGTTTACTTTCTCTATCACATGCATCAAAACTGGACAGAGGTCAATTTTTCGCCAACTGCACAATCCTCACATTCTGCGCTGTGGCTTAGTGGGCTAAAGCGTTGTGCTTTGATTCCCCGCCACGGAATGAACCCTCGCGGAGTGTGAATTTTAAGTCCCGGTTATAGGACAGCTGCCCACTCAGCATCATGAAGAAATTGAGGAGCTATGTTAGGTAGCAAACCCTCATCTAGAAAGCGAACTTTCCGGCTGGGGGTGCTGTGATGTTGACCATAACTCCTCCCCGTATCAGTTGAATGATTGTCCACCTCTGTCTTGTGTATGTGGGCGTGAGGCCGGAGTCGGGTTGGCAAGCTCTGGTGTTACGCCATGGGTTACGTTACATACTCCTCATAGGTAGCCTCCAGCTGCAAGGGAAGGAGTGCGTTACGGTTTAAATGTGTAGTGATTTAACGCCCGCTTTTACTATATGCGGCACCGCAGGCAATGACAATGACACAATGAGATGAAGTTGGATCATCGGTGGAATGAGGTGGTGGGGGAAACCACAGATCCCGGAGAAAACCCGCCCCAGAGCTGTGTTGTCTACCCCTAATCTTACAAGAAGTCGCCTGAGATCGAACCCGGCACAGCGGTGTAACCTTTCGGCTATGGCGCGGCTTCCTTATGTATGGATTTTTTTTTTTTTTAAATTTACGTCCTCCAACGTTAAGTCATATCGGACGGTGAATGAAATGGGTGAAATAATGCTCAAATGAGTCCGGGGTCCATGGAGCTTAGAGTTACCCGACATTCGTCTATAAGAATAAGCCCCGGAAAAAACCTTAACCAGGTAACTCACCCTGACCAAGATTCGAACTCGGGACCTCTTGAACTTAAGGCAGACACACTACCATCCACTCCACCGCGGCGGGCTTATACATGGATGGATAGATAGGTGGATGGGTGAGGGAGTGTCTCGTGAACTGCGTAACTGAAAAACGAAAATTCGAGTAAGTTCCTAGCATGCGGTTTAGCTTAGCATCTTCTAAGGATGCAGCACGAACATTTTAAAGGAAATTCACGCTACCCTAGTCTACCCTTTTCACCGACATTTTCCGAAATTGTTGATTGAAATAAAATAGATGAAATAGATTTCTTCAATTTTCTGCAAATATCCTCAGAACTTGCATTTTTGGGTGGTGTTAGCGTTTATCCCATAAACAGGAAGTAGAAGCAAGAATTTTTAAGAATAATTTATACAAGAGTGTAAAGAAAGTCATGTGAGTGATACACGTCAGATTTTTTATCTCTTGACCATGCGAAAATAACAGAGTTGCAAGGATATTACATAGCAACCAACTTTATAAGAATTCGCTATCACTTTCATTTTATGAATATTGTTTATTAAACCTGTGAGTAAGTACTCTGAAGTGTAACACTTGTGAGTTCGATATTAGATAACTGTCTAAGTGGTTAGCGGCAACGTCGAACTTCCACTCGGGTAGTTTTCAAACTTATTACAAATTGAAACTATTTCAATCATATGAAATCATTCTTCTTTTAACCAACCAAAGAAATATAACTTTGTGTTTCAGACAATCATGAACTTTCCTCTCGATCATTTTGCATCATTATTTTGTTTTAAGACTAGCGCAACCTCCTTCTTTTGTTTTCCAAGTGTCTCTAAAATATATTTAAATATCGTTTTTAAATATAATGTGTAAGTAATACATTACGATATAATAATTATAGCAAAAGCAAAGTGAGAGTCATCCAGTTTTGAATATTGCGTTTTTAACAATTGTACATTACCTAATTAATCAATATGTATACCAACAAGAGATAAATGTCAAAAATAAAATATTATTTCAGGTTATGCAAATATATTCGTGTTATAATTAGTAATGAGAGAATGACACAATACGTGCAATTGCGAATACTGAACCCGTATTTAGCTTTCCGCTATTGGCATTAATCGACAGTAATCTACATCATTACTGAACAGATAGCCTCAGGATTACTAACTTGTAAATTATTCATAAATATGCTGATTTTAACATTTTGTGAGGGAAATTTTGGGATTTTCATTTGAATTATGTTTAATTCAACACTTATAATAAATACCACTTGATGATCCGAGGTTTTCAAATAAATTTACCACTACGTGAGAATTCATAGGCAAACTCAGACTGCTTATAATATTTGTGACTCTCATACTTCAGCATCTTAAAATTCTGATGAAACTATGGGAAAAAAATTCCATATTTTCCATTCATATAATGTGTTCATTTTACGAATATGAAAGCAGAAAGTATTTAATGAAACACCAAGTTACTCAGGAAAATTTTCTAGATTTTTAGTAAAAATTCTTGATCTTGTACTGAAAGTGTAACGTTAATTGCTATAAAGGTATAATGCATGAAGCGTTTTTAAGTTTAAAGAAAATTGTTGAGAAAAATGACGAAAAGAATTAAACCAGTGTAATGCTCAGGAGGGTGCTAATGGCTGCACAGAGCTTTAATCATTTACAAAACTTACTAAACAAAAAGCCCTAAAATAGAGGTTTATTATATGTTTAAAATGGGAAGAGTTCTTGCCTATAGCGAATCAGATGCATTAGAGCCTTCAGCGTTGCCACCAAGTTATCCCACTCTTTTTATATTTCCCTCTCTCTCGCACACTTTCGAGTCTTCTTGGCGCTGTACGTAAGGGGCCGCAAACTGAATTTTCAAAAGTTTTATAACAATCACAATTGCAATATGGATAATCGTATATTATGCAAATGTTTTAAATATTTAGTTTAAAACTAATTATAGTTTATGAATTACTTATTTTTCTAATCCAACGAAAATATCAGTGGTGCATTCGTATAGCTGAGAATGTTACTTACGTTAAGATATAATTCGTCATTGTCATTGTCTTCGTCGTCTGAGTGCTGCAAATTTATGATGATAGGTTCCAAAATCTCGTTACATGCTATTTCTTTCCAAAAGTCGTCTTCTTGTAGTTTATCTGATGTCTCACGCAGTTTTCCCAGTCTTGTTGCGATCCTTGTCAATTTCTTCGTGAATAACTCGTTCTACGTCAGTCAGTTTAAAAATACTATTTCTGTTTGCAACATAATTTGAGCCCGAGCCCACATTAACTCTATTGGATTGTTCTGGAGTAGTAAGGGGGAAAGTGAATCGTGTCTCATTGATCCAGCTGATACAATTTTTCATGGAAGAGTAACTGACTAATACTGCTCTGAACTCTCTAGACTAAATAGAAATTACGAACCATTCATAAACAAAGATATAAACTGACCAGACACGTTCTGCCAGACCAGCAGGAAGTGTATTGTTTCCTCTCATCGAATTTAACAATTCGAAGTACATATTTCTTTTATCATGTCATGTCAAATGTTTACTTTTCAGTTCTGAGTAATTTCAAATATACGTTCAAACCAATAATGATATTCATTACAGTGCTTACTTCGCAATACATTATTATAATATAACGGTATCTACTTTATTTATTTGTATTAGAAAAACTATTTGAGCTAAAAAATATGGGACTTTTACGGTTATTTTAATTACATTATTCTAAACTTTCCTCGTGGATCTGCTTTTGCAAAATCTGAATTTTTGTCTTAGCGCGAATAGTATTTATTAGAGGTTGATTAGTGTGGCGCTCGTCACACACCACATATGGGGGACCTAGTAGTGCTCAAGGACAAACATCATCCCATTTGAAACACATAATAGTGTATAAATATGCACAATAGCCAGTTAAGGAGTTTTTAACCTTTCTTATATACTTTCACTCAAATTCATTTATACATTACATTAAGTTTCTGAGCATATGTCTCTAAATGTGTAGGCATAAATGACGATAACTGTGTCTGCCGTACTAGTAAAATGCTTTTGATTCTAGTTCCAAACCCAGCGGGGACCGATAGATTTTTTTGGGCGTAATAATCCTCGGAACGGAAGTAAAGACGGTGGTCCCTTGTCTAGATTTATGGCCTGTAAATGAACTTCAAGCCTCATAAATAGACATTTGTACATCAAGCGGTCTTCCACGCCCAATATATAATGGAAAGCTAAGAACTACTGCAGTTAAAGAGCATCCATAAATACGTGTGGAAACAACTTTTTTCTCTCTAACGGAGCAAATAGTAAAAATACGCCAATGCTTATTACTCATTTCATGTTTGGAACTAATGTCTAACTTCGTTTATAAAATTCCTTACATCATGTGTAATAAATGCAAAAATTATAATACTCCACATTTGAAAACCCTGAAAGGCAAATTCAAGTACGTTAAAGTGCAACTAATTCATTGATATTAAAGGAATTCCTTAATAGTTCAAATCATACTTACAAAGTACAACTAAACTTGCTCTTTTCTTATTTTCAGAGGATATGCAAAAACCGAGGCTGGGACGAAAGCAACCCAAAAACTCAAGAAACGAAGGAAATTTTGTACAAAGTTTGGGAAGGCCTCCGATCTAAGGCTGATATCAACCAGGATGACCAGGTACTGTAATCATTAGAGTCCGGATTTTTAGATTTTAGCATATTTTCTTCTTGCTATTTAATTAATAAATTCCAAGGAAACTTCCCTGTATTACCACTAATGTGGCATTTAGGGACAACCTCGGATCCAGCTCTTGAATTCTTCTCTATCCTCTGCCATTCTGTACAGATAGTTCCATATATTTCCTATACTTGCTACGACCTGCCTAATTACTTCTTCTCATGTGTTCTGGGTATCCTGATATTCTTCCTCTAGGTCTTGCTCCCATAAACATTCGTACTTCCAGTCTTCATTCATCCTTTTGCCCTGTTCAAACCAAAGCAATTTTATCTTCAATCCTTCTGCCTATAGGTGGAAGATGCAAATTTTTTCTTTCGTTTCTCACTCTTTCTCTGGAAGTTTTCCTTACTACCCTCCTTAGACACTTTACTTGATTTGCATTTACCATGCTTATATTGTTCGCTGCTGTCCAACTTTTACTTCCATATGTAAGTATTGGTTTCATGAATGCTTTATACACTCTTATTTTGGTCTTCCTTTCCCTCCTTCCCAAAGATGGTGTTGCTTATACCACAATATGCTTTAGTTGTTTTTGTACCCTTTTTCGTATATCTTCACATAACTTGGATATTTGGTGTATCAGTATCCAACTATTCAACTATTCATGACTTTCTCCTTGTGTTGTTGCTCACATTCTTTCTGGTCTTTAGTTATGGACGTTACAATTAATTTGCTCCTCCTGTGATTTATCTTCATCTCTTTTTCTTGCAATGTTGGCACCTATTGTAGTATTGCCTTTTGTAACTTCTGTTTCTGTATAATATCGTCTGCATATGTTGTTGCTTGAAAATACGTTGGTCTCTACTCTATCCCGATTACCAATTTATTTGTCCTTGCTTTACAGGTTTTAATCATTTCATCAATGACTCCCCTTGTTTTACTTCTTTCTCTATTCGAAAAAGTACAGAGCTCTTGCCTTTGAAGGTTGGTAAAATTCTTTCAAAGCTCAAATACTTAACATCTTGACAGGAAAGAAGTAGCAACCATATTGTATGCACATTCAAATACAACGTTTTCTCTATATTAGGGTAAGACTTAGATATTCCCACTGTATATGTTTTGAAAACAATACCTACAATTTTACAATAACGATAAAAATTATTTGGTACATAAGGAGAAAACATTTATTTAAAATATTGCAAATGTTCAGTTTTGTTGTCTCATACACAAAACTTTTAAAAAGTACAAAAGAGAAAAAAATGGTTTCTTATTTATTTTTGATCACTTAAAATAAAATGTTTCTTCTCATAATTTTGCACCTGCGACTGGACACTTGAAAGTCCGGAAGCCAGACTTTCGGTCTCTAGCCAGATCAGGGCTGAGACCTCTACTGGCAGTACAATATGTTACAAGTTAGAGCAAATGATGATAGAGGTTTGTTTTGTTTTTCTTTTCTTTTATATATAAGTTGTGTAGGTACTAATACTGCAGTGTTTTCATGCGCCTAAAGCAAGTCTTGGTCTTTTATATTTTTCCCCGGGGTCGATGTCGTACTCACCTAGACCGTGTATAAGGGAGTTGAAGTTATAGGAGAAGTTTTGATAGAATGGGAGTGAGAGGGTGTGGATGTAGTCTGTTAGGGTAGGAATGTGTAGGTCACGACGGGTTACAAGGTTAGGGATGTACCATGGGGAATCCGTGGCAATACGGAGGAATCGAGACTATAGGACTTCAAGGTGGTGTAGGTGAGTCTTAGCTGCTACACCCCATATGGCACAGGCATAAGTGATGAAAATGAATACGAGGATCTACTCCCATTAGTCCTGGACCCGTAGAACCAGAACCCGGGACTCTCGGGTATATTTACCGTAGGACAGTACCTATTTTATAAACTGCCCCCCCCCCGCTGCACACGGCAGACGGGACGGAAGTGGATACGCCATTTACGCGCCGGTCCTTAATGAACCAGCTACAAAAAAAAAAAAAAAAAAAAAAAAAAAAAAAAAAAAAACTTGGTAGGGCCGCCGGTGATATAGCACACCAACTACTAGCTCTGCAGGCTAGCACCCGGGACTTATGAGGCAACCCTCTACCCCCTCCGGGCGGCCGAGGCCTGGCCGGAGGTTCCCAATTTCCCGTGGGTGGCGGGAACACACTGCTCCCTCGAGTCCAACCCAATCCGAACAGCTCCCAGAGGGAGGGGCTCGAATGTTCGGCCCGAGGTTCCTCTAGTAACGTCAGAGGTACCACGAGTGCTAGGGGTCCGCAGCGCCCGCACCTTGGCAGCTGAAAGGGACGAATCCCTCCCCCTACGGGGAGGCATAAGTGATGGCTGGTCGGAGCATTTGTTTATACAGGAGCAATTTGTTGGATATAGACATCACTGAGAGTCGATTGTACAATGGGTATATCATACCCATACGTTTGCTGACGTTGTTGGCTGTGTAGGTGATGTGGTCCTTCCACGTCAGTTTCTTCTCTAAGCAGCATTCCTGGGTTAAAAACATCTTTGTATAATGCCTCTGAGAGACAGATAAGGAAGGTCTTTGGCTCCTTCCTAACTGTTGCAATATGTTGAAAATTTAGATAGTATACTGAACCTTGCATTAAATAAGCCGTGTTTCATTTATTTCCTACACTACGATGGTCGTTTAATATCTAATGCACCACATCTTTATCTTCTAAACATATTTATTCTGAAAAGTCCGAATTTGGTAATAAAATCTTTTTAATGAACATCTTATTAATGTCCTATTTTTCTGCAGTCTCCAGTCACGTTCTACAGCCTTGCTCCAACTTGTGTGAGAGCAATGTATTTCCTGTCGATAGAAACTCTTGTTCTGTACACATATGCATGTTTTCACAGCATGAATTACACTTTTGGCATCTTCAAAGTGCGTCCTCCATACAGAATCTTTAAGCGGACCAAAGAGATGGAACTCCGAAGGTGTCAGATCTAGATTTTAGGATGAGCGAGGTAATGAAGCCCAACCCAATATGGCGATGTGTTCCCAGATTTTCAGATTTGTATATGGACGTGTATTATCGTGTTGGAGCAAGATTGCTGCTGGATTCTTGTCAGATCAAACACGTTGGAAACATTTCTGGTATTATACAAAGTCTTCAAGCACACTTCTGAAATAACTATTGACCAACGTAGCATATCTCCAAAAGAATGATCACGCCATCACAATCCGTGATGAATTAACAGTAGTGATAAGACTGTCACCATGACTTTTCCCTCAGAAGGAATTGCCTCGAATTTCTTGTTTTGTGGCGAATAAAGATGACACTCCATGGGCTGCCCTTTTGTTTCCAGCGCAAAGTAGTGCACCCCAGCTTTTCGTTCCCCGTAATGGTCCGTGGCATAAGGGCTTCTCCATCGGTCTCAAAACGTTTCAACAATTCAGATGAACTGGCCTTTCTTTGAGTCTTGTGGTCTGGAACCCGTCGCGAGTACGTATTTATATCCGAGAGTCTCAATCACTGCACAAGCATTTACAATGCTGCCTCATAACTGTAAATCTAATTGTCGAGTTGTGATACGACAATGTCCACGAACGATGACATCCGCGCGATTCAGCATGTCTGGAGCAGTGGCTGTGACAGGGCGACCGGAGCTCTGTTTCTGCATTTCCTTACGCTTTAACTTTATCTGCCGCCCAGCTATACTCCTGTGAATTGCATCATTTGCGTACACTGCGCATAAATCTTTATGGATGTTTACCGCGGTTTCTTTTTCCGAACACAAGAATTCAATTACAGCATATTGCTGGTAACGAGAGTCCTAATTAGACGTCATTTTAATGCTGCACTATGGCTATGACATTTGCCAAATTACCTCGAGCTGAAGAAATACAAAATGTGAAGCGCTATAAGGATATATATAGCGCTTTTTAACAATGAGGAACATTATATATTGAATGACTCGTTCAAAGTAACTAGTACAAAGTTTTCAATTTGTTACAGGTGACCCACGAAGAATGGGTAAATATGTGGGACGAATACGCAAAGAATCCAGAAAAGGCATTGGATTGGCAGAACCGCTACAGGGACTTCATGTTCGACTTGGAGGACACCTCAGGTAACTAAGATTAGTCTGAAATTATTCTTGGGATAACACTTTTTATTAATTAATAGATTTTCAAGAGATTAACAAAAAAATCGAATTTTATTACACTATTTTGCGAATACAACAAAATGACATATTCAAATAATAACCATTGATATTACATGAAGTAATATACAGTTAAACTCTTTTTATTGGGTGCTACGTTGTCTAAAGCAAGTCATCATGGCATTAGTAGAAGTGACAGCATATCCATCCCAAACATAACTGAAGAAATAAAATATGACACAATATTTTAAATCAAAACAAACCAATTCTATTAATGGTTTCATCTTATAATGAAATTACATAGGACTGAGAGAGCTTTAAAATAAGCAAATAACACACATAACAGAAGCTTTCACAGCATTTTTACATCAAAATGCAAAAAAAAATATATATATATATAGTTTTTGGAACACTTTGTAATTCTACAGAAAACTACAATTGCAAACGTTCAAAAAAATAATATCATCAATAATGCAATTTTTGACACGCCAAAAACTGAGTGAACTTGAAACATTAAGTTACAAGTATATTGTTGACCTAACATTAAGTGAGCCCAAACTAAAATATTGTAAATAGGACTCTGCATTTTATTAGTTACATAATTTCCATACATCATGCTTACCAGCAAATACTAGGAAAAATATAATATTGGAGTATTTTGGATTACAATATAATAATATACACTCTCTATGTAATATAATGGTATGTGTTATGACTTGTCATTGCAGAGATAAGGTTCTGATTCTTGGCAAAAGAGAAAAAGCTTTTTTAATTGAAATAATTCCAAAACTTTGAGGAGCCTGGAAGTGAAAGTGAATGTAAATAGGTTTCATAATAATTGGTTAAAGGCAATGTTAAAAGTCTACAGTTCATCAGTTGTGTCTCAATAAGTTAGAACATGTGTACAATAAAATGAAGAAAAATATAAACATTAATACTAGCAATTCCTTTCTTGGAAGTGTTGAATAATCGACTCCCTTTAAATTTAATTTAATATAAATTTAATTTATACTAGCATTTCAGTGACATACAACATGTATATAACTTTATGTTGATTTGAATATGTTAGTATTTTGAGTGACTGAACTAAGAGAATTATTACAAACCTTTCTGTCAGCATGCTTGATCTAACTCTAAAAGCTTCATTTTAGCACCTAGAAAATAAAATAATGGTGCATTTAGAAATATGTGTAATTGTGTAATGAACAACCGTCTATATGTTTAACATGTTATTTTTTCCAATGCTATCTTAAACTACAGTTGAGGAACCTTGAAGGACTGGGGCCATTTGCTATACTTGAATTAATGTTATTTCCCAATCCTGACAACCTGTTCAGCATACTTTCCACACAGGGGTGTTGTGTCATTGACATTGGTTACCTTAGGTCAATCCTGATCATGACAACAGACATAATACAGTTGTAAATAAGAAATACATGACATTTTTAAGTAATTGCATGAATAACTACTATTTTCTGAGCAGTTTCATTATAGTTGCTGTCTAAAAAAACCAAAAACAAGCCATCTCACTGGAGAACTCAGTGAAAACATTGTCTTGAAGTGTATTATCTATCATGACCAGTCCAAAAAACGTAAACCCTTCAGTCCGTCGAAACACTTGAACATGAATTTCATTCTAATCTGATATTTGCATGTTACAGGTGATGGCACCATTGATGAAATGGAATTCAAGAATCTGTGTGTCAGTTATGGACTCAATCCAGAGTCAAGCGTTGAAGCTTTCAAGAAGTTCACCTCAGTAAGTACATGCACGCAAAGTATATGCTTCTTTTCCTTGTCTCTCAATATTCAATATGAATATTCCACCTTTGATTTAGACATTATTGGCATCATCTGAAAATTACATATTTCGTGCGAGATTCACAAAAGGCACAAACAAAATGTTGCCTATTTGTAAGAGGCTATAGACACAAACCATTAACAAACCACATGTCATACTTCTTTGTTGTTAAGATGCTACGAATGTGGGTAAGTCTTTGTTGCGTGGGATTGGATCTTAAGGACAAATAACACTCATAAATCTATATGATCAGGAATGAATGATAGCTTTTATCATTCTTTCAAGTGGCACATCATTTGAAACTTTTGTAAGTATATGAGTGGACCTAAAAATGCTAAATCCCTCCCAGAACAAAATCTGGCAGTGTCGCTGGGTCCACCATTACATTTAGAACAAAATATTCATTTTTCTACATACATAGAGGTTCCATGAAATGCTGAAAAGCAATACATTCACAATAAGCAAACAACAATTAACGTATGAACTTATGTTGGCTATGAAAATTTTGCACCAATTCACAGAACTTACTCTCCATACTTCAGAATGATGGTGATATGAAGGGGTTTCAGAGTCTTATTGCAGGACAAAAGCGAGACAGTGAACAAGCACAGATTTTGAGTTCCGAACTGAATTGTTAAGGCCATGGAAATTCACAATGAGCCGGTCTTTTGAGACAGCACAGACTTTGACACATAGGACCAGTCAGGTCTTGATACTATTACCTACAGCATAAGGGAGAACCATTACATAAAGCATTTATATCATCAATAGCTGATTAAAGTTCTCACGCATTTAGGTTCTATTCTTGGTACCTCAGTGGTAGAATGTTGTCACAAAACTTGTAGTGGATTTCCAAAGTCTGATCCTCTTGACAATTATCTGATTCTGCGCTTGTCCCTGTACTGTTCTACAAACCCTACATTTCAAGGTTACTTTCGGGACACAGACACAGAAGATCAGTTTTGCAATTGCAAATGTCAAAGTTTTTACATCATTTTGCAATACTGATATTAACAATTCCTGTCTTTTATTATAGTATATTTAATCATTTAATGAGCAAACTTCTCTTGATTAAAGTGTACTTACTTATTTTTCAGAACAACACTGTGGAAATCACCCGGGAAGTGTTCGCCAAACTGTGGACCGAGTTCTTCACTACGGAAGACCCCAATGCTCCAGGCAACTTCATCTTCGGCGAGATCGCTGTTTAAAACCTCTACCTTTGCTTTTCATTCCACAACGTCGCAATCGCAGAGGGGTCACTTATATGTCTGCATATCAGATCACCAGCTGGATACAAATTAGGTCTCTTTATACGGCAGTTACATTTCCTTGTATAAGCATAACCTTAAAGGGCCAACAGTTCTTTTCCACTATACAGGAAGATCTTTCTTAACTTTATGTTCTGTCTGCAATGAATGGAGCTGGGATCCATGCAAATCATCAAAGATAACTTAATTGTACATCCTGTTTAACAACTAAATGACAAAAGAACTGAAATAAACCAAAAGAACTTTATCGTTGATTTTTTTACTAACTCTATTATTGGTCATTAATGAGCACCAGTTTTCCTTTTGTCAGCCTACTTTATAATGATCTTACTGATGAAAGTTTCTTGTGTGTTGTACATGATGAATGTCCTTGAGAAATGTTCAGTGTCACTGTACCAAATGGTTTTATGTTTTAAGTGTATAATTACTTTGAAGCTCGGACCAACGTTCTACAAAGAAGAGTAGAATAGCAAAGGAAAAATATGCCTTCTTTGTATCAGAAAGACTAGTTTTCTCTTTCAACTTGTTTCTTTTTATCATTTATTTCCTGCAATAATTTCATTTATCATTGCACATTTCCGTACAAAGGTCTTATGTAATATTGGCTGAAAGAAATGTTAAATTAATGTGTTCACTGTCCTGTGGAAAGAGTTATTTGTGGTATTTAATGTAATGTAACATATACATCATCAAAGTTCCCTGATACACTATATTATTATTACATTTAACTGACATCATCACTATGCAGGTGAAAAACATAAACATAAGAATAAGCTATTATGCTGACTTGTTCAGGATAATAGCTCATTAATATGAAGCCTATAGTATATGCAGTACTGTTCTAAAATGATTGCTGATCACCATAAAGGTGGTCTTATTTAAAACACAAGTACATTATATAGATACATTATGTTTCAGTATAACACATTATATAAGGATAAACGCTACTATCTCGATAAAATATAATAAACTGACAAAATTTTCTGATTCCAGCAGTGTACAATTATTTTATATTCCCCTTCCAGAACATTCTTACCTTATTTCAGTTGAACTGTTCGTCATATTTGAAGTTTCTGTTCAGAAGTAAATAGCAGACTAGAGTAGAACAAACCTCCAATGTTGAAGAAGAACCATCATAGACGCATTGAGCACCGATATAGTCAAGGGAGTAAACAAAGCATGCAAGCCCTGGATTGTTAATGCAAATGAGCTAAAGGAGATACAAGAAGAGATATTTGACATCATTGTGTAAAGGCTATCTCATTGTTCATTGAAATGTCTTACCTTATCTAATATATTATTGGTCCAAGCTAAGTGAGCAGATGAACACTTGGATTTATCTCCACGGAGAGGAATAATGATCCAAATTACAAATACAGATAAAAAACATTCCACCTCATTAATTCTTCTCCCACCTGAGCATCTTCTGGATCTAAGTTAAAGTTTTTCTTCCAAATTATGGATGCATTTGATTTATACTTTTTTTACCATATTAAACATAAACACATTATTACATATTGTACAAATTAAAAATATAATAACAAAAGCTCTCAATACTTTATCTATTTATCCAATAGAAACTTTATTAACTGATCTAAACATACTTATTCATCAGCATTAATAAATAAATGACAGGGAATTAATATGTGTCCTATAGGGACTAATCAAAATGTCCATCCTTCTACAATTTTATATTCACAACGATAGAGACATACAGATACAGACTACAGCATTAGACTACACATCATTAACAAAATAACTGCTTTGAATCCTACTGATATGAATGTTGCAGTAACATATAAATATCTACATTAACCTGGGACACTTAATATATCATAAATGTGTTGCTTTTTCAAAACCATTTGACAATACCTTGCTATATTTAAATTAGTAAGCACACTCATTCACGATTTTGGTGTACCAAGCTGCACACAAGTAAAAAAGTCAGTTTCAGACAACTCCATTCTGAACAAGTATCTGTCACAATAGCAATGGTTATATATTAATACAGTAATATCATAAAGGGGATAAATTAATGTGTATATCTATAAGACACATCCAAATTTTGGTTCACAAATTACAAAAAGTCCAAGGATTCACAAAACCCTCTTTGAGTAGAAAACAGTTTATGTATTTCATTGAGAATGAGTAGGTATAGAGACCAAAGCCAGCTAATTGCTGTACTCTGCATAGAATGTGTGGTAAAAAATTAAGCCATTGCGATATATTCCTAGCAATATATTTTGATAACTTTGTCCCAACACTTAAGCAGAAGTCGAGCATAGAAACTGAAAATGAATCCTATCTCCAACACTATGAATTATTTGTTATACTTATTCCCCTGATTGACAATTATCAAATCATAAAATATGTGTTGTGCATGATGAAGTGGTGCAAAACCTATAAACAATCGTAATTCTAATTAGTCATATGCACTGAAGTTTCTGAATGCTCAAACATTCTGATAGTCTTCATGTAAGAAAGTTTTACTTTAAATTCTTTGTACATATTTTAATAAAGCTCTTTAATAAGCATGTTAAATAATTGTATCAAGAGAGAAAAGTGCTAACATTAGAAATCACTGAACTGATGTTTCATATCAACAACTGAGAAAACAATTTTTCTCTATGAATGTAGGCTACATGAGGAATAACATTTTAAAATGCAATAAATGCACAAACATAAAATTTATAGCAGATGCTACAAACTGATATTGTTTGGTATATGACATTACAGACAACAACAATGATTGGTTCACAAACAAAACTGTTGCAAAAATTTGCATTGTTTGCTTTCCCACCTGTATCATATTACTCGTTTTCAGGTGCAACTCTCATAACAAGTTGGATTTACTGTGGTTTGAGCCAATTCTTATGGTTCGTGTTTTCAAACAAAGCCTAATATTTGTGTCCAATTTAAACAGTTCCTTTTTTTCGAAACAAGGCTGTAGTTTGACTAGTAATCTGCTTTGAACTAATTTTTGAGTGCTATTCATATATCTAAAGATATTAATTTAGTGACTTGGGGGTATGCAATCTTCATATACTCTCTTCACTTTTGTTTCACTGCATATATATTAAGGGCTTCTTCATTAAATGAAAACTATTTAGCTTATAAGTAATTTAAAAATGGAGATTTTAAATCATTGCCTTTAGTACCCTTTGCAATAGACACCCAAACTCTTCCATACACGACTGTGACATTAACTTCAGGATTTATTGATGTGTCTAAGCTTATACGCTGCAAGAAAAGAACAAATTACAACAGATAAGGTCTGCACCTTGAGCAAGAAAAGGAAATATGCGAGCAAAGACACGCACAGCTACAGAGGGTCTGCAGTTGGAGGTAGGCCTTTTGTCACCATTTGGAAAAGAAAAGGTATTAGAAACATCCTCTAGAGCACAATATCATATTCATACATGGAGCCTATAATCTCAAAAATCACTAAACGGTAACTAACTAATGAGCTCAAACTTTTATCATCTGTAAAACAGTGTTGCCAATATAATAGCTATTCCTCTAAATATAGAATCATTATTTGAACATTAATTTAGAGGGAAATGGCTGAATTTTACATATAGGTTTTTAAATTCGTATAGCTTAAAATGATTTTAATTATTAATACTTGACTTCAGCAGATTTTCATTTGCACATGATGACTCTCCTGGATGCTGTTTACAAAGGAAATGAAGGCAAAATGGGTGGTAAAGAGTAAGACGTTATTCTGATAATATCAACAACTTGCATGATAATGGCATACAGGAGAAGTTGGTAGTAAATGTCGTCACAAATAAGAAGCATGACATCTCCATGCACAGAGTGCCCTTTCCCAGTGGAGGATTATATGCCAGTCAGTTAACAGTGTAGTGTGGGATATCAAAGATATCCACATGTTTTGGAAACAAAGTATCGTTGGACAATAAGAATGCAGCAAGTTCCAACTATGCATAATACACCATGTATGTACATTCCAAAGGAGTGTGGCCATTCGGTAAGGCATAAGCATTTTATTCAGTTGGTCTATTTAAAGTGACATCATTCTCCCTTGTGAGTATCATACACTTTGGTAGAATTCATGTAATCTTCGGGAGTAAAACGTCTGCCTTTTAAGGTGTTGCATCCAATTCCAGTTCTGAAATGTACTTGGCAGCGGTGATGAGAGGGAAGCATTCCCATTTGAGCAACATGAGATTGAGACCTCCAAGGTCTCCAAGGAGAAGGTGACTACTTTTTCCTTTCCTATGTGTTGCTCAGCTTTCGCACAATCCTCTTGGGAGTACACTGCCTTTGAGCTTGAGGGCAATCACTTTTAGTACAGAGGCAGTAAGGGACTAATTGGCGTTTATGTCTCGGTTTAGAGCTTCATGTGAAAGGTATGAATGTAGGTTCGAAAGCGGCAGGAGACTTATAGCGGTATCCCTTCAAAGAACTGGCGCAACTGCAGTGACAGAAAATACAGTTAAAGAACAAGATGTCGCTCCGGACTTGGTGGAGAAGAGTTTCTGTTTAACCCTGAGCTCCTAGTTTGGAAAATGAGGCTAAGTAGTTTACTTTACAGTGTAAGCAGCGAAGGCATTCCTTACACACTCGGTAAGTAAGGCACTTACTCCCGTTGTTTATTCGGAAGTTCCTGAAGGACCGGGTATTCGGTCATGTCTGAGCTGGGTTTTATTTAGAAAAACGGAGTACAGAAAGCTTGGTACCCAGTATCACCCTCCTTACTATTGCATTTAATCCTGCTGTAGATTTCTATTAATCCACTGGTGCTTCATCTTCATTGTTCATGGATAATTTTCCGACTTACTGTAGTTCCCGGCGGACTTTTCTCTTCGGACGCCAATTATAACGATGACTTTGCCAGTTGTATTCTCGGAGCATTCAATACTGACAGTTTTCAAATGCCGCTGCGTCTCCAGATGAATCTGCTGGCAATTGTTCGAGATATTATTCTGAAGATATGCGTGGGTCGAATGAGAAATGACAACACTAGTTACAAGTAAGCTGGCTGATCAATTTAACGAAGGATAATGATGGGCTATATGAAAGGAGTTGCCGGGTGTTTGAGATTGAAGAATAAAATTGTTTCTGAATCTATCACTCGGAACTGTAACTTCGAATTAAATCTGCTAACATCCATAAATTCCTTTTTAAAAATGACTGTTTCCTCAATAATAAAACAGTCGTAAATCGCAGAAATGCTAAGTGGAAGGTTCATTGGCGGTAACCGCTACAGTGCGGCCCTTGTCAGCTGCTAATAATCGATTACAATAAACACTCGGTAGCGTAGATGGTAGCGTGTCTGTCTCACGTTCAAGAGGTCCCGAGTTCGAATCTCGGTCAGGGTGACTTACCTGGATAAGGTTTTTCCATTGTTTTCCCTTATCCTGAAAGACGAGTGTCGGATAACTGTAAGCTCTATGGACGCTGGACTCATTTGAACATCATTTCGCCAATTCCATTCATCGTCCGATATGACTCAACGTTGGAGGACGTAAAACTACAAAAATAAATAAATAAATAAATAAATAAATAAATAAATAAATAAATAAACACTTGTGTCATACAGCAAAACACGAAGGGTAGACGCATATTTTAGAAATTCGCACATTTAGTCATTTAACTCCTGGCTTATCAACGTCCCCGATTTACTTTGCCTTTCATTTGCCTAAGAAGCACTGCAGTTACTCTGACTTGCTAAAATTCTAATAATCGTGTTCCCATTATGCTTTTCAGAACTTTCATTCATGAGCCTTAGCAAATGCCTCACTTCTGAAACAACTGAATTCTAAGAACGAATTGAGCTACTGATTTCTTTTTTACTCGGCTTCATCACCTTAAATGCCTCACTACATTCAATGCTTTTCTCAACACGAAGGTTAGCTAGTAACTACTTATTCTCATGAAAATTTTCATTTAATGCTTCTGATACTTATTGCACATTAATTTTAACACACGGAAATTATTTATTGTAATTATTTATATATTTTCTTGTCATGTTTTCTTTATAAATTACTAATCTTGCCTGTTAATAATCCCAGTATCATCAGAGTGAAGCGATATCAGGTACGTCGTAGAAAATTTAAATAATACCTAATACTAACAACATTAATAATAATAATAATAATAATAATAATAATAATAATAATAATAATAATAATAATAATAATAATAATAATAATAATAATAATAATAATAATAATAATAATAATAATAATAATAATAATAATAATAATAATAATAATAATAATAATAATAATAATAATAATAATAATAATAATAATAATAATAATAATAATAATAATAATAATAATAATAATAATAATAATAATAATAATAATAATAATAATAATAATAATAATAATAATAATAATAATAATAATAATAATAATAATAATAATAATAATAATAATAATAATAATAATAATAATAATAATAATAATAATAATAATAATAATAATAATAATAATAATAATAATAATAATAATAATAATAATAATAATAATAATAATAATAATAATAATAATAATAATAATAATAAACATGTATTGTAACGGAATATTGATTAAATATTATTATGGAACCACAGGTGACTTACGGCGAACAGGAATCAGTAGAAAAATGTACAGTGAATTAACATGTCTTCAATGCCTAATCATTTTCTAACTACTTTGCTTTATAGTGTATTTTTGCTATAGATAAGTATATAAGTATATATCTACTTGTTTTTAAATATTTCCTCTCACCTGTATTTCCTGTTGCCAAAAAACGAAATGTGTACACTAAAGCTAATCCTGTAATTCTCCATTAGCACTAAGTAGATTTATTTACTTGCGGCAACGGTAGTCTATGTTCATTCGTGGTGACAAGTTCACTGCAGAAATAAACAATAAGAGGAGAACTTATTTCTTCTAATCAACATATTAAATTTTTATAAATTTCTGCAAAACCATCCTTCAAAAAGCTAACTTTTTTTACTATTTTAAGTAAATCGAGATAAAATGTATCAAGGTTTGCAGAAATACTTTCGTTAGACATTTCATTTTACAAAGGATACAGGAAAGCAAATCGATGTTTGTATGTCAGTGTTTACAAAAGGGTTGCTTCGTGCTGGCCATGACATGGCAAAAAATTGAAAACAGAAAGGCAGCCTATGAATTTTTTTTTTTTTTTTCTCTTAACAATATATATGTTGGAAATGTATGACACTAAAACGTTATTTGAAATAGGTAGGGTGTTTAAAGGAAATCTGCTTTTTCTCTAGAATGGTATTGTGTAATTGTTATGATTTGCTAATTATATAAAATCATATAAAAGCCTTCCAAGAGAAGAGAGCTCCACAGGCTGCACAGGCTGTTTCTATAAAATTCTGTGCATAAATTCATTTGCATCCAACAGAACCTCTGCAATTGAAGATAATGGTTACAGTCATTAGAAAAATTTCACTCGCATTTCCCAAGTCGCTCCACTCTTTTTCACCAAGTTTCTCTGTTCTACTAACTTTAGATTTTTCCAAGATCGTATAGCCATAGACAGGAATCCAATATTTTATTTCTGTACAAAGCTTACCTGCAAACTGTCTGTCAGAAATGAATTCCTGGGCTACTCAGATTGAGGCCGCACTTTTCTATCGAATGTAATTTTCCACCGCCTTTATGTTTTCATTGTACCAGGTCTCCTATCTTGTCCCAATGGAGGCAAGAGGTAAAGAAACGCCAGGGTCGTCGGACTTGAATATTGTAACTCAATAAGGTACCTCCAAGAAGACTTTCTTGTTTATTTTACATATTAGTCGATCAGTTTTAAGAAACCAACTCCACAGTTCGATGTAAACCATGTGCTGGCACGTTACGTTATATGCACCGTTTTGGAGTAAAAACCTTAACAGATTTAAGAGATTATACGACGTTGGGTGATGTAGCGTTAATCAACAATAAGAGCACATTGTACATTGTCATGCTGAAAGCCATTGGGATATATTTCAAACTCTTTAATTTACTCTTGCTGACTTTTTTATAGCCGTTTACAATTGTTTAGGAATTGTTCCCCTGATTCCTTTTCTTCCACTGTGTCTTCCGCTACGTCACATAGCAGCTTAAGAAGCCCGTGTACTTTTCATTAATATATATGTACACCATTTTATTTCTTTGACACTTATAACCAAATTTCCTGCGTCGCTTTAGCTAACATACTCCTGTAATTCTACCTTAATTTGAAAAACCTGATTAGGGCTCTCCGTATGATTTTGTATAACGGTGCGTTACTCTTGATTGTGATCCATGGAATATCTGCACAAATAAATGCCTAATAGAATTCTTAAGAACGCAAGCCTGAAGAAGACCCAAAATTTCACTAAGTAATATTTGGTGTTTACCTTCAGGTAACTGTAGACTTCAATTTTTTCTTTCCCCCCCCCCCCCCTCAACATAACAGGAAACATATACACGCCACGCTTTGCTTTTCTTCAGGCATGATGAATGTTTTTCAAATGTGAAAAGTTATGGGCCGTGGCGAATGAGATACGTTTGCATGCTCAGAGTTACCACCACGTTACAAACTGAATGTGGCTGTTGAAATCAAAATTGGATAAAGCATATTTGCAATTTTTAAATGCTATAATTATAAGTATGATTTATGATTTACCTATTTTTCTAATCCAATTAAACTGCCAGTGGCAGCTGTGAATGTCACGTGGAAAGACAATTCGTCATTATCACTGTCTTTATCGCCTGAGTTGCTAGTTTATGACGATAATCCCCAAAATTCCATCACGAATTACTTATCTCCAAGTCTCAATTACTTATCTTTCCAAGTTTTCTTATAGTTTTTCTAAGCGTGTCACGCAGTTTTTCCAGTCTTGCTGTGTTACCTTATCAACTCTTTCGTAAATAAATCGTCAAATATTAGTCAGTTTAAAAGCATTATTTCTGTTTGCAGAAATAGTACTCTCCCCATTTTATTTAAAACCACAATAACTCACTTGGATTATATTGGCAGTGATAAGCGGACAGTCAGATTACCTCATGTCTCATTTCCATTACAAGTTGATCCAACTGATACCCTTTTTCGTGGCTTTTAAACAGAACTGCATAACACTGATTTGGACTCTCTAGAGTAAATAGAGATTACGAAGCATGTATGGTCTACGAGTCATGTAACCGTGAGGTTTATAACTAAATCAGGAAGTTTAGGCAAAATGTTAGATAAAACAGGCAGGCAAAAGACACAGTACTAATAGTAATATAATTAAAATAAACGTTTATTTAAAACAAGAGAGTTGTAAAGTTAGCATTCGCGAATTTATCAGTTGAGTATGTTTTCTTTGGTTTAGACTGTTTTGACAAACGAGAAGTCCTGCTTTGTTATTTCCGGATAAAATGGAATATTGTTTATTCCACTAATATTCTTGTTTTTATAGTTTGCAATTAATGGTCGACGGCATTTTATTACCTTCTTTATTTTGTTGCGGAGCATTTTCAATGCTCCTTTCCTGTAATCTAGGTATCAAATAATATCTCCCTCTCAAGATAGCCAAAAAAAAAAAACACCAGCTAATTTTCCCGCGTTCACTCCTTGTGAGTGTTCTCATATAACGCTCTCTGAGCCAATATATCAGGGTATTCGCTCAGTACCTTTCTGTAGTTTTGCACTTTTTAAATCACATTCCAATAGATTTCACCGTTTTCCTAAGCGTTTCTTTACACCCAACAAAATTAGTTTTCTTCTTCAGTCATTTTTGTAATGTAGGAATTTCTGTTTTAACCTGATATTTTCTTCTAACTATGAACTTATCCATTTCGTCCGTAACGATCTTATTGCAGGAGGTTTACCGATCTTACGAAGTGATTTATTTTTGCTCACCCCCATTATCTTCAAGCATATCCTCTTTCTAATCTTTCATTTAGTTGCCTTGCTTAAGCCGGTAGTAGCGATAACTCGTTCAGTCGCCAATAATTCTAATAGGTATTTTCTTACCTTTGTTGTTCTCTTCGTCTCAAAATTTATCATATTAACAAGCCGAGTTTGGTTGTGAATGATTTTATTTCCTTAGCGTTTCGTCACTAGTCCATGAATACTACGCGGCGCGCTAGTGAAAGTAAACCAGACTGTACTGCATTTTCTGATGTATTTAGTGTCCTTATCACGTTAGTTCGCCTGCTTTCCGCTTCTGTAGCAAGAATGCATTAGCCTTCACCTTCGCTGTGTAGTAATTAAAATGTAATATGCAAATTACAAAGTTGGTTAAATTATGGTAGTTATTTGGGGTGGTGTACGTCCGTAGTGGTGGTTTCTATTGCCTTCACAAAATGAGTCATATTTTAAATATTTTTGTTTTAATGCCCATCAGTTTATAAATTATGCAAGTGAGGTAATTAAGAAAAGTCCATTATAATTTAACTATATATTTTATTCATGATAATGGATGATTGACAAGTATGCATTCCCTCTCCATTTTATGAACTTTTAATGTTATGCAAAACGCTAACGCTTCTGTATGAATGATGCTGATATTATTAATAGATGGCACGATACACGTTAGTGTTAATGCCAGAGGTTCTACTCCCATTAGTCCTGGACCCATAGGACCAAGGACCCGGGCCTCCTTCGACCAGGGAGTTACCAAGCTGTCCCAAAAGGGCACCCGGCACCTCCATGGGGCTTTCCATAGGGCAAGACCTAGAGACTAACAAGCCACGCCATCTGGTCCTGTGGACTCAAGATGGGATAGAAGTGGATACGTCACTTACGCGCGCCAACTCCGCTACCGATATAACCTCGGTGGGGCCGCCTGGTGATCTAGCACACCTTCTAATAGCTATATTGGCTAGTACGCGGGAATATTAATGGCTTCCCTCAACCCCGTCCGGAGACGTACCCGATCACCCACGGGTATCGGGAACCACTGCCCCCTCGAGTCCAACCCAATCTGAACATCTCCCAATCAGGGAGGGGCTCGAATGTTCGGCCCGAGGTTCCTCTAGTAACGTCAGAGATAGCAGAGTGCTAGGGGTCCGCAGCGCCCGCACCACGGCAGCTGAAGGGGACGGATGCCCTCACCTACGGGAAGATGGCACGATACAGCTGATAACTGCGAAATTTATGGAATTCGTTTTCTAGGTTCTCGTTTACCGTTTGCGAATTGCAAAGAATGTTGTTTCATTAGATGCTATCTTGAATATTTCAAAAAAATTTGTGAAACAGTGGATCGAAAAGGTAGAAGTTTGTAATTGAAATATGCTCTTTATTGTTATTTGTTCTTGATTTGTAAGTAAATACGACAGTAAGCTGTGCCCTTCAAAATCCTTCGCGAAGGTTCATCCAACAATATGGTTGCACAACGTGATAATATGAACTTCGACTGAGAAAATATTCATGTATGTTGTAGTCTTGTATCCGATTAGCTTCTCGGAAAAGCCATCAAAAGCGCGTTAAAAATTGAAAGGGCGTTTTCGCTTTTCGATGCGATATATGGCAAAACCTGCTAGGCTTTCCAGTAGAAGTCCACGCAATTAAGATCTGGACCGAGATGTTCAGAACATAAAAGGAAAAGTTAACGCGGAACGATTTCTCTGCAAAGCACTTAGCCTTTTATGTTTCAAGTGTAGAGCAATCAAAATACCGTGAAAGCCACTGCTCTATGAGAAAAATATGCCTGGATCTAAAGTTATAGCAAAGTCATCCAATGACAAGATGAAACTGCAGGATGATCACATTCTAATGACAATGGCGGAAAGTGTGACGGAGTAACGAGCCCTGCGATACTCCGCTTCCCTGGGTTAAACGTTGGATGAAACCAAAACCACTCTTTTTTTTTAAATATTCTACTCTTAAATTAGCGAATAAAACGGAGAAACCGACTGCGAATATCTCACTTCCGAAAGTTGAAGAATATTCATTCCAGCAAATACTACAGCGTTCTTCAGATCAGAAAGTACTGCAACCACTTGTCTCTTTCTGATTACAAGATTTCGGATATTTAGGTGTTTTCCTATTGTTTTCCTTTAGAGCCTGTTGAGGTCAACATAGATATTTGCACATATAATTGACCTAAAATGGTTATCAAACAACTTGTATAGTGCCTATAGGCATCTATTTCAACATAAATGCCTAGTTTTCCTTTTGGTACCTATAAATGCATTTCTTTTAATTTCCAGTCAATTTATTCACTATAGTTAAATACAATAAACAATTATGTCTTTCAATGACTGAATACTTATTTTACTTCTCTTTGTTAAACTGAGGCATGGGGTCGATTTTGAAAGGCTTAGCCTACAATAAATAAAACAATTGGTGAAATCTTAAGACGCCACAGGTGAAATCTGAACTTCGGCAATGAAATACTATTTCAAATTCAAATTGTAAACCGCAACTGGCTCACGCATGATTCGTTCTGAGAAACAGTTTTTTGAAACAGTTTTTGAAAATGTCGATTTGTGTTCCTGGAACTGTTTCAAAGGCTTTGGTTACTGTGATCATTCTTGTGCTAGTGCTGCAGGATGCCTAAGAACAAACCTACCAAAAGTGCATTAATAAAACATGGATTTCGGATTTCCAATCTTATACAACAGATGGGAAAATAATCTTGTCAGCTATGCAATAAAGAGGTAAGCTTTTTACTTATTTTATGTGACTATTATTCACATGATACCATGTAATTTAACCACCGCGATTAATTGTACTGTTTGATTTTTTCTTCTACCTGAAAATAATTTCAAATTTGTTTGGTGCATTTTATTAAGTCCAATACTAGGAGTCTAATACTACAGAAAATCAAGAAAATGTTGATTTTGCAAAATGCACTTTTTAAAGTTATATTAATTTTTATGTAACTTATATTGATCGTTCATTTAATTAATTATTATTCTAACAACATATGATTACCGACATTAAAATAAATTTATAAACATATTCTTCTATTTAAGGCTTCCGCTTCGCCCCACCCCCCCAAAAACAAGTACATTTTCGTACAACACAGAAAACGTAAATACATTGAGCAAATTATAAAAAGAAAGATACACAGAAGCAAACCTTACTTATGCGGCCCATACCCTCCAAAATAAAATCCCAGTTCAATTTTCATATGTGTAAAGCATTCCCTGCAGCCAACATTACTTTGATGATGATGATGATGATGATGATGATGATGATAAATGAAATGAAATGTGTAGTGTTTAACGCCCGCTTTTACTACATACGGCACCGCAGGCGATGACACTGATGATACATAAGATGAAGATGGAGCACCGGTGGAATGAGATGGCGGGGAAACCGGAGATCCCGGAGAAAACCTGCCCCAGCGCCATGTTGTCCATCACAAATCTCACTTTGCGGTCGCCTGGGATCGAACCCGGGCCGCCTTGGTGAGAGCCAAGCGGTCTAACCACTGAGCCACGGCGCGGCCCCATGGTGATGGTGATGATGGTGATGATGATGATGATGATGATGATGATGATGATGATGATGATGATGATGATGATGATGATGATGATGATGATGATGATGATGATGATGATGATGATGATGATGATGATGATGATGATGATGATGATGATGATGATGATGATGATGATGATGATGATGATGATGATGATGATGATGATGATGATGATGATGATGATGATGATGATGATGATGATGATGATGATGATGATGATGATGATGATGATGATGATGATGATGATGATGATGATGATGATGATGATGATGATGATGATGATGATGATGATGATGATGATAGGCACTACAGGCCATGTAGACCCTTGACCTCCCTAACCACCCTCTTCCATTCTACTCGGTCCTCTGCTTATTTTCTCCAGCCTTAAACCCCCAACTTTCTCAAGTCATCTTCTACATCATCAACCCATCTTTTCCTGGGTCTTCCTCTTCTCCTTCTGCCATCCAGCTTTCCTATAAATATCTTTTTAACTACACTGTTTTCCAGCATTCTCTGCACATGGCCAATCCACCTTATTCTTCCTAGTTTAATTTTCACTACTATATTTTGTTGTCCAAATAGGCACTGTAACTCCAAGTTGGTCCGCATTCTCCATCCGTCCAAGTCCCTTATCACTCCAAATATATTTGTCAAAATCTTCTTTTCCCACCGCAATAACCACTGTTCTTCTCTGATTGTCAACACCCAGCTTTCTGAACCATATATTATTATTGGTCTTAGTACTATTGTACATATTTTTTATTTAGTATTCCTGCTAATGTTCCTTGATTTCAACATATTTTGCAAGGCATAGAAACATCTGTTACCACTTGCTGTTCTTTCTTGAGTTTCCACTGATGTTTTATTATCTACTGCTGCTATAGATCCCAGGTATTTAAATGTTACCACTCTTTGATATTCCTTCTCGTGTAATTTAACTGTAGGTTCTCTTCTTCTTGCATCCCCATCACCTCCCATCTTCGTATATTTGGTTTTACTGACGTTCACTAGCAATCCTAGATCTTGTGCTTTCTCTTCCAACACTACATAACTTTCCTCAAGAGCTCTTATGTTCCTTGCGAGAATTGCCACATCGTCAGCATATGCCACTATTTGTACTGATCTGGAAAGTATTGTGAGACTGTGGGTTCGTGAAATTAAAAGTGCAGGTTACCAACACCAAAAATCGCTATTTATGTCCGTAGAAATCAATCTGACAGTCCAGAATTACGTCACATACACAATAAAACTTGCAGGGTCATCGATCACAAACACAGCTCACACAGATGTTCACGCACGCGAGTTCAATTAACAACTGACCGAGTGGCGGACGGTGGCTTCCTTTTTATAGCTACTCACTATTCCGGAAATTCGTGGAATGTTCTCAAACAATTTGGACGGTGTTAGAAGAAAGACGAACTCTCCAGAAATCCATCTCCCTCCCCTCCGCACCGTTTCGGGAGATTTTATCTCTGCAATGCACTGCCGATCTCTTTGAATACCTCGGCCGCGCCGCCTCGTCGCAACAATGCATTCGCGACAGTATGGTTTCTCCAGGGTTTATGGGTAATTGTCGGATTACTCTTTCCAGTGCAAAATTAAACAACAGTGTGGATAGCACATCTCCTTGTATCAACACCCTCTCCATGGTAAATATACCTGATAAATCTTGTTCCATTCTAACACTGCATCTTGTCAATTCCATAGCCATTTTTGTCAATCTCACCAGTTTTGGTGGTATTCCGAATTCTCTCATTATCTGATAAATTTTAGCTCTATCCAGGTTATCATATGCTTGTTTAAAATCTACATACAGTTGATGAAGCTGTCTGTCATATTCATAAAGCTTTTCCGGTATTTGCCGTAATATAAAAATCTGGTCTAATGTAGATCGCTGTTTCCTAAATCCTGCCTGGTAATCCCCAAGTATCTTTTCTAGCCACCGCTCCAGCCGTAAAGCAAGTATCTTGCCAAAAACCTTGTAAGTTCCATCTAGCAGTACAATCCCACGGTAATTTACACACTCTGTCTTGTCTCCTTTTTTATGTATTGGACAGATTATTCCCACATTCCATTCATTAGGCATGTCTTCCTTTGTCCATATTTCATTAATTAATTCGCAAACAGCCTTCTCCAGTTCTTCTCCTCCTCCATATTTCAGTAATTCCGGCTCTATACCGTCTTCTCCTGCAGCTTTACATTCCTTGGAATGTACTTGAAAAGACAACAATGAATTCATTTTTAGAAAACTATTGCAAAGAAACAATACCCTCCGAATCGACACTTAGGAAAAATTAACTTGAGATGGTGTATGAATCACAGCTGAATGAAATAGTCCGAAATAGGAGTTTCCTAGGTCTGGAATTCCGTAGATAAAACCCTAGACGCCCTGGGGCCAGGAATATAAAATTTAATTCTAGGGAGATTAGATGAAGAAAATTATGGAAATTCACATTTGATTTGTTCGAGAATGTTGAAGAAAATTGATGTTTGATCAGTTGCCTACTTCTTCAAATCTGGACTAAAAGTACTGTGTCCCGATGGTGTAAAGGATGAAAGGTTTCTGTTGCTGTACACTGATTCAGCAGCTGCGAAACTTTTGAGGGTATTCTTCCAGAATTTCAACATACGTTACTTGTCTGGCCCATGCACTTAACTGAGTAGCACAGGAGGTTCTAAACCAGTTCCCCAGAATCAATTATTTATTATCCTCCATAAACAAGGTAATGTTAAAGTCCAGTTCTTTAATGGTAGCTTACAAAGAAAAATGTCCCCAGCTGCCTTTACCACTAGCGCCTATTTTGACAAGATGGGGTACTTGGCTACAGGCTGTGAAGTATTACAGTGAGAACATTGACTCTATTGAATAGATTGTAAATAGTTTTTCGGAAGAAGAACCTCAGTATATTAAGGTTGACCTACGAGAGAAAGGTTTGAAACAGGATCTGTCATATATTCGCGCTAATTTCACATCTTTAGCAGATACTATAGAGTAATTGAATCATCAACGTTCAATCTCACTAAATCAATCACATTATTTACTAGAGCAGAAAGTGGGTTAAAGAAAACCGTTGGTGAAGTTGGGAACATTGTTTCCAAAAAGTTACAAATGGTGCTAACCAAAAACCATGAATATACGATTCTGAAAAGAGTATCAGATATTTCAAGCGCACGTGAGGCAGATCTCCCTAGAGGAGTTAATCCGCATATGGTTTCTCTTTTAAAATATGTTCCAGTTACCACCACAGACTTTGAGAGATCTTTTGCAGCATTTAAACCAATTCTGACCGACAAAAGACTAACTCACCCGAAATCATCTGGAAATGGTTCTGATTTATTGTGAACAAAATTATGGTAAAAGTAAAACTATATATATATATATATATATATATATATATATATATATATATATATATATATATATATATATATATATATGCTTTCAAATAAAACATTAATCTCGGTATTTTGCACGGCATGATGTCTAAAATTTGTTTATTTATTGTGCCTATTAGAGACCCATGTCCCTACTTTCCAGGCGCCTAAAATAATATCTTTATGAACTAAAGAATGAAAGTCAAGTGATAACGCATCCATTTTGAGTGTGGATGGCGATACTCAGTGGTATAGTATAGGATGGTACTTACGAAAACCGAACTAAAAAATTGACAGCTAACATTCAATCGCCCTTTGCCCATACACTTCGTCGCCTGTTGATACAATAATTGACAAATGACTGTAACTAGAAAGTACATGAGGAACTTTCCAGTCTTTGGTATTCGGACGATGATGGACATTGCTCCAAAATTATGAGAAATTTTTGCCAAATACGGTTATGGACCTACAAAGGGAGTTTACTTTCGAAAGAAAGGTACTGCAACATAAACAACAGTCAGCCCGGAAGCTGAGTGTCTGGAGGAAGAATGTATGGCGTAAAGAGGTAAATACCAGACGTCAGGTGGTACAACAGAGTCAAAAAGGTGGTTGTACAAAAAGACTCAACTAGTATATGGAATCCAGTTTATCTTGTTCAATTGCCGGGTTGGTACATATGACGAAGGGGAGTAGGATCATGATAAATTAAGTTGATAACGTACAGAAAATCATACTGAGTTTCTGTCAGGAATGGTGCTCCACTTGGAGCGATGTACAAGCTACACAGAGCAAACGAATACATATAAGTGGAAGTGTCAGAAAAATCTGGGTTGATTTTCTAAACACAAATGTGTTGACCAGTGCTTCAAAAAAAAAATATATATATATCTTCTTCTGCATGAAGAAATACATAAATCTCGTGAATCCCAAAAAAGTGCTATCTATTGAAAGCTCTCATCAAAGAGTAGCTACAGAATATTCGATATCGATTATGGCAAAGAGAAATGAATGCAGAATATGCATGGTATAGATGTAAACATAAAAATGAGCTGTCTATAAGGCAATATCAACACTTGGCATGGTAGTGGTAAGCGCAAGAGGCTGCTAATATGTCATTCATAATAATAAACAGAAAAATCCTTCATGTGCAAGAGCGTCTTTTAGTATCACAGAGTATAGTTCCGATATAAAATGCAGCTGAGGGCACAGCTTAGTTACCTGAAAACGAATGATCATATGAGAATAATAACGCAACAAGAATTATAGTTGCGTTCTATATTATGTGTCTGTTCATAATGCCTTTTTTCTTCTTTGTGGACCTGGGACATTTCGATGGAATATTTGTGATTCATGCACCCCTCTTAAGTAAAAACCCACTTTCAAGTACTGCAGCTTAGTTTAATACTGGAAATCGGTTGGATATGGTAATTGGACCCACCTCACTGATTGCAGTTGGGCAGCTGAGCTCTTAGAATTGAGAACCCTACGGAGAAAACGGCGAATGCCCTTTTCCTTTCCTATGGTACGATTAAATTCCACAAAATCGGTTTGGGATTAGTGTTTTCTAAACTTCCGTAGCAAGTCTTGAAGGCATTAACTTTTGGTGCTGAAAGCGTGACTATCTGCCTGAAGGGTTCGTAGTGGTGGATTCTGGTGTGAAATGTTGTAGTTTTAGCTGAATGGCAGTATCTCTTATTGCTATTGGTGAAGTAACAACAGAACTGAAAGTGGAGATCTCAAAAGGGCAGAGGAGGTTTACCGGCCTTACCGGATTTTGCGAGAGAGCTCCTTAAACCAAAACTCTTGGATTGCCTCATCCAAATTTCGCGGACAGCTGAATACCCAAAAATTCCCTCATAGCAGGGCTGACCATGTGACATATAGTTGGATAGTCGCTTACAGAGACCCTTGAGTGTCTAAAACGTTGGCATTTGAAACATCGCAACGAAGGGGTTAATTGATGCCTCATATACACAACATTTGAACTAATGTAGATCAAATGTAAGGAACAGAAGACATGTCATTATAACATATTATTCATCATACTTCCCTTGAACCCAGTGTAATACAAAAATAACCTCTTTGTCTGCCATAAAACATTCAACAATTAGCACAATACTTTTTTTCTGCAAAAATACCATACTTACCTTACTTATGACAATTGTAGATAGCAGCCTACTCAGCATTCTTCACTTATTTGTCATTTTAGTGAATGGTGAGTTAAGAAAAGGGTCTTCACAGCACTACATCTGAGAGTATTCCTCATGACTAAGTAGGATGTATGGCACTGACCAAACTGCACAGATTGTTGAAGAGAAATATACTTTTAAGGCTGTGGATTTAATTATATCATATAGAAAATACCCCTTCCTGGAAGCAACAAGCAAAAAAAAAAAAAAAAAATGCCTAAAGATCCTGACAAATCGCCATGTCAATGACAAATATAATATTACTTAAACATTAACAGTCAAATTTTGGGACATGGTTTACTTTTCACTTACTCTGCAATTTAAGAGGGCATGTTTTCAAACTTTCGTTTCCATCAACTGTAAGATCACTGGCGGATTTGGCATCAATTTCCTTCTGGTTCCTGGTAGATGGCATGATAAGTTTGGTATAAATGCCTGCCACAATTTCAAAGTACCTACATAATTTGGTTCTTATATTTTTGGATGAAAATCTATTCCCACATGACCATTTCTAGCAGGTGGTTCACTTCTTTTAATAGTTTTTATCTATTTCATGATTGGCTTTCCAAAAGTGTGCTGCAATGGCTGATTTCTCTGTTTATATCTTATATTGGGATGTGGCCTTCGGTACGGATGTTTACGCTTGGTTTAACCAATGTATATTTTATTGCGTTCTTGGCACCTAATCTGGTAAATTCCATTTTTGCATGTTTTAATGCCTACGGCAATAGTTTCAGCTCGAAACTACCCAACATCAATTTTCTAAGATCTAGTACATATACAGAATAAATAAGTTTCCTCTGAGCAAAGATGAATACGCCAAAGAACGTAAACGATACCAACATACTACTTATTAATGCTTTAACACAAAAAGGAGATATGAACACACAAAAATTAAAAAACAAAAACAGAATCAGCAATGACAACTCTAACACCCTTGGAAAACAATAAAAAGGAAAATATTAACATTCCACACACCTTTACATAATAAGCTCCAAGAGATTTTCCCAAAAACTTAATCCTATGTCCACAAAATAAATTAAACTTTAAATTATTGAGAGCACCTCCCAAAGATCACCCACCACAGACCTCAAAATCTGGGATTTACAAGATTAACTAGCAAGCACGTAGCAAAGCATACATTGGTAAAATCAAGCATAATATAAACATCCATACCAAAAAGCACATCTGAAACATAAAATATATACGGACATATCAGCTGTTACATCATACTTTTGTGAAACTAATCACAAAACAGTTAAAAACTCTGAACTACAAAAAGTGACCAGCTCCCCAAACGGAGAAAATGTTTATTTAAAAACCAACTAAAAGCTATGTATGAACTTTGAAACTTCGTCTCTAGACATCTGTACCAAATTCATGAGGGGAAAATGATGCCAACAGTGGATTTTCAGCCGATGATGGAAACAAAAGCTTCTGCAGCATATTATGTTAAATTACAGCGTAAATGAACCAAACGTGTGCCAAAATTTTACTCCTAGGGCCGTATTCGTAGCGAAACATGGTCCGGACCCGGACCAACTTACTACTTCCGGTGGACTAACGGTTGACCACCGATTTTCTTATTCATAAACCGGGATTAGCGATGGTCCGGGGACCAAACACGTTAGTCCGGCTCAAATTTTGGTCCGCCTCCGAGGGGTAAATTAAAGGCGGACCATCTTTGCAAAATGGACGACGATGAAGTAAGGAATGTAGCTATGGTGCGTAGAATTCGTGAAATAAGACAACGGAGGAAAACTTACCTACCAAGAATAGAAATTATTGCGAAGTACGACGACCTAAACTTCAGAAGCAAATACAGGTTTAGTAAAGCTAACGCCAGAAGGCTGATAGAATTGATTCGTCCTAACCTATACGACAGGGACAATAACCGAGGCCTGAGTATTTCAATTGACACTCAAATTCTAACTGCACTTCAGTATTATGCAAGAGGAGGATATCAAGATAACACTGCTGACCTGCATGATATTAGTCAGGCATCAGTAAGTCGCATAATCAGTAATGTCTCAGGTGCCATTGCTAAACACGTACCTCGTTATTTACGTTTTCCCGGGGAGCGGCAGAGAACTGCAACTACATGGAAGTTCTATGATATATCAGGATTTCCTCAGGTAATTACTTCCTTATAAATTTAATATAACACAATATTGAATAATTTGCTTAAGATCCAGTATGACATGCATTTTAAGACTAAATATAAATATTGCAGCCAGTGGAATAATTGAAATTAACAGTAATATGAAATTGTGTAACTAGTGATTAGCAATGTTTCCAAAAAGGGAGAGGAGTATCAATATGTTAGAATCATGCACCTAAACTTCAACTGGAAATTATTTACATTAGGTACTATTTACATGTATTTTGGATATCGCACAAAAATTATTTTAGCTCATTGCTATTTGTATTAAAGATTTTATTTACAGTTTGTATTTCTTATATACCTTGCATAAAATACACTATGGATTGTATGCAATAAGTATTAGGATAAGGGGATACTAATTGATTAATGAATTTCCAATAAACTATCACCTAGCTTATGAATAAAAAACTTTCTCTCATAATTTATTTCATCAGGAGTATCTGAAAGAATTAAATACATTATCTCCTTTTTATTCTTGATAAACTGTACTGGATTTTGGCTTGTGGCTGCATGTAATCTGTTCAAATTTATAAAAGAGAGGCAAATATATACACTTTGCCATAGTGAGAAGTGGAATGCTTTCATACAGTTACGTTTTATTCTGAAGTATCACATAATAAAACTCAGAATTTTCAATCCTAGTGGAATAGGAACCAGCACAAAAGCATAAGCAGAAATTTATTAAGATAATAAACGTATATCTTTATTAAATTAATTGGGAGTCGATTAATAACACAAAACAACACTTTTAAATTTTCCCGGAACATGTTTCTGAGGCCTTCCCTCTATCTTCAGCCAGACATCGACTGGTTCTCATTGGTGTAGCTGGCAATATTTTGTCATCGGTCTCCTCTGATGGCGGTTCGAGGAACTTGCTGAACAAATCTTTCTGGGGGATGTCGAAATTGAATACTTTGTTCCTGTTTTTTTAAATAAAGATTTGTTCCCATGTGGACAGTTCTTCTTTTCCTGTTGTATGTTTTAGTAATTTTGGTTCTGGATTGGTTTTTTTTTCCCAAAAATGCGTGGCAACTGCTGATTTTTCTAATTGTTTGTATTTTATGTTCCTAAAGTGTTCCTTTGCTCTTTTTTCTAAATTTCTTTTGGTTTTTCCAATATAAATTTGACTACAGTCACAGCATTCAATTTGATATATACCAGATTTTTTGTTAGATGGAATGGCATCTTTGATGTTTGAGCAAATTGGGTTTTTTAAGGAGTAATGGTTCACTGGAGCTAGTTGAATGTTTTGTTTTTTGAATGTTTTGTTCAGCAAGTTCCTCGAACAGCCACCAGAGGAGACCGATGACAAAATATTGCCAGCTACACCAATGAGAACCAGTCGATGTCCGGCTGAAGATAGAGGGAAGGCCTCAGAAACATGTTCCGGGAAAATTTAAAAGTAAGTGTTGTTTTGTGTTATTAATCGACTCCCAATTAATTTAATTTATACAACAACACTGTTTTCAACACTTCCATGAAAGGATGTATATCTTTATGTTTCTGATAGATGAAGAAAATGAATTAATGTAATTTTTAAAATTAATATCCTATAATGTAAGTCATATCAAATGTAATTAATCAAATTAGTTACACTAATATGTTATCAATTTAAATTGTATCTAGTTAAAAGCTAAACAGAGCAATGCTGTTGCTCAAGGGTTAAAACACTTCCTCTCAATTCTAAAATTGTGTACCAGTGAGTTAATTTATTTCTCCAGTGTTAACTTAATCAAGCTCCAGACTCATTTTCTGGAAGTAATCGAATCACAACCAAGTTTCCATGAACATAAGTTAATGCTTACCCCTGCTATGGTATTTAAAACAAGGTACAAGAGCCACAAAGTCCCCTCCAATACTCTCATATGCTACATTGATGCTTAAGTTACTTCTTTGCTTTCAATATTTTGTTTCCAGCAATCAACACATGTTTTTAAAAATGTTATATGATTTCACAGTTTTATACACAATTACTTTTTTTTATAATAATATGCTATCTCCACAGTGTAAGCAAACTATCATTAATGAGAGTAAAAAGTTTCCAACACAGAAAGTTACTAACAAATTCTGACTTTGTAATGTTTCAATAATTTTGATTTAAATTACCACAGACATCAAACAGTAACTTTTTAATATCTATCAGGCACACAAAGGAAATAAATAGGAATGTTATGTCATGCAACTAATGCTGCCAAATGTTTAAAATACTTTTAAACCAAATTATAGATATTTACAGTAACTAAGCATAAAAGAACATTTTTAACAGTGCAGAAGGGAACCAAAATCATAAGGCACAGAGGAAAATAATTAAATGATGTTAATGTACTTATAATCAACAAAACTAGTTGCTTAGCAAAATACTGAGAAAAGTGTAAGGATTAATATGAAGAACTGAAACATATATGTATATGTTGTTTACTGACTTGTTTGGTCCTGAAGTGAGTAATGTTACAATTACATACAGTACTCAAATATGACTAAGATCCCTATGATCAAGAAAACTTTATTTTATAAATAAATACTTTATAGCAACATATGTTTACTTTCCATCATGCATTATATAACACAAAATAAAAACAAGATAACCTTCTTATATGCATGCTTATAGCACAATAAGGAAACTGTAAATATGATGTCTGTCCTAAGAATTGAACATAAGACACATTAAAATAGATTCATCCATGATATATATATATATATATATATATATATATATATATATATATATACATTATTGCTGCATTAGTTATATACCCATTAGTGTGTAAAGAGCTCAGCACTAATTTTGGAACTTTTCCCTTTCCTCACACAATTATTTACTTCTTTCATTTATATATTCTCATACCACTTTCTAAACCATGTGTATGTATTTGTCTTATAGGTGCTATAGATGGTACACACATCCCAATAATAAATCCTGGAGGAGAATGTGCCCAAACTTATATAAATAGAAAGGGCTATTACTCACTAAATGTTCAAGTAATATGTGATGCAAACCATCACATTATGGATATTGTAGCACGATGGAGAGGAAGTACCCACGATTCCCGAATCTTCAATGAAAGCAGAGTGAAAGAAGAGATTTGAACAGGGTGAATTTGGACACTTTATTTTACTGGGTGATGCTGGATATGCGGTACATCCTTATTTACTAACTCCTCTCAGGAATCCAGCAACATACCAAGAACCAGCATACAATGCAAGCCATAAGAGAACACACAATGTAATAGAACGTTGTTTTGGGGTCTGGAAAGGAAGATTTGGATCCCTTACTCAAAGCATTGCAACAAACCTTAAAACAGCCAAGCGTATTATTGTGGCTTGTGCTGTATTACATAACTTGGCATGCATGTGGAAAGAGAAAGTAGAGGACATTCATTCAGAAGATGAACCAGAAGAGGATAATGCAAGACAGGTTCATGTGGATGAAGATCGAGGACATTTGTTCAGACAATTCATACAAAAACATTTCTAACTGTTCACTTTTATTCACAAATATTTTCCTGTACCTTGGCCTTCGTTAATTTTATTTTTAGTAACTTCTCATTTTGCAACTTCAGAATTTGTAAATGTAAATTGTGTAATTGTTTAGCTTTCTCATTTTGCAACAGGTTTTTCAAATGTAAATTATGTAATTCTTCAGTTTTCTCATTTTTATATTTAGATTTTGTAAATGTAAATTATGTAATTGTTAAGCTCTTTGAGCCTCATCCTGATATTTTGTCCTCTGTAACTGAAACACTTCTTTCTCTTACTCTGTCATGGACAAGCATGAATTCTACAAAGATGAACAATTGTAAATAAATAAGCACTGAAATTGCATTATCTTATTTAGTAAGAGAATCATAGACCTAAGCGCATTGTTCAAAAACTTCCCATTGACATTATAGAATGTGTACAAACCTTTTTACTGAGTATTCTTTTCTTCTCCACCATAGTTTTCATTTTTTGGCTGAAATATAAAATAATACCATTCATCTCTATAGTTGGTAATCTAATAATAAAATAATAATAGTAATAATAATAATGAGGATAATGACAATTTTCAAACATTAATAATCTCAATCTAACCTCTTAGGAGTTGTAAATGTTACCACACTTGAATTGCTAACTCTCACTGGGGTAGCCAGAGAAGATGTTCAGATTTCAATGATATCCTGAAAAGAAAAATTAAATTAAATGCTTTACAATATAAGTAGAAGCTAATACCACAATATGCATATAAACAGATTTTTTTTTTTTAATTTATGTCCTCCAACGTTAAGTCATATCGGACGGTGAATGAATTGGGTGAAATGATGCTCAATGAGTCCAGGGTCCATGGAGCTTAGAGTTGCCTGACATTCGTCTTGAAGGATAAGGGAAAACGCTGGAAAAAACCTTATCCAGATAACTCACCGAGATTCAAACTCGGGACCTCTTGAACGTGAGGCAGACACGCTACCATCTACGCTACCAAGGCGGGCATATAAACAGAATGATAACCTCTGCTGTTACACATCCTTTTTCCAAGGAAGTGGATGTGGATATGACCAAAATTTGAAACAAAGAAAATATTATGATTCATTTCAATATTATAAGTAGCATAGTTATAGAAAGCAATAAAATCAATTTTACAGTATTTAATTATACATATTTAAGCAATCAATTTTCATGTTGCACTTAGTATGTGTTCACTTGGAGCATGTAGAACAGTGGTAAATATCTAGCATATAACACTTCAATAATTTGCATATGTTAATATTTGGTCTTTGTAAAAAATTTCTGATATTGAACATCTTAATATACTTTTCTGATAGAATATAATTCAGTGGATCTAGCAATTTAAAAAAGAACCGAAAAGCTATAGTAGGTATCTACCTAAACTTCAGAGTATTAATTTGTGTAGTGTTTTAAAGTAGCATTGTGAAATACAGTAACTGATGGAGCTTGTATTAATTCTCTCATGAGTTTGCATCAACAACATTAACGATTAAAACTCAAAATCATCTTACTGCCAAGTTAGTAAAAAGATTGCTGTAAATGATTGCATATGAACCTGTTGAAGAGCTATGCTGTAATTAATGGTACTGATGGTTAAACTGCAGAACAGCGGCATGGAGAATGGAGGATGTGACATAAGTATAAATGATATCCTGAATATAAGGATACTGATATTGTCAGATGCGTGAAACTTTATTTGTGGAGCTTAAATCCACTAATATGTAAATAAATACAAATAAAAAATATTGAAGCTCCATTAGCATGTAAAGTTCGTAGAAGAATAATTTAATCTAATAATTTCTCATTCAATAAAATATACTAAATCATTTAAAATGTATTGCAAGTTCTCTATAGTGTTAAATAATTTAACACTAACTTTATAATTTAACTTAAATTATAACATGTCACATTCATGGATGTAACACGTTCCTTTACTCCTGACATTCTAAAAAGCATACTTTTCTGTGAGCAATTCCATGAACAGCTCCACCATGTGACCGTAGTGAATGCTATCATTGGTCTGAGAACAACTTGTTCGATTGTAATATGGCGTAACACATGCCTCATTAAAGTATACCTGTTCATTAAAGTATTGGTATTCCACCAATCGGAAGTGGCCACATAACATTGTAAAAGTGCACGTATTGATTATTCTCATTTCGATCGACAACAGTATTAGCACCAATTTAGAAAAAGGTCAAAATATCGGACATTAGTAACAGTGACCTACATCCCTCAAAATTACAGCAAAAGCACTCAATATTATCAATAACTTGTTGCCACAAAAGTCAAGAAAGATGTATGAGAAATTCTAGTCACAATTCATGGATTGAATCAAAAGGTATAAATTTGTTCTCAGAAAATATATTCCTAGTGTATTTTGAAGAGTTGTCTCAAAATATGAACTCATCAACCTTGTGGACTCACTATTCTATTTTGAAATCAACACTCAGCATTTATTTATTCCATGTGTGTCTATACTTTCTTTTAGGTTAAACTGTGTCACACATTAACAGCTGTTTATAGGGAAGTAATTAATATTTCTGTGCCTGCATAATACGTCTCACGATTATAACATATCACTCAAACCACTTTGAAATAAAACCTTTAATTTAGGTACCTGATCGAGCATATATAGTTGTATGAAACTTGACTATAGTGGTGATTAAAAACCTTGTATCATAATTATTAATCTTGCTTCGCTTGGTTATATCTGCTCTAGGTTTGTTTTATTTTACAGCCATTTTTATTATATATGCCAACATGGTTTCTCCGTTAATGCTTTTGGTTTATCCATTGAGGCTCTTTGAATAGATAAATAACTACCAGATAAATGTAACACATTTATTTTTATGCAGTAAACAGAAGTGAAATTAATTAGTTTTTCTAGTTAAAATAAAATTCCATATTAACATATATTAACCAAACCTAATATCAATCGTCAGAAGTGCAAGTTATGTATAACAAAAGAAAAGACTAAAGTACACTTACTTTGTGAACATACACCTTCTGCCTCTTCCACAGCTCCTTTAAACAGCGAACACTTCTGTCCTTTCCTCCGAAAACTGCAGAAAACACTTTATAAATTTCCCTCCATGCCGCCTCCTTTCTCATATTCGTCAATATTGATATGTTTTCTACAATGTTCATTCTTTTTTCGGACTAGAGAAAACAAGTTCTTCTCTTCCTCTGACCAATTGATACCACGCTTTATTGACTCCATATTATCCATATTCACAGCACATCAAACTTTGATGTTGAACCTCAAGCAGCAGCAGCAGCAGCAGCAAATGTAAGAATGATTAAGAAATAGCTGTGAAACTAACACAAAGATTTATGAACTTGTAGGTACACTGGCTTGTTTAGCATGGGACTGGCGCATGCGCAGAAGAATCTTTCTACATCCTGTAACATTTGCTCTGTGCTGGTCCACGACTTTACTTGGTCTGAGGCTTTTCATCATCTAAGAATGCCAAAACGTTAGACCGCCTTTGGTCCGGACCAAGTTAGTCAGAAGATAGTCTAGACCAAAGTGATATCTATGAATAGGCCCCCTAGTGTTTAAGAACTAAACATGCATGCATGCATGCATACATTCATTCATTGTTACAAAGCTACTAAAAATTAATTTAAATATTTATTGTATGTAATGTAATGAAACTCTTGATTTTGCATTAAAGCCACCTCTATAATTTCTTGAACACCAATATATTTTAAATTTAGCTAGAATACTTGTAGTGAGGTTTCTTTTATTTCATTTGAGCACTTCATGAATGATCCATGACAACTAATATTGTGTACTACACACCAATCAAAAACAAGGTAAAATCTTGTAGCTTATACATCATAGTCCATAATTTTAAGATGATTTACTCCAGTTTTCATTATTACTAAATATATGATGGAGCACACCCTTTCATTTGTATTGCTGAACGCAAACCACCTTCACGGGAACTCCTATTTTGCACTTCTGTTGGAGACAATAAAGATGGTATAAAATTGAGGCAAATGTTATAAAATCAAAGGAAAGTAATCTGATAGAAAATTCTGACGTAATGCAACAACAAAAGTGATGAATATCACTTTTAATAACCTAATAATCAGTTCTTTCCAAAAAGAAACTTGCACGTATATTTACGTCCTGAAATTTCAATTATTTATTTATCAAAAAAGGCTTTCCATTTCTTCTAGTGAACATATTTATAGAACAGGAAAGTATTATATGATGAAGACCCAGATTTTACACCTCTTTCTGATAGTGATATAGCCAAAGATTAATTAGTTTCTCTTAACTATTCTATATTTAAATTCAGATAACTTTTATTCCTTTTTTTAATGAATAGTGCACTATTCTACCAAAATAGGCATAAAACACAAGTTCACACAGCATTTATGTTTGGCCTCACAGTTTATATAATGATTTGTTTACATGAAGTTCAAAGTTGGATCAACTCCAAATGTTTATGCTCTATAATAACTGGTATTCCTGTAAAACACTTGTGCTTCTCATACCACTCAAAATGAAGTTAGGTCATTCATGTTTATTTTGGATAATGCTAAAGTACTGTTTTCTTGATAATTTAATATAGAAAATCATGTAAAAACCACTAGGCAGTCTCACAGTTTATACAATGGTTTGTTTACATCAGGTTCAAGGTTGGACCAACTCTATAATAACCAGTATTGCTGTAAATCACTTGTACCTCTTATACCATTCAGAATGAAGCTTAGGCCATTCAAAGTTATTTTGGATAATACTAAAGTACTATTTTCTTGATTAATGAAGAAACTCATGCGAAAATCACTAAGCAGTAAATTGATGGAAATTAATCATTTCTTCACATTAGCCATATATAGGCTAAGGTTTTTGATAGTCAAAATGAAAAATTCAATGCCATGGTCGGGATTTGAACCACCCATCTCCTGGTTTCCATCCAGTGGCTCTTACCCATTGAGCTACCATGGCCAACGTGCCGTCCTGATATTAAATTCTCCAATTGATTCAGATATATATTTCCTGGTAAACCAGTAGGAGCTCTTATATTTGAGATACACCATTTGTGGCAACTTACTATCGTAAATACTTGAATCCTAGGCTTCATTAAACTCTTATTATTTAAGTTAATTGATGGAAATTAATCATTTCTTCACACTAGTCATATATAGGCTTAAGGTTTTTCATGTTAACTATCTACCACTAGGCAGGTTTATTTTTCTCAAATTTACTTAAGAATGCAACAATACCTACCTCCTGCCTCCATTATAGGTTTAAAAAAAAAAAAAAAAAAAAAAAGAGGAAGAGGAAGAGGAGAAAAAGAAGAAGAGCGTATAGCATTCAGATCCCTTAATGTGACACTGTTCAAGGAGTATGCTAAACAAATACTTTGTTTTAGTTTTTATTTATGAGGGCAATCAAAAATAGGTGATTGTTCTAAAACACATATTGACTTTGCATTTCTGATTCTAACTTTATATGTTTTGTTCGTTAATAATGTCAGTTACAAGAATCATATTGCCAGAATTGCCACACTTAAAGACTATCAGTTTGGGCCTGGTTTTAACCAACAACTTTGCAAATAAGTCATATGAGCCACCCAGACCATCAGCTCTCAGCATTGGCGGAGCGGTTGTGCCTCTTTAAAAAAGCCTAAAACCTAAGCTTGTCTTTGTTCATTAAACATCTTAAGGAGCTTAAAAATATGAAACCAGTTTTACTTAAAATTACTATAAGTATCCCAAGACTCCCAAATTACACTTCAATTTTTCCACTAAAATATTATGAGAAAAATCTAAGGGGTGATAACATCAGATATCTTCATGAGTTTTCAACTTTTTATTTGCAGGCTGAAGTGAAAGAAACTTCAGTTTTTGAATAGTGGCTTTTGTGACTGTTTGGTATTCCTATTACAAATATATTTATTACAGTTGTTTTGCTCTTGATAAAGGAAATATTCTTCACTAATATTGGGTGGATGGGTGGGTGAGAGAGAGTGGAATTTGGAAGATATGTTGACAACTATGTCATTTGGGCCTGAACATTAATATAGAAAACTCCTCTTTCAATAAAAAGTATACAGTAAACCATGTACTGATGTAATTTTTAAAGCCACTGAATTACGTAGAATTACAAATTATATTCATTTTTTATTAATTACTTGTTAATTTTATAATTCATTATGTACTTAAGCTGTTAATTGTATTTTCATACATATTGTTGCTTATCTATTACAATTTCAGTTAAGGTGAAAAGTTCTACTTTAACTCCTTAACATACGGTTTCAAAAGGATACTGTTGCAGTTTTTGTCTTCACAAAACAAATTGAAAGAATAGATTTATTTCCAAAAATACATCTTTTTCATGTAAAAGTTAACTGTTTAGTAATATGCCTTATATAAAACTATGTAACATTTAAAAATAAGTTGCAACTTCAAACATACAACAGGAATATAAAAAATATATTTCAATAAATCTTAATTCTTAGATGGTATGCCAGCTAGGTAGCATTTACACTGATAAGTAGAGCTGATATATAGATTACATTTTCAAAAACAACCTATAATAATATATTGGAATGCACACAGATTTTGGAATACAAAGCTTATATTTAACAGTATTTCCTTATTTATTATTGAGCAAACTGATAGGAAAGGCACTTTGGAGATTCATAAGCCAAAAGCTCATCTGTTTCTTAATGATGGAAAAGTCGAAGGTTGGTGTGAACCAGTGTGATACCATGTTCATCACATGCTTTGATAACTTCAGCATCATTTGTTGAACCTGCTGGGCTGGCTATATAATCCACTCCACTCTGTAATGTGTAATCAATTAAACAGGTTACAACAGCATTTTAAAGTTACAAATAAACCGTTATCACTATCATGCAACATTTAAAGCTGTGTTCAGTACTGAAGCTTTCAAACAGACAGTATTTCTCCAAATATCCAATCATGTTTTTTCCCTCAAAATGTCAATATTAAAAACCAAAGGTTTTTGCAATTATGCTTCCCAGACAAAATGCAAGATGAAATAAACTTCAAGCTTATCAGGTTAGAGTTGAGGGGGAAGAGAGACACATGAGAAATGTTGAAGATTACACTCAAGATTGTAGCATATCATGGGATTTTACATGCTTCATTTCACATCTTTAACAGCATATCAAGGAGTTTCTACATGTTTTACATTGCATCTTTAATTAAAGTTATTTACCAATAACCCTAGCATATTTTGGACAGTATTCAAAAGATTTTTATTGTGAAGAGTTTTCCTTAAGAGCGTCGCAGAAATTACAGGAATTCAGTTTGCAATTGGTAGTTTTGCACGGAATGGTTATGCAGAAAATAATATCTGTGCTCATTGTTTTCTCTCTGCTCTGCAAATTTCATACAAATAGATACTGGTCTATAACAATGCATATTAAAATCACTTCAGTTAAACTATCTAGTTAAACTATCTTGCCAATTAAAGACTTGGTAATGATTTTGTAAAAAGATGGAACGGACATAACCTCAAGCATATCATGCAAGCTGAACTCTGACAGGACTGAAGAATTCTACTGTTACTCTGCCACTCAAGACCATTTGCAAACTGAAAACCTTCATCTGTTGTCTTTCTTACATTATCCTAAAATCTCTGTGGAATACAAAAGTAGAGAAGGTATACAAATGGAAGATAACAGCCATTACCTTTCCTGAGCCAATAAACACTAACGATCACTAACACTCTCTTTCTTCCTCTTCCCGCCAAAATTTTACATCAAGTGTCTGACAGACTTTATATGAAAGGCATTTAATTATGTCAAATTTTTATCCAAATACAAAATATTTTTATATGTCGTATGGGCAAGAAATTAAGTCCTTTTGAGCAAGATGAAATCTTCAGAAACAAAAATAAATCTGTAGGTGCTAAATTTGGTGTTCCCTTGGCAGAAATTACATATAGAGAGCAATGTGTTGCAGAAGCATTCCTATTTCTTTATACATATGCTTCAACTTCTTTCTCATTATCATGAACTCTGTTGAAGTTTTCTTCATTTTGGGAGTACTCATAATAAGAGTAGAGAGGAATCATTATATAATGTTCAGACTTTCAAAGTAAGATGCAACTACTTTGAACTGCTGTAATACGGTATACAGCTATACTTTCTCCAGTATAAGCTTTTTAAAATGTGTTTTACAATTTTTGGTAGCATGCATTGAATACTGAAACACTTTCTAGGTCATAAATAGCAAATGAAACAGTAACTTAGTTGGCACCACTACCTGAAAAAACTATTTCTAATCGTTTTTAACACTCCCATCACTTACATTTTTATTCTTTGAGGGACTATATTCGGAAGCTGTTGCTTTCATTTTCAAAGATCCGACTATCATCTCCTGATGTTGTTTGCTATCCTCTCTCTGGTGGTAGAACTATTAACTTCTTTATCAAATTATGGACAGGTGGGATTTCAAAGTTCATTACTCTGTCCTCATTTTTCCATATTAAGATGTTTTCCCACATCAGTTTGCTTTGGTTTATCACTCCTTTTAATAATTTTGGATTTGGGTCAAGGTGATGGTTTTTGTTCCAAAAGTAATATGTTACTGCTGACTTATCTCCCTGTTTCAATTTAATGTTTCTAACATGCTCTTTAACTCTGTTTTTAGGTTTCTTTTAGTTTGCCCTATGTAGCATTTTTCACAATCCTTACAACTTATTTGGTATATTCTGGATCTATTAATTAGTGGCATTTCATCTGTTTTTGAATTTAACCATTTTGATAATATTTGTAGGTGCCAAGAAGATATTTTATTCCTTAACAACACAACCATGGATAAAGCAGATATATGTACAACGAACAAACAGCCATACTTCACCTAGAAGAAGAAAATGCATTCAACAAAAGTCTGGCATTTAAGAAAATTAAAAAATTTAAGCTGAAGTAAAGCATTAAGGAAGCAACTATATTCACTAAAGAAAAAGAAAGCAACAGCATATTCAGTGGATTCACACACCACTCAAAAGCATTTAATAAATTTACAAAAGGTCTTTTAAGAGCAAACTATCTTCTTGGTATCTACAAACAGATATTCAGATATTCAGTTTTAAAATTCTTAAATTTAAAAACAAAAAACTAAATTCCACCAATCAATAGATCCAGAATATACAAAATAAGTTGTAAAAATTGTGAAAAATGCTAAATAAAGCAAACTATAAGGCGTATGGTATTATAAGGCACATGAGGCAGAGGTCGAGAGAGCTCGCCTAGAGTGACTGTCCTATCATAGTCGTGTAGCATTGCTAGTTTGGAACGCACACCACAAGTGTGAGCAACAAAGATTTCTCTTTTCATGCATCCAAAATTATTACTGGAAATTTGACATTCTAATATGCCTTGGTGTATGTAGGAAAATCTGAGGTAGCCTGTACAAAGGCGATTTTTCTACAACGTATGGTTCTCAAGTTATCGTTTCTAGAATAAACAACTGACTCCCTTCTTTATGCTTATGTATTCAACTTCCAATCTTGCCTGTGTGTCTTATTCCTTTTCACTATGCAGTTATGGAGTAAGACATTATGAAGGGTTTTTAGGAACTACGTATATTTTGTACATAAATTAAATGACCATAGATCACTGCAGTCATGTGCGAATTCTTTAATTCAGTTCATAAACACAAATTGAGTGTTAGGTGCTTTGTGTAACTGCGACAACAAGCAGAAAATTCACAGGTTTACATTGTGTTTAGTGAATCAAAACCTGCTACCAATGGCGCAGGTACTAAGGGTAAAGTACCTGAAAGATTTTTCTTTCTTTTAAATTTCTTTTATGTATAACTTGACGACTCACCAGTTTACCAGCTAGGCTGACAATGTAAACGTTATGTGACAATAAAGATTCTATTCTATTCTATTCTACTCCACTCTCAGGCCAGAAATATTATTTTTAAAGTGTACAACATTTTTAAGGAATTGTCATTTGAGGAAGTGCAAGACTGGATCAATTTTTCAAATAGCAGAATCTCGCAGACAGAGCATACAATGTGAGTGTGCATGCTGCATCGCACATTGTGAAACAGAGCAAAACTTCTAGCTCAAGTTATCATTTATAGAATAAACAACTGACTCCCATCTTTATGCTTATGTATCCAACTTCCAATATTGCCTGTGTGTTTTATTCCTTTTCATTATGCACTTACAGAGTAAGACATTATGAAGTGTTGTTGGGAACTGCATATATTTCATTCATAAATTAAATGACCATGGATCACTGCAGTTGTGCGCAAATTCTTTAGTTCAGTTCAAGACCAGTCCATAACACAAATTAAGTGTTAGGTGCTTTGTGTAACTGTGACAATAAGCAGAAAATTCACAGGTTCACATTGTGTTTAGGGAAGTGTTAATGTTACTTTCAAAACCTGGTTCCAATGGCGCAGGTACTAAGGGTAGAGTACTCTGCTCTCAGGCCAGAAATATTATTTTTAAAGTGTACAGTTTATTTAAGGAATTGTCATTTGAGGAAGTGGATGACTTGATCAATTTTTCACATAGCAGAACCTCATAGCCAGAGCATGCAATGTGAGTGTGTATACCGCGTAGCGCATTGTGAAACAGAGCAAAAAAACTTCTAGCCCCGAAATTGGTGAACCTTTATTTAAATCCCCAGGAAAGCATGTCAGAAAATAAAAACTGTTTCCAATTTAGATTATTTTGAAAAAGACATATTTCACCGCAAAATATATGAAATGTATGACAATGGTGAATACCTCACTATTAAAATGCTGGTTCATGTTAGGAGGGAAAAAATAGACTATATGGGTTCCTCTACTTCAATGGGATTAATTCTTAAGAATTTGGGCTTCAAGTACAGAAAAACTAATGGTGGCCGTAGATTCTTACTCGAAAGAAGTGACATAATTTGCCATGTAAGTTCTGCACAAACAGGATTCATTTCCGAAAGCAAGTGGGTTTTCCATTCCAGATCAGAAAACAAAACAGTTGACTACCATTCTGAAATGAATGCAGATATCTACAGATTGGTTCACAAACAAATTCATACATTTTTTAGAAGAGAGGTCCAACATGATTATGGATAATGCAAGCTACATTTCTAAACTCTTAGATAAACCTCCCTCTACAAATTCCAAAAAAAGAACAAAGTATTTAGGACTGGTTGGAACATACTAAAATAACATTCCACCCTTCTGAAACCAGAGCAGAATTATTACAAAAAGTAAATCAACATAAAACCCAAGAAAAGAGGTACCAGATAGATCAAATTACATTAGAAAACAGGCACCAAATTATTCGTTTACCTCCTTATCACTGCCAGTACAACCCAACAGAATTAATTTGAGCTAAGAAAAAGAAGGGAGCTGCTAAAGAAAACATCACTTTTCGTCTCATGGATGTTGAAAGGCTTATGCACACTGCACTTGAGAGAGTTACTGAAGAAGACTGGGCCAGGCGTGTTGCACACTGAGAAATTGCTAGTAGAAGATTTCCATAAGGAAGTAAGTGGAGATAGCACAGTACAGAGTTTAGTTACAAATCTTCGAGAAACTGATTCTGAATTAAGTGAGGATGAGGAAGAAGAAAATGAGGAGGATGATGAGCTAAAAGCTATTTTCAGAAAAACTCAGGGATGTTATTTTCAGTAAATAAATATGTTAATATTCAGTGTTACAGTTTATAATGTTATCATCATTATCCTTTGCTGCCTAAGTTTACATTCTGACCATTTCTGTCACGACAAATGCTACTTTCCTCGTTCCCTCAACGTAACTTCCACTCTGACATCACTTGGCAGCTGTGCCGCCACTGTGTACACACATTGGTTTGGCTCATGTGCCTTCTGAAACAGTACGCTGTACAATAGAAGTCTAACAACCAGAGTCGAAGAGCATTTTAGAAACATCAATTGAAACAGGAAGATAAGACACCCATAGCATTTCCCTTTTGGAACAAAAACCATGACCTTGGCCCATAACCAAAATTATTAAAAGGGGTGATAAACCAAAACAAACTAACATGGGAGAACATCTTAATATGGAAAAATAAGGACAGTATAATGAATTCTGATATCCAAAGGACACATTATTTGATAAAGAAGTTCATAGTTCTACCACCAGAGAGAAGACAGCGAACATCAACAGAGGATAATCGGACCTTCGAGGCTGAAAATGAAAGCAACAGCTTCCAAAAATAGACCCTCAAAAAATAAAGTGTAAGTGCTAGAGAGTTAAAACCGACCACAAATAATTTGGATGCACTATCAGTAAATTCCTCCAAACACACAAACACCTTACTTATCAAGAATCCCATAAGTAAAAATGCAAGCATTCATAGATTTACTGTAAGCATATTTTAAAACTCCTATTTTTGGCCCTAATATTTTGGGTTTGGTATCAAAGATCCCGTCTTTACAGATAATACTTAATATGCATGCCTATTTATTAACTACAATTGATTTTGAGTCCTAAGACACCTCATTTGTATTTTGTAGATACAAATTCAACCTTTTTAGGCACTGAACATTGTACCGCAATACTTAACTCTTTTGAAAAGGTAGAGTCAGAATGGAAAATTTAAGCCACAGGATATGAATCAAGGATCTCTGTCCCCATGGCTACCATGACATGAGCCAGCACAACATTAAATTCTCTACCTGACTCGCATTTTTCCTGGTAAACCACTAGGAGTTCTCATATACATATGAGACAACTACCTAATAACACAATTGATACAAAAAGAATAAAAGAAAATCAAAGCAGTTGACATTTTGTTTGTGACAGCCATCTTAACTTAGAGAATTAAGCAGACTTTCTGACTGTCACAAAATATTATTTTCATGAGGTTTCTGAAAACTGATTAAACCAAGACACTATGATTAGGGATTAGGGATACAACAATTATGCAATCCTAGTAACTCATGTATTTAATTGGTTATTGCATACCTGTTTTGCACGATCCACATTGTCTCTGAAGGGGAAGAATGCATCTGAGCCTAATGCAACACTGGAGAGTTTCTTTATCCAGTCAGACTTGTCTTTCTCTGTAAGCTGCGGAGGGGCTGCACCATCAAACATGGCTGTCCAAGTTGCAGTGTCCATGTCCTTTCCTACAGTACCATTCACATAGTTGTCTATAGCATTTGAAATTTCTGCTCGCTTTACTCCTTTCTTGAACTTCATGTTTGCCACATTTGGGTGCTGTCTCAACCACCTAGAATTAAAAAGAAGTTTGTAAACAAAGTTTTTAAAATCACTGCCTAGTAAACAATAAAATTATCTGCACCTATTTCAATTATTTAAACACAATCTGTTACAAAATTCATCAAAATGAAGGACCTGCATGTTTGCAATTTTGACAAAACCAATATTTTGATTTATATTTAAAAAAACCTTGGGAAAACATTTCTAGGCATGATACACATCAATCATTCCATACAAGCCATTTCTATGGTGAAACATAAGCTAAGCAGGTATATACAGTTTCAAAAATATTCAAGGTAAGCTCTTAAAATGTAAGTGGAGATTAAGAATCAAATTATTCAATATACTGTAGATTTTACTGTTACAAGCTTCAAACACTATTTAGCTAAAAGTATTAACAGACATCAAAGGGACCCAGAATCTTTACTTTGCTGTAACATTACTAAAGAAGATTTACCACTACGCGATGGACATTTAAACCCTGTACGGGTCAGGAACAGATATACAGTAAACAGCATAAGACATTTAGATTGTTAAATGCTGTCAAATTGGTTCATTAATACACATTTGTAACTTCCGTATTTATTAAATTATTTTAACAAAACAAAAATTGGTTTAAAGCTCATTAAAGGCATATATGACTAAAGTATCATTAAAGTAGAGAATAATGCTACTTATAATTTCACACCCTTCCGAATGCACAACCTTAAATTTCTTAAGACCTTCAGACATGGTGAGAAGAATAGTAAATCTTACTGCACTGAACTAGTTCTGCATCCTGCTACGCAAATAGACTATGTGACTTTCTGCAGGTGATTGCTGAATGTTTACTGTATTGCTCACTCGCTGCATAACCAGACAACGGTTCCCCTCTCCCCCACACCTCATCCCGCGGAGGTCACGGGTCCAGAACGCATCTATAACAACTTGCTGTATCTTGGATATCCACTCCCGCTCCATACAGAGTTTAAATGACCATAACTGAAGCAATTAATATGTATTCAATGACCTTATTACAAAGTGTACAAACATACTGATCATCAGACTACAAAGGTGTAAAGTTGAAAACATTTAAAATACCTAAATTCACTTAAACATAGTGCAAAGAGTTTAATGATTGCCTCTGTGGCAAGAGGAGATAATGATAAATGGCTGAAATTATGTATTTCACTTCAATTAGATTCCTTCCACACTTCTACCAAGTCTTGAAACTATCTCTTGTTAATATTTTAAAGTTACAAATTGTGAAAGCTTTAGTAAAATTCCCACTGTCCATGGGACAATAACCCAATGAATTGTATCTTAAAGCATAGCCCAGCATAGGTAAAGGTGTCCATATAAATGATATTATTTTGTTTTATTGGTTTATTTTTCTTAAATATCAGTGCACCAATAAAATGAACACTGCCTTAAAAAAATTTAAGAAAAGTTGATTATAAAGGAAACTCAAGTTACTATTGTACATTGACCTATGTTTAGGAAACACAAAATGTGTTCTTACTTTTTATGCACAATATAACAATATATTGTGTCGGGTTTGCAGGCTCAAGCCTGATTTGGGCTGTTACACCGTGGATTATTATAAAGTAACCTCCAGTTGCTACAACACTGAAAGCTAGGGTTACTATTAATTAAACTTTTAGCATACCAGTTGTCAGCCTTGTCCCCAGCAAGACGGGTGCAATGTATTCGTGACTGTTGTCCAGCACCAATGCCAATCACCTGTCCATCACGAGCATAGCATACTGAGTTACTCTGGGTGTATTTCAATGCAATTGTTGCAACAATCAGGTCCCGCAATGCTTCTTTTGGCAACTGAAAAATAAAACAATAAAAGCATTAATTGTGAATTCTGTATTAATAGAATAACCCCTAAAGCTCTAGAAGAACAGACAAAATTAAGAGGATAAAATTCAATTCCTTTCTTGGAAGTGTTGAAAACAGTGTTATGATAAATTAACTTTAAAGAGAGTCGATTAAAGACACTAGACAACACTTACTTTTAAATTTTTCCGGAACATGTTTCTGAGGCTTTGCCAGTCGAGAGCCGGCCGATGATAGAGGCAAAGCCTCAGAAACATGTTCCGGAAAAATTTAAAAGTAAGTGTTGTCTAGTGTCTTTAATCGACTCTCTTTAAAGTTAATTAATAAAATTCAATGTTTACAATTCAGATAAAAATATTCATCCCCTTGATACTTCTACATCTACTGAAAGTCTTAGCTTAACCTTACATCACAGCAATGAAATAAAAATTATTCAAGAGAAGAATAAAAATAAATACAAATAACCAAAAAGTTGGATTATTTAAAAAAATCACTAAGTACTGAAGTACAATTGAAATTTACTAGGTACATAAGTTGTGGCATATCCTTTCCCATATTTTGTGCATTTTAATTGCAGAGCATTAAAGTAGCTAACCTTTTTGTTGCTAGTGACTATATTGGAAAATAGATTTTCATCTATGACAGCATTGTTCCTCTGTTGTTCCAAAGTGAGACCAAAGAGAATTTTTCTTTCAACTGGTTGGGGTATATATGTTGGATCTATCTGCAGTACACAGTAAGCACCTCCCTTCTTTTTCTTCAAGATATCCAAAGCCTCAGGAGTGTAGCCTGGAGCAATAATGCCATCAGACACTTCTCGTGAGATGATGCGAGCAGTTGCAGCGTCACATGGATCAGACAAAGCCACAAAATCTCCAAAAGATGACATACGGTCTGCACCTCTAGCTCTTGCATAAGCTATAGCCAGTGGAGTCAGCTGCTCCATTAGATCATCAACCATGCAAAGCCGTGCCTGAAATTATAAAGTATAAGAAAGATGTTAAATAATAAAAACTTCCCTTATAAAAATTAATTAGCTGGAACAATAAAATAAAGCACATCTATACAATGTTTACTTTATACGCCCTACACATTTACACTGAGTAAACAAAGAGAAAAAAATCCAAGGAGAATTTTTCCTAAAATCTAGAAGATTTACTAAATTAGAAACTATTACACATTGTATATATAACGAGGGAGGTTCAATAAGTATTTTTCTGAAACACATTGTTTTATTCAGCATTAAGATACACCATGTTATTCCCCAATCTTTTAGCTACACAACATTATTTGTCAACGTAATTTCTGTTCAATGCTATGGCTTTACACCACTTTGAAATGAGGGTCTGTATGCCTGCACGGTACCATTCCACTAGTCAATGTCGGAGCCAATGACGTACTGCATCAATAACTTCATCTGCATAGTGCATCCCACAAATTGCATTCTTCATTGGGCCAAACATATGGAAATCCAATGGTGCTAGATCGGGGCTGTAGGAAGGATGCGGAAGAAACTGTATGATCTATCTCAACCTAGTTTAATCCTGCTGTAAACATCTGGGCAGAAAGAGAGACAGAGATATTGGGACAGAAGCGGTTAAGCTGTTGATTGGCTTAGCGAAGTTAATGGGCGTTTTTTTTTTATTTGCATGCATACGATAAACCCCTCCTTTATGTACAGTACTGTAAGTAGTTTTCTGATCACTGCTCTGTATGAGCTAATTTCGGAGAGAGAAAAGTATGCAAATGTTTCGATTCTTATTAACGTAATAGCCCCACATTTTATCATTCTGCTTCACATACCACATACGATGTATTCTGGGCTCGTGAGACCTGAAAGAGTATTTACAACAGATACATACATAATAGTATGCTATATACAGATTAGACAGCAGACAGGTGAAATTATTCACACCTTTAACATATGTTAAACTGAGCTGCATTTTATTTAACAATTACTAAAGGACACTGCTATTATATAATATTTTTGCATTAGTATACCAGGGAGCTCTCTCGCAATGACTCTGTATCGAGTTGAATGCTGATTAAGATGTTATTGTTTATAGTGTGGAGTTGCTTCTGATATTTAACACTGTTTTCCTCACAAGCCCAAGAACACTTATGTATATGCAATTTAAAAACAGTAAGCTTTTCATCATGGAGCAGGCCAGTGCTTCAGCTGAAATGAAACACAATCGAGGCAAACCTTTAAAAAGTGACAAGAGCGATTCTTAAAGAAAGAAGCCCGGAATTGTCTATAAAAAAACATTGAGAAAAACTGGTGATCTCCTTGGTGTTTCCGCAAGTAGTGTGCATAATGTTAGAATGGAACAGCAAGCATCCGGAACTCTAAGAACACCAGGAAAATCAAGTAATTGCAAACGCACATGGAGAAATACGATGATTTTACGCAAAGTGCTATATGTAGTTAAGTTCATGATTATTTTTTCAGAAATGAACCACCAACTCTAAATAAGGTTTTGCATGCGGTAAATTCTGACACAGACTTGCCAAATTTTTAATGAAGTACTCTCCATCGGTTGCTGATATTGGATTGAAATTTCAAAAGCGAGGGCGGAAGTCAGTTATAGTAAGGTAACCATTATGTTACTGCATGATTCTATTAATATTCCAACTCATAGATTTAATAAATTAATGTGTAACCCAATTCTATTTCTTGTCTAGAAGTTAGCGCTGCTATACATACATACTGCTAGTGTTGCAAAACTTATGTGCGTGCATGTAGCGTCTAGCATGTGGCGAGTTGAGTCAGCTCTGCCTTGTTTACAGTAGGATTAAACTGGCGTGAGACAGAGTATAGTTTTGTGAGCTTCTCTCGGGTACGAGGACTTATGTGAGGTCTTGTGTTGTCATGGAGAAGAAGTTTGTTCGGATTTTTGTGCCTACGAACATGCTGAAGTCATTTCTTCTTCGAAGGGTAGCACAATACACTTCAGAGTTGATTGTTTGACCATAGGGGAGAACATCAAAAAGAATAACCCCTTCAGCATCCCACAAGACTGTAGCCATGACTTTACCAGCTGAGGGTATGGCTTTAAACTTTTTCTTGGTAGGGAAGTGGGTGTGGTGCCACTCCATTGATTTCCGTTTTGTTTCGGGTGCAAAGTGATGAACCCATTTCATCGTCAGTTTAAATTTAAATTAAATCTTATTTTAGTAATCGGAACCAAATAGTTCAAATAACACACAAAACTTATCATACTAACTCAATCAAAAGTAACTATTCTAAAGAAATGATTGTTAAATTGGGTGTAACGGAAGGGTCCATTCTGAGGCCAATCCTGTTTTCCATATATATTCAAAATTTACCAATTAAACTCAATGAAACAAGAACAATTCTACATGCTGATGACACAAGCTTGTTGATCAAATAAAAAACTATATCCAGCTTGTAAAATATATAACTAGCACTTTCAACCAACTTCTGGAGTGGCTTGAAAAGAACAAATTTATAGTAAATGAGGAAAAACAGTAACAATAATGTTTTACCATGCAAAACAAAACAGAACAACGTGGGAATATAGTAAAACTAGTTCACATTTCACAAAATTTCTGTGAATTCATGTTGATGAACATCTGAAATGGGATTCACACATTCATTTTTTGGTACAAATGCTGAGCAAAACATGTTTTGCAATAAGAACAATAGTGGGAAAAGTTAGTATTGAGAATTTGAAAGCATTGTATTATGTTAATTTTCACTCATTTCTACGAGGTCTGTTCAAAAAGTATCACAAATTTTGTGATTTTATCAAAAAGTATTTAATTCATGAATATCTATTTTGTCCCCTTCAAAGTAATTCCCACCAGATATTATACACTTGTGCCAATGCTTTTTCCAGTCCTCGAAGCACTTTAAAAAATTGTTTATTGTGATCTTGTTCAGCTCCTCCTTCTATGCTGTCTTTATCTCCTCAATCATGGCACAGCGTTGTCCTTTCATGGTCCTCTTCAGTTTTGGGAACAAACAAAAAAAAGTCACAGGAGGGAGCACGGTGGCTGCAGCATCATAAGGGTATTTTTGGCCAAAAATTTGCACACAATTTGTTATCATGGTGCAAAAGCCAATTTTTGTTCTTCCACAAATCCACGCATTTCTGGCAGATTGCTTTGCGCAAATTGTGCATAACTTGCACGTAATATTCCTTATTGACCATTCTATCCTGTGGCAAGAACTCATGATGCACCACGCCCCTGCAATCAAAGAAAACTGTAAGTAAAACCTTCACATTCAACCCAACTAGGGGCGCTATTTTTGGTCTTGGTTACGACTCTATGGAGCAAATTTGAGTCATCATGGACAGAGTTCAACAGTTCCTTAACAACATCAATGTGATGGTGTTTTTAGTCGAAATTGAGCAACTTTGGTACAAATTTTGCAGCGACCCATTTCATGCTCAAATCATTGGTCAAAATCAAATGGCACAAGCCAATCAATATGTTTAGGTCCTCAGCAACTTTAATGGTGATTTGACGATTGCACATTATTATTTTCTTCACTTCTTCAATGTTTGCATCTGTTGTTGACAAGCTCGGGCATCCAGGACGCTCTTCATTGTTCACATCTTCTCAATCCTCTGGAAACCTTTTATACCATCGATAAATGCTGCTTTGGTCCAAGGTAGCTTCACCATATGCCACAGTCAACATTCGGAATGCATCCATGCACTTAATTTTGCTTTTTGCACAAAATTTGATACAGATTCCTTGTTCCATTTTTTGGAATAAGCAAAAATCAAAGATAAGCCAAAACATGTCCAAGTAAAATAGCTGTCAACAATTACTTGAACATTCAAAATGGCCGAGTTTGTCAACATAAGTGAGAGACATGAGTACCAACATAATGCCTCAAAATAATAAAAAATAGAATATATGTAGCTTGCAAAAATTCAAAATTTGCAATATTTTTTTAACAGAGCTTATATCTTATGGGGTCATGTTTTGGGTAATACAACAAAGAGCATGGAAATTTTCAAAATCCAAAAACAGGCACTAAGTAATTCATCAACAAGCAGCTGTAGACCAATATTTTAAGATTTGCATATATTAGCATTGCCCTCAATGTATATATATGAAACATTATTATACGTCCATACAAATATAAATAATTTCAAATAAATGCTGATGTACATTGACACCACACTTGTAACAAGGATAAACTGACAATTCAACTTCACCAGATAACTCTTTATGAAGGAAGCTTTAAGTACAAAGGAATAATGATGTATAACAAACTCCCAAATTTATTTAAACAGGCCAGATCATTAAAACAATTTAAGAAAGAGTGTTTTTGCATGCATACTGCTTTTATATGGTTGATGAATTTTTAGAATTATAACCATGCAATACGTGTTCCAGGGATACAGTACATTCACAAACCTGTAAAAGTTTTGTGATAAGGAAAAGGAAATTAAAGAAAGCACTGTTTTTTTTTTTCCAACACCTCTTGTTTTCCAGAAGATTGATTGAGACTGTTATCAGAGTATGTTACTCATAAATCCCACAAGCAATACCAAAATTTTCCTTCAAAATTTAGAAATCATTTTAGACTTCTTTAAAAAGACAAAAAAATCTGTAATTATAGTAGGGGACGTGAATATAAACTATTTAACAGAAAACGCAAATAAAAAGCAGCTACAAAATGTCTTTAATATGTATGGAACGGAAAACATAGTTAAATTACCAACCCATGTCTCGAATTCGTCTTATTCTGTGATTGACCAAGTAGTGCTGAATATAAATAAGTGGAAATATGAAATTCAGATTTTTGACACAGCCCTGTCAGATCATTACGCACAAATGTTAAAATTAGTTGTCCCAGTAGATCAGCATAACCCAAAACAGAATGCAAAAAAAATATTCAAAAAGGTTAGACTTGCTAATGATGACAATCTAAGCTATCTAAATTTTCTATTAAGTAAAGAATCTTGGGAAAGCGTGTACACTGAGCGAAATCTAAACGATGCCATGAATGCATTTTTGGACACATTTGATTTTCACTTTGTAACAGCCATACCAATAGTTAAAGTAGCAATAAACAAGCTAGGTAATAAGTGGATCACAATAGGAATCCGCAAATCTGGTGATAGATTAAAATTCTTGAGCAAATTCATGAAGGAAAACAAGACTACACCGGATTTTAAGGCCTATTATGTAAAATATCGAAATATATATAATAAAGTTATAAGAGCAGCCAAAAAGTTACATAACGATGAAACAATAAAAAAAGCAGTTAATAAAACTAAATCCATATGGCAAGTAATTAAGCACGAAACAAAAAATGGACCCAAATTGAAAGAAAATTACCATCTAGAAATTAATGGCCAAAAAGTAAGTGATCCTAAACAAATTTCGGAATTATTCAACCAGTTTTATTCAACTGTAGCAGAGAAACTGTTAAGTACTCATTCACTAGGAAAGAAGGAAAGATTAAGTGTAAAGAAAAATGAACATAGCATGTTTTTAATTCCAGTAACAGTTGAGGAAGTTAAAGATGTTATAAAAAAATTGAAGAATAAGAAATCAGTAGGAATAGACGGTTACTCTAACTACGTCATAAAGCGTTGCTCCTTATTCCTAATTGAACCACTGACGTACTTGATAAATCTTTCACTTTCAAGTGGGACGTTCCCCAACAGGTTAAAAAAAGGTAAAGTGAAACCCATCTTTAAAAAAGGTAACAAAGGGGAGGTAGGAAATTACAGGCCAATTTCCATAATTTCAACTTTTGCAAAGATCTTCAAACAAATAATGTATAAAAGAGTAACAAGCTTTTTGGAAAAATTTAAAGTAATTAATGACAATCAAAATGGTTTTCGAAAAAATAAATCAACAAGTTCTGCACTGATGAATTTCATTGAACAAGCGTATGAAACACTAGATAGTACACAACTAGGGATAGGCATTTTTTTAGATCTTACAAAGGCGTTTGACCTGGTTGATCACAAACTTTTACTAGAAAAATTATCCTCATATGGCATAAGGGGGTTAGCTTTAGATTGGTTCAGATCTTATCTGGAGAATAGAGAGCAATCGGTGGAAATAGAGTATTTTGATAGCGAAACGAGTGAAGTTAAAACTCAGATTTCAAGTAGCGCTATAATGAAATATGGGGTCCCTCAAGGTTCGGTGCTTGGACCTCTTTTATTTATTGTGTACATTAATGATTTGGCAGATAATGTAGAAAACAAAACCAATATAAATTATTAAATTTTAGATGAGTCGCATTTTTTACACAAGTTGAATCTCGATATACCAATATAAATGTTACACTTTTTGCAGATGATACAAATATTTTTATCAAAGGGGTGAATAAGGAAGGGGCAGATGTACATATTGAAAATAATCTAAAATATATTCAAAAATGGTTTAGTGCCAATATGTTAATATTGAGTAAGGAGAAAACAGCAGCCGTAAGCTTCTATAATAAAATGAGTGGAAGTCAATTGTATCCAAAATTAATGCTGGGACAAGACCAAATACATTACGTACAAACTATCAAATTTCTGGGACTAATACTAGATGAAAATTTAAATTGGGAAACTCACATAGAGGCATTGACGAAAAAGCTTAGTAAAATGTGTTTCTTAATGAGGGCGATTACAGGCATGTCAAGCTTGAAAGTTCAGAGAATAGTGTACTTTTCATATATACACAGTTTGTTGGCATATGGTATAATTTTTGGGGGAAATTCTAAAGACAGTATAAAAGTATTCAGATACCAAAAGAAAATAATTAGAATCATAGCAGATGTCTCAAGCACAACTAGTTGTAAGCCATACTTCAGTAAATTAGGTATCTTACCACTGCCAAGTATATACATATATGAAACTCTTGTACATATGAAAGCAAGCCTAAGTTTATTCAAAACAAATTCTGAAATTCATATACACAACACTAGAACAAAGAATAATTTATTTGTGAAGTCACACAAAACAAAGATGTATGAAAATAGTTTCACATATGCTGGCTTACATCTTTACAATAAGCTACCTGAATCTATAAAAAAGATTGAATCACAACATCAATTTAAGAAATTGTTATTAAACTTCCTTAGAGCCAATTGCTTCTACAGCGTGGATGAATTTTTAAATTTGTAAATATTTAGTTAGCTACCTTAATTATAAATATTGTACTTAGTTTTTAGTTTTTAGTTCTTAGTTTTGAAACAGTTATTTTATGTTGTCCCCAAAGAGTTTCAAATATTGTATTATGTGAGGTTAAGTAGAGTGAGTCATGCACAGAGAAGCTATGTAAGTGGAAATGACGTCACAAAAGTGTTGAATAACAAACTTATTTGGGATTGGTGTGACGCGTATATCGTAAAACGTGGACCAATCAGATATAAAAGATTTTACGTTGCCATGGAGGATATTCAATATTCCTCTAGGGGGGTCGAACTATTAGCGAAATGCTAATGTGTAGAAGAAGATGAACTGGTTATTCTTCTCCTAACAGTCACCGTGAACGGATGTAAAATTCTCTTCTTAAACGCCGTTGTGTGCGGAAGAATATAACTCTATTCTCATAACAATCATCGAATATAACTAGATAATCTTTACATTAAATATCATCGCTAGAAGACACACAATTTAATTATTATACACGGTAGTGAACAACCGTATAAAACTTTTGATTCTTGCACGCATCCAGATATAAACGCGTCACATCAAGTGAATCTTGTGTAAGAATAGTGTTATAAATGTTGTATCATACATTTTGTTCGAACTGGTGTTGATTGAAGTAAGGAAATAAAAGTTTCTACATTATTTAATACAGAGAAAAATGATTACTCATTTTACGTAAAATTTCCTTCCGCCGTACCACCCCTGTAAAAGAAGATATTTTGCTCAACCGACTGAAGTCACGCCGAGGTAAGCTGGGACTTCAAGAACCATCTATTCCATCCACCAAAATGTCGCCACATCAAGGGATATAATTACTCCATCACCCATTGACGTTGGGAATCTACCCAAACCACTTCAACCCTGTTCCAAATGGTCACCTCAACGAGGGGCATAATTCGTCATCCATCAATACGATTCGACACAAACCCTGTAACAAATGGCGCCCCAACGGGGACTCGAATAGGCAGAAGGAGGATTACACCACAGGAGAATAAATAGTGTAATGGACAGGTAACTTCGAATCAAGAAAGAAGAAGAAAAGTGAGTACGGAAAAATCTTAATAGATAATTAATAGAAAAAGTGACAAAATTATAATTTTCATTTTTATGTTATTAAGAAAGGGAAAGATATTACCTAAAATGGAAGGTAAAAAATTAACAGACAATAAGAATAAAAATATTGGGGAAGGAGTGGAAAGACTAGTTAGTGATAAGAGAGCAGAAATACAAGAAGTCAGGGAAGTAGTGGAAGGAATGATTAGTGATGATGCAGGAACAAGTAGAACAGAAATTATGCAGAGTAAAGATAATGAAATGATAATAGACAGGTTAGAGAAAATGATGAGTAATTTTGATGCTAAAATGGATAATTTAAATGCTAAAGTAGATCAAAGTTCAGAGAAATTAGAAGCTAGGATAGATCAAGGTTTAGGTAACCTAAGAAATGAAATTGAGAAGGGAAGAGAAGAGTGTAGAGAAGGCATAAAATCTTTAAAACAGAAAATAGAATCTCATGATGGAGAAATGTCTAGGTTAAAAGAGATGTTTCAGGAAATGAAAATAAGTCAGGAAAATGTAGTAAAAGATATAAGAAGTGAATTGGCTAAGGAGTCAGAAATCCTTAAGCAACAACAAGTAGAATTTGTAGAAAAACAAAAAATAGAAATAGGGGAATTAGAGAATAGAATAAGACAAGAAATAGATGTAGTCTTATTAGATAATTCACGGAAATACCATGAGGAAAATATTGAAATACAGAATAATTTTGTAAGAGAGGTAAATAGTATCAGAAATGATGTTAAACTAATTGCTACTGAGGTGCAAACACAACAAGATGAACTAAAAGTTAAATATGATGAAGTCAGTAAGTTGAATAGTGAAATGATTACAAGAATAGATTTGGCACAGGAAAGTTTTGAGAGAGAGAAAGAAAACATTAGCAAGCTGAATCAAGTTGTGATTGCATTACAGGCAAGCAAAATTTCTGAGAACCAGAGGGTAATAAAATCTAAGAATATTACATGTATAGACTTACCTGGTAATTCAGGTAATATTGTACAAAACTTAGAGAATTATTTGGAGAGTGACGATACAGAATCTTTGTCACCTGATTGTGAAGTAAATGGTAATAGACAAATACAAAACATGCACACACATACACAGTTACACAGTCAAGGTAACACAAATTGTACAAATTATTTGTTGCATGACATAAGTCCACCTACTTTCGAAGAAGAATCGGGAGACAATCCCAAAATATTTCTAAAGGAATTAGAAGAATATTTTAAAATTAAAAAGATTCCAAATGAATTTAGGATGATGATTGTTAAAAGGTGTTTGAAGAAAAATGCTTTAGAATGGCTGAGGTTAACATTAGCTTCACATGAAACGTATAGTATGTTTAGGAACGTGTTTATAAATAGGTTCTGGGGTCCAGAAAGACAGAGAAGAATTAAAGTCGAACTGGCCACTGGTAAATTCGAGTTCAGGAAGGGTGTGTCCATGACTGAATATTTCCTAAAACTTGCTAACAAAAGCAAACTTGTGAATCCAGATATGTCAGAGACCGAGATCGTGAATATGCTAATACGACATTATCCACCACACATTAGAAACCACCTAATTGTGGCTAAGCCCGTCGACTTTACTGATATGATTGAGTTATTATCAGAATTTGAGGCTCATAACCTTAATTCTGATTCTACTCATAGTCAAGTTGATCCTGACAAGACTCATATAGAAGAAAAGCAAGTAAATAGACAGGAAGTAAGACCAACATTCGGGGAAAATCACAACCATACTAACCAAAACCAAAATAGTTTTAACCAAAATTGGGGCGGGGCACGTTCAAGAGACAACTATGAACGAAGAGAGTACAACCCCAGAAAGACATATGAATCGGTAGTGCCAGGTATAGGAAGGAGAATTCCAAATACTCCTAGGAGGAATTATAATAATAACCAACCTGTGGGAAATGTGAGGAGTAATCAGGTGAATCAACTGAGGTTTTACAGGGGAAATAACCTAAGAACAGGTTATCAAAGTAGAGGAAGAGGAACTAGCATTGAAAACTCTTCATTAAGAGATTTTGGGGGTCCTAGGTTTGAAAGGGCAGACAATAACCTAGAAAGGACACAGACTCAGGGAATAGAAAGAGAAATAAATAACGATAGTACCAACCCAACTGCTAGTGTAACTACCGACCGCACTAATGCGGAAAATTGAGTACCAAATCATTTTGTGCCTTGGAAAGTGGTTCGGTAGAAATGACACAGGGCAAAATCAAAATTCAAAATTTACCAGAAGATAAGCTCACTCTCTCCAGAAGTAAAGATCGGGAATTAGTAAATCCACCTCAGATTAACCTTCGTATAGGCGATAGCGAATATAAAGTATTGATAGACACAGGAGCTAGTTCATCAGTATTAAGTGAGAACTTATTCAAGGAATTACTATCCAAGTTTAGGATTGAATATTTAAACGTGTGTAATGTATACTGTAGCACAGCTATTGGGAAAAAGAAAGATAAAGTTAAATATCAAGCGTTAATTCCTGCGCGAATAGATGATTGGAATTTCAATTTTATCGTATTGGTAATACCAAACTTAGCTCGTGATATTATTATTGGCAATGATGTATTGTATGGTTGGCAAAGTGTGATAGATTTCGAAAAACATGAAATGAAGGTCAAAGGAGATAATGAAGTAATAAGAATAAATTTGTTAGAAGAAATTATATTAAAAGAGGATGAGAAGGATAGTATAAATAATGATAGGTTTTTGTAGAAAATATAATATTATACGAAGAAGATATAATTAATAATGAAGAAGATGATAGTGGTAAAGAAAATTTACTTTTAAATAATAAAGAAAATGATACGTTTGACCTTGGAGATCATTGTTGCCAAATAAACACATTAAATACCGACACCGAGCGAAAACAAGAAGAGGAAGAAATGATATTCCAAAGAACTTTGAAAGAAAAGTTAGGGAAAACATACAATTTAAATCACGCGCAAAGAGAACAGTTGAGGTTATGTATACTAAAGAACAGGAACGTTTTTAGTACGAAACCTGGATTGTGTAATAAGTACATACATACATTTAAGGTGAACGACATTGCTCCTTATACTCATAAAAGTAGATCTGTGCCTATCGCTATTAGACAACAAGCATCTGAAGTAATAAACGATATGCTAGAAAATGGAATTATAGAGATTTCTAATTCGCCTTACCTACATCCTTTGTGTTGGGTACATAAATCGAACGGAACACTGCGTATGACGATTGACGCAAGAAAGATAAACTCACTAACACAACCCGATCACTTCAGACCTCTTGGAGTTGATGAGGTATTATCAAAATTAGGACGTGGAAAATATTTTTCAAAATTAGATTTGGTTTCATCGTATTGGCAGATACCACTAGATGAATCTGTTCGAAAATACACAGGATTCAATTTTGGAGGAAAAATATACCAATTCAAAACATGTGGTTTTGGATTATCCACTAGCGGAAGTGCATTACTTCGAGCGTTACATAATATTTTCGGAGATACCATAGAAAATTTCGCTCTACAATATATTGATGATTTTCTTATTTTTGATCAAAATTTCGACGATCATATATCACATTTAAATTATATATTTACAAAATTTTCTGAAAGTGGTATGACAATAAATCTGGATAAATCGCAATTTATTGCCAAAGAGATTGAATTTCTAGGTTATATTATATCTGAAAAAGGCATGACACCGAATCCAGAAAGAATCAAATCGATTGAAGCTATCCCTCCACCAAAGAACATCAAGCAATTAAGAAGATTTATGGGAATACTACAATATGAGAGTAGGTTCGTTATAAATTATGCCAAAGAGCTTAGTCCTTTGAGGGAACTTCTTAAGGAAAATTCAATTTGGAAATGGACTGAAGAACATCAACAGGCTTTTCAAAACGTGAAAGAATTATTTTAAAACCATTCAAAAGCCTTGACACTCACCAGAACAAATAAAAAAAAAAAAAAAAAAAAATAATATGTTTATGAATTACTGAAAAATGTTTTGTTTATTATTATTGTGTTCGAATAATTTCTGATTTTATATTGTTATTTTAAATTGTATTAATTGTTCATTGTTGTAATAATGTTTAATTATTGGGGCATTCTTTAGAATATATGGAACAATATTATTGGAAGATTTAAGTTAATTTTCCATATATTCTGAAGAGGGGCATCTGAAACAGTTATTTTATGTTGTCCCCAAAGAGTTTCAAATATTGTATTATGTGAGGTTAAGTAGAGTGAGTCATGCACAGAGAAGCTATGTAAGTGGAAATGACGTCACAAAAGTGTTGAATAACAAACTTATTTGGGATTGGTGTGACGCGTATATCGTAAAACGTGGACCAATCAGATATAAAAGATTTTACGTTGCCATGGAGGATATTCAATATTCCTCTAGGGGGGTCGAACTATTAGCGAAATGCTAATGTGTAGAAGAAGATGAACTGGTTATTCTTCTCCTAACAGTCACCGTGAACGGATGTAAAATTCTCTTCTTCAACGCCGTTGTGTGCGGAAGAATATAAGTCTATTCTCATAACAATCATCGAATATAACTAGATAATCTTTACATTAAATATCATCGCTAGAAGACACACAATTTAATTATTATACACGGTAGTGAACAACCGTATAAAACTTTTGATTCTTGCACGCATCCAGATATAAACGCGTCACATCAAGTGAATCTTGTGTAAGAATAGTGTTATAAATGTTGTATCATACATTTTGTTCGAACTGGTGTTGATTGAAGTAAGGAAATAAAAGTTTCTACATTATTTAATACAGAGAAAAATGATTACTCATTTTACGTAAAATTTCCTTCCGCCGTACCACCCCTGTAAAAGAAGATATTTTGCTCAACCGACTGAAGTCACGCCGAGGTAAGCTGGGACTTCAAGAACCATCTATTCCATCCACCAAAATGTCGCCACATCGAGGGATATAATTACTCCATCACCCATTGACGTTGGGAATCTACCCAAACCACTTCAACCTTGTTCCAAATGGTCACCTCAACGAGGGGCATAATTCGTCATCCATCAATACGATTCGACATAAACCCTGTAACAGTTTTTAATTTGACGTGTCCTATAACATGTACATGTTTTAATGGATGAATCAATAAATCAAATCAAATCAAATAATTAAAATAAAATATTTTGCATATGCAAGATGTTTTATAATATTCAGTGCACATGATTGATTATTGTAATGTAGTTTATTTAAAATACCTTTTAAATAATTTTAAGACATGACTTGAAGGTGATTTTATTGTTTCTTAGGTCAGGTGTGCAATACCTTTTCAATATTGAAAGCAAACTTGTAAGGATGAGGTATATTTAAAATGTGTCTATATCATGTATATGGTGTACAGGAAATAAAATCTTAAACAAAACAAAAGATACTAAAGGACTCGAAACAGCAACAATATATAAGTTTGTAGCCTACAAACACCTGAAGAACATTGTGTACTGTCAGTTCATAGATGTGCCAATAACAAAAGTAACATTCTTCCCAAACAAGTGTAAACTCTAACAAAAAAGCTTGTTATTTCATCCCAAAGACCAATCTGACATTTTTATGGTTATTATTTAAGGAAAAGGGCTCCTATGCAAAGCAAACAACTACTCTCCATCTGTACTAGAGAGCCAATCTCTTCTTAACCAAGGCATAACCAAGAAAAGTAACCACTAAAAAATGTAGTACTTGTAAATAACCAACATTTGAAACTTGTAGATAAATTCCTACCTGCACAGGACTAAGAGGAACTGCCACTGCTGCTCCTGCAGGACTGACATGCTTGAAAGATGTTGCTGCTGGTAAACCTAATGCAGTCTTTAGTTCCTTTACCAGTTGCCAACCATTTAGAGCATCACATAAGTTTATGAAACCTGGTGAGCCATTTACAACTGAAACAAATTAAAAACTATTACAAAATGTCAATGCAATACAGATCATTCCAATTTGTGTTGATACAACAAGGAAACTAACTCCCTGTAAAATGGAATATTTCACAATCATTCCAAGAAATTAAAACACTTCAGAATAATCCAAGATTGTTTATTTCCCTATCTGAATTATAGCTTATATATAACGAGGAAATATACGAGTCAAATGGAGAATTTAGTGTTGTGACGGAAAGTTGGCCATGGTAGCTCAATGGATTAGAGTGACTGGATGGAAATCAGGAGATCCACGGTTCAAATCCCAGCCATGACATTGAATTTTTCATGTTGACTATCAGAAACCTTAGCCTATATATGGCTAGTATAAAGAAATGATTAATTCCATCAATTAACTAATATAATAAGATTTAAACGATGAAGCCAGGGACTCAAGTACTTACGACAGTAAGTCGCCACAAACGATGTATCTCGAATGCGAGAGCCCCTAGTGGTCTACCACGGAAATATGAGTCAAATGGAGAATTTAGTGTCATGACCACAAGTTGGCCATGGTAGCTCAATACCTTAGAGTGACTGGACGGAAACCAGGAGATCCATGGTTAAAATCCCAGCCATGACATTGAATTTTTCATGTTGACTATCTATCAAAAACCTTAGCCTATATATGGCTAGTGTGAAGAAATGATTACTTTCCATCAATTAACTACAATATTAAGCTCATGTTGATTAAGTTAATAAAAACATTTGCTGTTTACAAAATATTTATTCATCAGCAACTTGAATTGAATCCTATAATATGACCTATGAATGTCTTGAAACTAAGAGCAATAATGTTTTTCCCCTTGAGCTTGCAAAACAAGGAAGAAGAGAAACTACAAATAGTTTCTGCAATTAAGAAAAACTGAGTTTAGTATAAATGGCTGACTCACTACAGCATTTTGCATATAACCAAATAGGAACAAGTACAACAGTCTGTAACTTTAAATCATTTTATATGAATAATTTTCATATTGAAGCTTACCATTAAGGCCCAGATTTTGACCTAAAAATATCTGTAAAATGATCAATAATGTGATGTAGAGAGATCAATACAAAGATTGAAAAAAATGACTAAAATTTTTATCTTCATATCAGAGTATGAATTCATACTTCTTTAATTGAAATTAAAAATGAACAGTAATATAAACTAGCAAAATTATATGTATTCAAAAGATAAATATGCAAAAAAAGAACAGAATTATCCTCCAGACTTATAGGCTGTGTGGCCAAGTAGGACTGGAATATCCTGACATTTCCCCAATATGTTCTTGGCATCTTCAAGAGGAGTGATCCGTGTTAATCAGAGCTCGAATGACTCGGTAGCGACTGGCACACTTTTATATATGGCAGATGACCACCCAGCTCAGTGCTCATTAATCCGGATCCTCAGAGGATTCTATTAGAAGTTTGTATTTTATTCTTCTTTCTAGCACTGGCTGGTCTTATGTATGCAGAGGGCTTTTTCAAGTTACAATGAAGGGAAGTCACTACTTAGAAGTATTGCAACAGATATGCTGACATTTTGGCCAATGCAGCATACTTTATGCATGACGATCCTGGGGCATTTAGTAACATTTGGGAATTTACAGCGCATTTTGGAGAAATAATTTCCTGGGTAGAGGGGGAGTAATGTTTCCTTTATAGTTTACAACATACCTGGTTATGACAGCTGGACAGTGAATAAGTAACAATTGCATATGTATCTCTCCCTTTAAACCAAAAGTATGCAAGCATTACTTTTAGCTATATGATAATAAATACATTTCTTCATTTCTTTCTCTTCCTGGTTTGAAATTCTAACATACTATCTTAACTTTTAAAATACCTTTGTTTTCTGCAATATAGCCTACAACTACACATCAGGAATACAGTTATAAAATATAATTATGGGATACACCATTCAGTTTCCGGTAGGTCATGAACATAATATTAACAGTTAAGAAGTACTTAAAGATAATGAAAGATAACAGAAGTGCAACCATACAACATTGTCATGGCTTAGTAGTAAAACTAAATGCTAAATACAAAACAAAAGACTTCCTTCATTAATGCACATTTGGGTACGTTGCCGTAGAGAGCTTCTTGCATGGTGTAACATGCATGGTGTAATCTGTCTGCATTCATTTATGAGTGTCCATAGATGATTTAAGCTTTGTGGCTTTGGAGTGTAGACCCATTCCTAAGAGCCATGTATACTATACCTTGTTTCACGTAAGCTTGCCCAGTATCTCTTAACGGTCACGTGACCTAATCACCTCTCAATGGCTGCTGTTGTGGTAATGACTGTCGTGCGGTAAAAATTAGTTTGTTATTTAACATGGTGATATATCATTATATGTTGGAAGAGAATTATCAAATTTATATTTTCGTAACTGTTTGAATTAAATATATTACGCAACAGAGTTGATTTATCTGAAATGCATGTTAATTCTTAAACGAAGTAAAGAGGAGGTTCCTTTGCTCTCAAGCACATGGCACGATAGCACGTGATTTAGCGGTAGTGGTGACATTTGTTTATATGACTTTTATCACTGACCTTGTTTTGAACTGCATTAGTCATATATCGCCACTCGAGAGTGCAAGAGATAAATTATTTTATTGATCGTTTATTGCGCATGTACTTATTATATGTATAATGGCAGAGTCTACCGCCAGTTTTTCGCTGAAGTATCGCAAGGATAATTATTTACAAACAGGCAAAAAGAGAATTGTGTTGCATGTGTTTAATGCACTCACAGAGAAGAATCCGTCTTTGTCAGTGAGAGAAGTCAAACAGCTGTGCTCTGAAGTTACAGATGTGAGTGTTAGATCCGTAGGAACATCACGACATGAAACTGAGAAAACAGGAAAACTTACCACTCCAGGCAAAAGCAGGAATAAACAAAAGTGCGTGCTCAGAGAAAATACATGAAAAGTGTTGTGCGTCGTCATGTGTGTAGAATTTCTTTAGAAACGAACTCCCTAACATAAGTAACATTTCGTCTGCTATAAATGAGGATGCAGATTTACCAAATTTCAGCAGATTGCTTATACAGCTGGGATTTGTGAATGAAAAAAGAGGCAAGAAAAATGTGCTAAAAGACAGAAGCGATATTGCTGTGTGGCGAAGACGTTATTTAAGGACAACCAGACTGCACCGAGATACAAATCGCAAAATATACACGAAGAACACACGAAAAGTAAGGTATGCTGTGACACGACTTTTAAGACTGAAAGACAAGCATTTTTGAAAAGTATGTGTGCTGGTTTAAAAAATCCCAGTGGGAAAGGTCAAAGGCCTTTCATTATAAACTCTTTCAGTTTCATTGCTCAGTCATTCTGTTTCAATTTGCTGAGTTCATTATAAACTTGTATTTTTGCATGCCTTCATATCCTTATTTGTATGATTTTATTTATCTTCCCGGCAATTATTACGACGTTTGCTGCAGGTTGAAATGTGACGGGAAGGCACCGCCTATGGCCTATGGCATGAAAGCATTAGCCAATTAGGGCGAGGGGGAGGTAGTTGAACGCGGAGTGATACATTTCAGCGGGGCAAGGTTATATGAAACAGAGATTAGGCCTGACTTGGGAACATAGCTTAGATGGCAAAAAACTTGAAACATTTTAACAGTTAGACAGAATGAGAGGATTTCAACAATATAAAAGAAAACAAAAATTATAAAGAAATAGCCCAATTTAATATCACATAGTAAATGCAAAGCTTCTACATCTTACAAACTTTTGGTTTGTGGAGAGAGAAGTGATTTTGCACACTGTCACGTTTATTTGTCTGCTTGTGCAGATTCAAAGAGGAAGCGATCACATTTGCCATGTTCTATATTGAAAGTAATTGAGCCCTCTCTATTACCTTACAAAAACAAGTGTCAATTTATCATTATACAGTGCAGCCACTCACTGAAACTATTATAACCTATGTTAATCTTATAAGTACCACTAAATACCTCAATATTAAAAAGTGGCAAAGGTGTTGAAGTTGTGTGAGGAAAATGACAAAGTATTTTGAATATTTTGTATATAGTTACTTTTATTTTTAACTAAGGAATGTTAACATCAGTAACCACAGAAAAGCTGTCTTTCTTGTTCATCAATTCTCTACATTGTAGGAAAAGCAAAAAATCTGCAGTGCTTTAAAGGAACTGATTAGTTAAATTTACTGGTAAGCTATGTCAATCAAAAACGGACAAGGATGGATGGTACCATTTTTTAAACTTGGTTTGACCACTCCTTTGTACATCATATGCATGAACACAAAGTATAAAAGGACTATTATTAATTTATCGATGAGTTGTATTTATTACACATCTGCTTCACTTACGTACCTATTTTGAGGACATGTTTCGCAAATCATCGTTTGCATCTTCGGCTCTTATGCGACTAAAGCTTGATCCAGTGGTGTGGGTAATTCTGGAGTTGCTGCTGCCATCTGTCGATTTAGTGATGAACTTAAATGTGGGATTCTCTCCTGGCGGGATTTCAAAGTTCATTAGTTGGTTTTTATGTTTTACTATGTATATTCTCTTTGAAATCCCGCCAGGAGAATCCCACATTTAAGTTCATCACTAAATCAACAGATGGCAGCAGCAACTCCAGAATTACCCACACCACTGGATCAAGCTTTAGTCGCATAAGAGCCAAAGATGCAGACGATGATTTGCGAAACATGTCCTCAAAATAGGTACGTAAGTGAAGCACATGTGTAATAAATACGACTCATCTATAAATTAATAATTATTTCGCTTCACTGTGGTGTTCCAATTCAGTTAAACCTCAATATATAAAAGGACTGTTTTGTTGTTAGACAATGCTTCATCATACACTAATTAGTGTTTCTTATGGATGGAAAACCACCTAAAGCTACAAAATTGTATCAATCAAACAGTTTCTTTTAAATAGTTTAAAAGCAATCATACTCAGACATTTTTAAAAATAAAACAATGGAAGTATTCTCCTTTTTGAAAATAAACATAACTAATTATTATGTGAATATCCATTTAAAGTATGTTTTACTTAGCCTATAAATATGTAGTGAAGAACAAGAATTAATAATCTCTTGCCAATTATATGGAAAGACTTCTAAGAAAATACTTTAATAAAACTTAGAAGTTTTTGGAAAACATATTTCTGCCAAGTTCTTTATAAAAATGACATACCTGTTAATGGCAACTTTGATAATGTAGTAAACAGCTGTGCTGGTTTCTGGTGAGGGTTCATGCCATAGCGTAGTGTCAACTGTGAAATTCCTGCACTGTATTGTTTTCGGAAGTAGTCTGTGATAGCGAGGTCATATTCTGATGTGTGTGTAAAGGCCTTCAGTGCAAGTTTCTGTCTGAAAAATAAAAAAAAAAAATAAAAAAAAAAGTTATTTTATTTACTGTCAGAAGTTTATCATATCCAAGCTTCTATAAATACAAAATTGCATAATAAGGTTTGCAACTATGAATATACTCAATACCAACAAACTTTCTATCTTCATTTCTATTCGATTTAATCTATAACATTTTGTTTTCCATCATAAGAATCGACGATAAACCAGCATACTGTGTGCCAATTCTGTTTAAAATTATGTTACTACCTTTGTTGATGCATCCTAATAAAAATAATGGGCTACAGTGACTGGATGAAAACCAGGAGATCCGTGGTTCAAATCCCAGCCATAGCATTGAATGTTTCATGTTGACTATATATAAAAAAACCTTAGCCTATATACTGCTAGTGTGAAGAAGTGATTAATTTCCATCAATTAACTAAAATAAAAACTGTTTCATTTGTATAATTCCTTTCATCTTCTACGGTCATATACCAGGCTTTGACTTAAGAAACTTATAATGGTATTACCATATTTATCCAAAAACAAGACCTCAAATGCAAGATCACACATTTTCAGAACTTTATTTTACAATTTAGTGTTATCATCTATATAATAAGAACAAAACTTAATTCTCAGAAGAAATTTAAAATGTACATATATTTTGAAAAAACTAAGGGGCACTCACCCAGGTTGATCAAATGTTTTTTTTTTTCTTAATAACTTCATTGTTCTCACCAGATGAACTACCTGCCATGCAGTATTATCTTTCAAGCCACCAGGAGCATTGGTGAAGTAGAATTTTTTAATCTTCCAGTACTTAATTAGGTATTATCTGATCCATGCTGTGAGTGTCCATTCCTCCAGAAAAGCTATAGATGACTACATGAGCTCTGCTGATGGAGTTAATGATGGTTCTCCATAAGCAACCAATTGTTGTTTTATTACTCTTTCATATGGTCTTTGAAGGGCTTGTTAACCATCACATTGATCACTTGCAGCCGTGATCTCATTTCTTTGAGAATTGTAATAAAATCAGCTGCATTTTGCAATTTCATGTTTTACCTCGGGGGTTAGATGACCCTCAAAGGACAAGCATTCTGTGAGGCTCAAGTAAGATTATTAGCGTGCAGCTCCTGAATATTTTAATCCAGTCTCTCTTAAATTCTCTGGTAACCCATCCTTTCTCATGGTAATGGAAAACAATGCCAGATGCTAGTTTCTTCCTCAGCAACTATTTTCTCCAAAGAATGGCATGTGAGGTAGTTTTCTTCAATTGGCAAAACAAACCCCAACATCATATTCATTCTGGATTTCTTTCCTGTAGTGTGAATTGTGACTGGTTTAGCTCAATCTCCTCCATTGTGGTGTTGGATAGCATGCCAAAATATATTAGTGTTTCATCAGCAATCTCAATCTGTCCCAATAAAAAATGTCTCCTTCTTAGATTTATTACATGTTGCTGATAATAAATTAGCTTTTCTATGTATTCTTTAGGTGGCCCTTTGTGTTATGGTTGTTCTGCACTGTATAATTAAAGCATTCTGGCACAACATGCTGCACTATCTGTTACTGGCTTTGAATCGTCAATTTTCATGTTGCTGAAAACTGGCCAGCTCTCACGCTGTAACACATATGAAATATGCAAAGCCTACATATCTTCTTTCATGCAACCTAGTTCATCTAGGTTCTAGTTCATGGAACCTTCCTTTCTCTGGCCCATCAAAAGTTTTCACCTAGAACATGCATTTATTAACCATGTTTTTCCATCACTTTACATTGACTATCAAAATCCAGGTTTTTAAGCCATGGATAAATTATTTGTACTTTTAGGATCATTTATCACATGAAGCTGGAAATTTGCAATGCAGTACTGACTAGTACATAGTATAAGCTCAATGCCTAAAGATACACAATTTTCTACATGTTCCAATATAAACAATGCAATAACTAAAACTTGCTACACACAACTGGAGCAGACTTACTGAGGAGATGATGCAGGCAGGTAGGTATAGCATTGGGTATGTTGCATATTCACAAAATAATTTCTAATTAGCAACCTACCATATATCATAATAACAGGACATAACAATGGAAGTGGTGGTGGCAGCAGCAGCAGTTACGTGGATGATGGATAAAATTTTCTGAACAAATCTTACTTAAATGTGGCAACTCTATCATTGTTGCATACATTCTGTATAATAATTATTTATTGCATAAATTTCATTATTAGTTTTATCTTTATTTAATTAGCTTTGATATCATAAGTATAGAAAATTCAAACTTGTCCTTTCGAGCCCCCTATTATCGATTACTAATTTCAGATAATTTCCAAACCATACTGAAGATGACAGTGGCATCACAGTTGAGTTGATACCACTACCCTTTCTAGCTTACGAATATTTGTCTGTTGTTGAATATTTTCATATGTTAGAAATACAGGACAGTCTGTTGCAGCCAGTTAAGAAAGCAGTGGATGGCTTGAGTAATGGTAACTATTGTTACACAAATAGTTATATTTGTGTAATATTCGTTGCTTCACTGTAGCTAGCTTCATTTTCTACGTAATAATTGGTAACTATTGTATTTGTTTTGTATTTATATTGTCACCCAATTATCGGAACGCCGGACGAACGACAGCTGAGAGGGGACCAGAGGCAGCCGAGCCACACCACCTCATTAATCTCAGCCATCTGGAATTTTCGCGGTGATTCACGGAAACCAGAGACTTCTAGAAGACTATGACATTCCTATAAAAAGGACTGGAATGAGTGGAATCAGTCGGTCAGTCAGTCAGTCAGTGCTTGACGTATTAGCGAACGGACGAGAAGACTGTGTACGTGCATCGGACGAACTGGTGAATTGTAATTGTGTGCATTACGTAATTCTGTGTAATTGGCAAGTGTTCAACTGTAAGTTGGTGGAAATAAAGAACATTGTTGAGTTTGTGTAATTGGACTTTTCATTTCACGAACCCACAAAGTCACACTGGTGTCAGGAAGCGGGACGACAACTTCACCGAACATTACAACGATGGACGCGGCATTGGAAAAGATTTTGGAGAAGATGATGGAAATGAAGGCCGAACTGATATCGGAAATGAAGACGGCAAACGACATCACCGAGAAAATGGGAAAAAGGTTGGAGACGGCAAATAACAACTTGGCCGCGAAGATGAACGAGTTAACAACAAAAACAGAAGCGGCAAACAACAGCCTCACCGCCGAGTTGAAACAAATGAAGATGGCCGACGACATCACCGCCGAGTTGAAACAAATGAAGACGGCCAACGACAACATCACCGAGAAGATGGAAGAAATAAAGACCAAATTGACAACAGAAATGAGGGCAGCAAACGACAGTCTGGCCACGGAAATGAAGGTGGCGAACGAGGCTCTCGCCGCCAAATTTGAAGAACAGTTGGCCGGCGTGAGGGATGACGTGACGGAGGTGGGCAAGCGGATGGGCCAAGTGGACGAGCGAGTCGAGGACCTGACGAGCCGCGTTAACGACCTGGATGGGAAGGCCGACAGCAGCGTCAAGTCCCTGAACGCCATGGTGGAGGACGTCGTCGGCAGGAGGTTGAAGGATTTGAAGGCCGACGCACCGGGACGCGACACAACATCGGCGCGCGTCACACCTCCGAAATATGACGGCGCGTCAACATTTGAGGTCTTCCGCCGCCAGTTCGACACAGTGGCCAAGCACAACAGATGGTCACCGGAGGAGGAGGCCACACAGTTAATAGCCAGCCTCCAGGGACGGGCCGCGGAAGTCCCAAACGCGGTGCAGACAACGGCGGCGCCCAAGGACATCTGGGAGGCCCTGGAGAATCGTTTCGGGAACCACCGCTTAGCCGCAGCGTACCGCAGCCAGCTAAAGGCAAGGTCACAGCAGCCGGGGGAGACGCTGCAGGAGTTCGCCCTGGCAGTTGAACAACTGGCAACCAAGGCCCTAGTCGACCTCCCACCAGAGTTCGTGTCCCGGGAAGCTGCCTAAACCTTCGTCGACGGGGTTGTTGAGTCCAGAGGGTCTACTCCCATTAGCCTTGAACCCGTAGGAACAAGACCCGGGCCTCTTTCAACCAGGGAGTTATCCGAGCTGTCCCTTAAAGGGCGCCCGGCATCCTCCATGGGGCTTTCCATTAGGGCAAGACCTAGTTTCCTAACAAGCCCCCCATCTCTTCCTAGGGACACAAGACGGGACGGAAGTGGATACGCCACTTACGCTCGTCAACACTCAAGGTGAAGACTACCGATATGACCTCGGTGGGGCCGCCTGGTGATCTAGCACACCTACTAGCTAAGCAGGCTAGTACCCGGAAACTTAATGGCTTCCCTCAACCCCGTCCGAAGACGTACCCAATCTCCCACGGGTATCGGGAACACACTGCCCCCTCGAGACCATCCCAATCCGAACAACTCCCGAAGGAGGAGCACGGCTGTTCGGCCCGAGGTTCCTCTAGTAACGTCAGAGGTACCACGAGTGCTAAGGGTCCGCAGCGCCCGCACTTCGACAGCTGAAAGGGACGGATCCCTTCCCCTACGGGGTTTCGACGGGGTACGGGGTACGGGACACGGAGATTCGTCAGCGCCTAATGCTCGGCGATTATAAAACAATCCATGAGGCCGACGTCGAGAACGAGGAGTGTCCGCTACACCGGAGACAGAAGACCAGCCGAGGGACGCCGGCGAACACCTAGTGGCCTGTGTTGGGGGTGTGGACAGCCCGGACACCTGCAGAGAGAATGCCCACACCAGGAAGGGCAGCTGGAAGAACGAGTAAGGCCCGGCGTGGAGATGGGCACGTCGGCGCCATTACCACCATCCCCTCGAGTGACACTGCGCGCCGTCAGCCGGCGTATGGATGACAGCCTCATCGCGGACGGTTGGGTGAGAGGGAAGCCGTGCCGCGTGCTGGTGGACACTGGGGCAGCCGTGGCCATCATCAGACCTGACGTGGCGAAGGGTTTGCCGACGAGGAAGCCGAGCCGACCATACGAGCTTGTCACGGCATCGGGCGACACCTTGTCTGTGGAGGAGACCCAGCTGGAGCTGACCTTAGGGCGGAGTGCCGTGCGTCTGTGGGTGTTCGTCGTGAAGGTGGCTGAGGAGGTGATTCTGGGACTGGATGCCCTCAGGAGCCACGAGGCGACGGTCGACGTCGGCAGGAAGGTCCTGCGGCTCAATGGAGAAGAGGTTATACTCCGTCAACCCGAAGAGCGCCTTGGAATCTGCAGGGTCGTCTTGAACGAAGACGTGGTTGTCCCCGCGAGGAGCGAGGTGATGGTGACGGCGCGACCAGAAGGCCAGACAGCAGGTTGGGTCCAGAGGCTGCAGGAGTACGACTTCACCTCGGAACATCGTAGAGGGAAGAGCAACGGTAACGCAGACGCCATGTCCCGAAGACCCTGTCCAGAAGAGTGCGGCCAGTGCACAAGAGTGGAAGAGAAGGAGCGTGCCGCAGCAGTCCGAGTAGTTGTGGCAGTGCCTGCGGACGGCTGGTATAGCGCAGGCCTGAGGAGGGAGCAGCTGGCGGAAGCAGACTTGGGGCCACTCTTGAGGGAAGTGGAGGCAGGGACAAGGCCAACCTGGGAGGACATCGCACCGAGGAGCGCCACCTACAAGTCGTACTGGGCCCAATGGGACTCGTTGAAGACCAGAGAGGGCGTGCTGTTCCGGGTATGGGAATCACCCGATGGGAAGACACAGAGAGAACAGTTGGTACTTCCCCGGAGTAAGGTCCCGGAAGTCTTGGAGGAAGTGCACGCCGGTACTTCGGGAGGACACCTGGGAGCGAACCGAACGATTGACAAACTACGACAGCGCTACTACTGGCTGAGACTCCGAGCAGATGCTGAGAGATGGTGCCATCAGTGTCACGTGTGCACGGCGAGTCGTGGCCCCCAGACTAGGAGCCGGGGTCGCATGCAGCAGTACAACGTCGGAGCGCCATTCGAACGGATCGCCGTCGACATTGCTGGACCGTCCCCAGTTTCCGACCGAGGCAACAAGTACCTAATGGTGGTCCTGGACTACTTTACCAAGTGGCCGGAGGTGTATGCCATCCCAAACCAAGAGGCAAAGACAGTCACAGACTGCCTCGTGGAGCAAGTGTTCTGTCGATTTGGGGTGCCATTAGAACTACACAGTAACCAGGGTACCAACTTTGAGTCCAACCTAATGAAGGAGGCACTACAAAGGCTGGGGGTGAACAAGACCCGCACGACGCCCCTTCATCCCCAGTCGGATGGCATGGTCGAAAGATACATCAAGACCTTAGAGGAACACCTGAGGAAGGTCGTGGTCAGCCATAAGCGAGACAGGGACGTCAAGGTGCCACTGTTCTCACTGGCCTACCGCTCACACAACATAACTGGGATGATGCCAGGCAGCTTAATGTTCGGCCAAGAGTTACGCCTCCCTTGTGACCTGGCTTTTGGAAGCCCTCCGGAAGTAAAACAGCCAGCAACCGAGTATGTGGAGAACTTGGTGGACCATCTCCACGACATGCACGAGATGGCTCGCCAACAGCCAAGGTTTCCAGCAAGGTGACCTGGTCTGGTTGTACCATCCTACCTGGACCAAGGGACGCTGCCCAAAGCTCCAGCAGCCATGGCAAGGACCGTACCGGGTGGTAAAGAGGATTAACGACGTGGTCTACCGCATCCAGAAGGTTCCCCGAGGGAAGATGTTGGTGGTACACCTGGATCGTCTAGCCCGCTACGATGGTGCTGTACGGGACGACCAGCTTTGAGGAGGGAGCAGTGTCACCCAATTATCGGAACGCTGGATGAACGACAGCTGAGAGGGGACCAGAGGCAGCCGAGCCACACCCCCTCATTAATCTCAGTCACTGGCTGAGGGGACGATTAGGGGAATGTCACTTGTCGCTGGCCGCCTCTTCCACCTTCGTCTGCCATCTGGAATTTTCGCGGTGATTCACGGAAATAGAGACTTCTATAAGATTATGATATTCCTATAAAAAGGGCTGGAATGAGTGGAGTCAGTCGGTCAGTCAGTCAGTGCTTGACGTGTTAGCGAAGGGACGAGAAGACTGTGTACGTGCATCGGAACGGTAACGGACGAAATGGTGAATTGTAATTGTGTGCATTACGTAATTCTGTGTTATTGGCAAGTGTTCAACTGTAAGTCGGTGGAAATAAAGAACATTGTTGAGTTTGTGTAATTGGACTTTTCATTTCACGAACCCACAAAGTCACAATATTTAACAAAACATTGAAGTACATATTAATAAAAAAGTTTCTAAAGTGTCGTAAAAGAAGATATGGCTAATGCTTAATGAGACTGGCAAATGGACAAACTATATTTGTAAGGAGTAAATACCACAATATTAAAACGTGAAAATGGTGCAATTTAAAAATGACATGTCACTTAGTTTAGACATCACATTATGTGGTTCAAGCATAGACATGGTAGCAGCGTGGGTTTTAGGTGTGAATTCTAAAGTCTGAACACTGTGCTACTGACCACTTATTAAGGCAGCCATTCAGTACACTTTCTTTCATGGAAAAACAAAATTATTAGTGATGGACAACCATAGCAGAATTGAACATAACAAAATTAAAATCATGTGTTCATCATTTCAATAATATTTATGAAAGTGACCACTGGATTTGTGGTTGTGAAGTGTTGAATAAACTTTTCTATGGGCCCTGTTCAGTGTGCAGTTTTCTCACACAAAATGTGTAGTTAACAGTCTTAATAGGTACAGTGGTATAGGTCCAGCAAAGGGCATAAGGACTCGGCTATCACCTTAAATATGAAAAAATCTAGTTGTCCCTCTATATGGAAGAGGAACAAGGATAGAATTCTACTTTCAGTGAACATTAGAGAATTTCAATAGAATATAATCAAACAGTCGATGTCCGGCTGAAGATAGAGGGAAGGCCTCTGAAACTAGTTCCGGGAAAATTTAAAAGTAAGTGTTGTTTAGTGTCATTAATCGACTCCCAATTAATTTAATTTATACAACACTGTTTTCAACACTTCCATGAAAGGATTTATAATCAAACTGTTAAATAAAATAGGGAACTTGGTCATCTTATTTCTGCAGCATGCTATCTGAGAAGCAGCATATAGCATTCAGAAAGCATGATGCAATTAGCTCTTCAAAAAATAAGGTAATCATATGGAACAATTAAATGAATTTATTTAGCAGGATAGATTGTGAACTATAATCATATCTTGAAAATGCTACTTTTGTTCATGGTATATCTATTCAGAATGACTTGATGTTTTCTATTGGGAAGGATATTATTGAAATAAAAGTTTCATTCAACCATGTGTAAATTAAGACATAAATCTTGTCATTTAAGATAGATTGTATAATGAAGCAGATGTGTAATAAATACGACTCATCTATAAATTAATAATTATTTCACTTCACTGTGGTGTTCCAATACAGTTAAATCTCGACAGATTGTATCCGATTTTGGAAGTGTTTCTCTATTGATGGAAAAATGTTATTTTGTGAGATGTGAAAACAAAGATATGAGCAACAAAAAATTCACTTATATAAAGACTAAAATTGAGTCATACCTGGAATCGCTAATCAGCTGATGATGAAACTGCAGCAGTTTCAAAAATGTTCCTGATTTTGTAAAAGGACGTGAGTGAAGTTACAAGTTTTAAAAGTTATGACTCAATTTTAGTCTTTATACATGAAATTAGCTTCACTGTTAACGATTTTATTTATAACTATTCAAATTAAAAAAGAAAATTCACTGTTCAGAAACATGTGGGTCACAATAAGCACATACAGGCAGTGCAACTCACAAGTAAGAAGAAATCCACACAACTTTTACTACAGCAAAGTGTATCCATGAAGGAGAATAAATCAGATTTTTACAGAGAATTCTATGAAGCTTCAGTTTCTGCAAACATCCCATTTTAGACACTGAACAATACTAAATTGAAGAATTTTCTAGAACTATATTTCAAATGTTCTATCCAAGACAAATCAACTCTTATGAAGAGCTACCTGTCACAGTGTTATGGCAGAACCATTAGCAAGACACAGGGAAAAATATATGGAAAAAAGATTTCATATCTATTCATGAAACAAGTGATACAGAAAATTGTTAAATGACTAACGTAATCTTTAGTATATTTTAGATGCATGGACTAGGTGCTGTGTTACTACTTAGAACTGAGATGTTAATCACTCCACAATTTATAGGCTCTTTAAAAAACATGTGTTTTTATTATGACCTGAGGATACCAGAAATGATGAAATCTTAATTTTTTTTTACTATACAGCTCCATAAATTATGAAAGCAGCAAAGTTAATATAAGCTTTTTATCCAAAAATAGTGTGCATTACTTACATAAGGGGGCAGAAGAAGTTAAGATCACATTTTTCCTAAGTGGAATGCCAGTGTTCAAAACTAGAACATTTTTGTCAAGGCTCATCTCAAACTGCTCTACGAGTCGCACAAGAGCCGTAGATGCAAACGAAGATTTGCGAAACATGTCCTCAAAATAGGTACGAAAGTGAAGCAGATGTGTAAAAAATGCGACTCATCTAAAATTTAATAGATATTCTTCAACTTTTCAGAACCTGTGCATTATGCTGGTTACCCATTGCAATAATTCTGAACATGTTAATATATTTTTATATGTTCTTATTCTAGAACGTATAAATTCACAAGTTTAAATTTATTAATTTTTAATTACAGAAGTAAGAATTGTGTTAAAAGAAGACAAAATTTTTAAAGTCATTATTTTAGATCATTTCATTGACACTTTTTATATATTTTTAATCAAACTCCAAGCCCTATAGATGACACTTCACACTTACCTGGTAGAAAGAGAGGTATCTTGATCAGGAGATGATTGCATTTCCTTTACAACCTGCTCATAATCAGAGGGATCACATAGGACTGTCACTCGAGCATGATTTTTAGCAGCAGCTCTTATTAAAGTTACACCACCTGCAAAGTTATTCCAATTCTCTTAGTTTAAGTTTAATAGGCAAGTATGAAACAATATTTAGAGTTGCTGTGATAGAAATAGAGAAATTTATGAAGCAGAAAATGCTTATATTAAGTTTTGAAATAATGGTAATGGATTCAACAACTCCCTGAAGGACGTACATAAAACATTTGTTTAAAATATCAGTAAAATAACCAGAGTAACAAGTAACAGAGCAACTAAAGATAAATTGTATACAAGAACACTGCAATGGGAGAATCAATTTACAAAGATGATTTTGGCACAGAGTACAACATGAGATGATATGGATAGACAAGACTATGTATGCATCAATGAAAGACAAAGCTGGGTATGATTATAGAGAAAAGCTACTGCCAGGGGCGGCTCGTCGTTACATGCTACAGTGCTGCAGCACACTATTTTCTGTTTTATAAATCATAATGTATACATTTTGAAAGACCATGTAAGTAACAATGCATTATTGTACGTATCAGAAATTGAGCACGGCCAATAATGAACACATGATGCATGGAAGACACCTACTTAGCTAATGGAGCACATCCAACATGCTGGGAACCAGCCAGCTCGCTAATGAGTGCTGTGCATGCGCGCAACCTTCCCCTCTTGCCTTTCTGATGACCTAAGATCCCTGGATCTTCACACAAATGCATGCTGCATATCAGTGTAGCACAGCATTCATTCGCTGCACTACTGCACATGCTGGAGCCGGCAAACAGGGCCACCAACACTCACAGTTCTAGCTCTAGAACTAGAATATGCATTGAAATTCATTAAGCAGTTTATCTCACTTTATTTTTTGGTTCTAGAAATAGCCTAATGGTTATTAAATCGCAGGGAAGATTACTTGTGAAATGCTATAAGTTCATGTTGGCAAGATACTCCATTCCCGCAAACTTCACAGTAGTCCCGCATAACAAGTATTCCTTTGTGTAACGTTATTCATTGTAAGAGTGTGAAATGTGAATGTTATAAATTCACTTAATCACTGTATGAGCAATTTAATATTATGAAATAATTAACTCTGTTAATAAACTTCTGGAAACTCTCTTTTCAAAGCAAGCATTAGAAGAAAAGATTGCCTGGTATAAAAAAGTCAGGACGACTACACCCAATCTAAAATTTATGTAAAAAGCAAAAGAAGTAGAAATTCTGTTTATACCAGGAAATTTAACACCAATATTCAAATAGCAAGAAGCACATGGAAAACTCATTTGACGTCTCATTGCTTGGAGCTGTAAATAATGCAACATAACTAAGTACAGCATATCAGGAAGCAACACAAAAATATGAGCCAGTCAAAAAAAAATATGCATTATCAAGGATCATAGATTGCATCAAAGTTTGTTGAGTATTTGAGCTTGCTTTGCGTGGACACGAGACCGAAGCATCAGATAATCCCAGCGCATTTTTAGGTCTTTTAAATCTCATTGGTAGTCTGGATAATGCGGTAAAAGAACATATTGAATTCACCAAAGTATTAAAAGAGTTTTCTCAGACAATTCTACATAAATTACTCGACTGCATGTTGAAAGTGTGCAACGAAAAAACTGAAAAAGAATTGAAGAGGTGGCTTATGTTACTACCATAAGATAAAACTACTGCTACATCTGAAAAATTCAGCTGGATTTAGTTTATAGATATGAAAGAAACGGTTTTATACATGAACGGATTTGAGGCCTTTTTAATCTTACAGATCACACCACCAATTCTATCACAGGTTGTATTTTGAAAGAAGCTGCCATCATTTTTAAGGACAATTGCCTTGAAGTAATCGCCAAGACTTACGATGGTGCACCTGTAATGAGTGGCAACAGAGGAGGCGTACAGACCAAAATGAAAAAACACTACACTCTTGCGCAGTGTGCATTCTTACTCCCATCAGTTAAATCTAATAGAGAAAGCAGCTTCACAAAATAATTCTGCTAGGATATTCATCTGCAGTTTATCAGCTTTTCCAGCAAGATCAACATCTTCCCAACGTTTGACAGCATTGGAAGCAACTGTTCCTCGGAGAGTGTATTGAGGCTCCGCAACAAGGTGTAATTTCAAATCAAGATCTGTGAACAGCTTATATGAGCACAGAGAATCTTAGATAGACTGTTTTGATGAGCTGGTAAAGGCTTTATCGAAAAAGACAGTGCAAGAAGCTCGTGATCTGCCTCACAATTTGGAGGATGGAAAATTTAATCTCTAGCTCACTTTTTTTCTTCCAAAAATTATGCCCCATATTGACATGTTATATAATGAGCTTCAGGCATGACAGGTTGATGCAGTGAAGGCAAAAATGCGATTCAATCTATCGCCAAAACAATCAACATCATGCGTAGTAGAACGAGTGATAAAGCTAAGATTGAATCATGCAATTTTTAAGATGCAAAAAGATGTTGTAGGGAAACGAACTAAGCAGCAGATCCCAAAGAAGTATGTGATCGAATAATATCAGAAGGACATAGGTGCTTCGAATCTAGGGAACATCTGGATGCAAAACTATTGAATGCCGAAAGAACTTGACAAAAGCAAACTTCGAACAGAACCCCTCATTTTGTTTTAACATTTGGAATTCAGAAGCATAGAAGGTGCCATTCCGCTATTGTTCTGCTATGACTCAGGATTGGCTCACCTCTCTCTCTGGCTGTGCTATTTAGAGATGAAGCTTATCACAGGGATGCAGGACTTTTAACAAAGAGTGATCGACAAATTATGAAGAAATATCGGCACATGAACTTTATTTTTCAAAACTAGGTGAGTTGTATGCACTTTTTCTTGTAGCACGTGATTATTTTCCTGCACAAGCCGCCACTGATTACTGCTACCACATTCATCAATTCTTTGAAGTCCATGTATACACTATAAGATGGTTAAAAGATCAGTGAAATCATAGGAATAATAAATGGATAAAACAAATAACTAAAAAGATAAAATGGTGAAGGTGTTAAAGCACATAATTAATATTAAACTTTTTACAGCTATAAGCATTTCTAAGATTATCCTTTGTTACTGTTTTGAATTTTCAAATACTTCGGCAATATTTAAATCTTTTTTTTTCTTCTTTCTTTCTTTTTTATACTTATGCAAAGAGAACAACATTTCAAGGCCATCACATAGTGACTAATTTTGCACTTGGATCTCTTGGATCCCTCTTTGTTATGACAGCATACACAACATTAGAGCCACAAATCCAAAACCAAATGTTTTTTTTTTTTTTTTTTTTTTTTTTTTTTTTTTTTTTTTTTTTTTTTTTTTTTTTTTTTTTTTCAAAGCTAGAATACAGGAGTATAATTTTCCAATAAGTTCATTAATAATCATAATAAAATTATAATTAAGTACCTTCTCTCTAACCCTCTATGTTACAAACTCTCAATAACTTACCAAAGATTATTTCTTTAAAGGCCCTGTGACAGTATTGTTAATACAGGCTTCATTATATCACTTTGATGTTAAAACTGGCTGATCTGCCAAACTTAAATCACAATCAATGTGCACAGTTTACAGATAGATTTGAGCAAGATGCTGTTACACATTTATTTGTAAGTCAGAAAATAACAATTATAAAACTGTGTTTCAACAACATGAAGCCTATAAACACAGAATGATGTAATCTTTGAGTACAATTAATTATAAATATTGTACTTAGTTTTTAATTTGACGTGTCCTATAACATGTACATGTTTTAATGGATGAATCAATAAATCAAATCAAATCAAACCTACCAATGTCTATGTTTTCAACACTTTCCTCTATTGTAACACCAGGTTTGGCCACTGTATCCACAAATGGGTATAAGTTACAGACCACTATCCGGATCATACTGTAACCCATCTTTTTCATGTCATTATGGTCACTTTCAGTCAGGCGTGCCAAAATTCCTGAAACAGTAGTCAATCTTAGTCATTAGGTAACTAAACATATTAACCTAGAGCATTTTTGCAAGTTAAAATACTGCAAGATTGGTTTTACTCATGATGACAAGTTTATTTGGACTTGGACATGACAATTGAAATGTACCAGAAAATGGAACAACATGAAAAGCACATTATAAGGATTTTGAAAATATTTTGTAGTTCAGCTAAAAACATGCACTCAAAATGCTTAAAATTAATGTACTGGCTCAGCCTGCAAGACTGCTAACAGGTGGAATGCCTTCAATTTTAATGCAAGAAAGGCTAAAAATCATTATTATGAAATCTTATTTGTAACATATCTTAGGAGCCACTTAGAAAACATATGTGGCACCTTAATTATGTGTGCCAAACATAGATATAAAAAGAGAAAAAGAGAGGAAAATGACAGTACGTTAGAGGGAGCAAAGCACTGATGTTACTTAATAAAACATATGGAATGGATTATTGAATCTCGATATGGAATGGAATTAAATTTAAAGGGAGTCGACTCCCTTTAAATTTAATTTATCATAACAACACTGTTTTCAACACTTCCAAGAAAGGAATTGTAATATGGAATGGAAGCCCACCTCGGTCATGTAGATGGTAGCATGTCTGCCTCACGTTCAAGAGGTCCCGAGTTTGAATCTCGGTCAGGGTGAGTTACTTAGATAAGGTTTTTTCCAGGGGGGGGGGGGGGGGGTTCCGGGGTTTATATTGAATAAACTGCAAGATACAGTAGCTGTTAAAATGTTGGCAAATGTGAGGGTGGGGAACAATAATAAGATGAAAGATTTTCTATAAAAAGGGACCAGTGGATATAAAAGATAGTGGATATACCAGTTTAAAAGATAGTTGTAAGAATGATCATCGTCTGTAGAAGCACATAACCTTGTGGTTAAGGGATGGTAGAGCCTTGATACAGTAGTGCAAAAGTTTCTTGTAAACATATCATTTGTAATGTGGTTGGAGTTATAAATTAAATACTAAAATGTTCTAGCTACTAGAACAATATGAACTCATAATGTAACAGTATAGGTTTAAATTTTATCTTAGCAGACAACTTGGCACTAACCTGCATGTACAACAGGATGCAATGTTTTAACTCTTCCACCCAACATTTCAGCTGCTCCCGTAATTTCAGCAACATCTTTCACTGCCAGTTTAGCTTCACGAAGGGCTTTAGCAGTTCCTCCTGAAGCCACTAAGGTCAAACCTAAGGCATGCAGTTTCTCTGCAAGTGGTATTAGACCTGCCTTGTCCGACACACTCAGCAATGCTGAAAATAAAAATAAGAAAATGTAAAATAATGGTAGCTGAGAAATAAGATGAATAAAACATGGAATACAGTTAAGTGGAGATCTCATCTTCACCCGCCTATGAACCTTCACACCATTTACTGACGTGTGTGTGCACTAATATAGAGGCATACCAATACCTTGCCTTCATTTTTTAAAACTACTACATTTTATTTATAATAAATTGTACAGTATTAATCATCAATTTCTGTAAATACTGACAGTAAAAAAGAATTAGGAATTTTTTTTCTGCTATGAAACTTATAGAATATATGGAAACGTTGAGTCAGACTGAAAAATTCAATGCCATAGCCGGGATTTGAACCACGGATCTTCTGGTTTCCGTCCAGCCGCACTACCATTGTGCTACTATGGCCAACGTGCCGATATGACATTAAATTCTCCAACTGACTCGTATTTTCCCGGTAAACCACTTAGGAGTTCTCATAAACACATGAGACAACTACCTTAATGGCGACTTACTACATGTAAGTACTTTAAGGCCCGGGCTTTATAGTTAACCACTATTAGGTTAATTAATGGAAATTAATTATTCTTTCACACTGGCCGTGTGTAGGCTAAATTGTGGAAACGTTGAGTCAGACTGAAAAATTCAATGCCATAGCCGGGATTTGAACCACGGATCTTCTGGTTTCCGTCCAGCCGCACTACCATTGTGCTACTATGGCCAACGTGCCGATATGACATTAAATTCTCCAACTGACTCGTATTTTCCCGGTAAACCACTTAGGAGTTCTCATAAACACATGAGACAACTACCTTAATGGCGACTTACTACATGTAAGTACTTTAAGGCCCGGGCTTTATAGTTAACCACTATTAGGTTAATTAATGGAAATTAATTATTCTTTCACACTGGCCGTGTGTAGGCTAAATTGTGGAAACGTTGAGTCAGACTGAAAAATTCAATGCCATAGCCGGGATTTGAACCACGCTGTCATATCGGCACGTTGGCCATAGTAGCACAATGGTAGTGCGGCTGGACGGAAACCAGAAGATCCGTGGTTCAAATCCCGGCTATGGCATTGAATTTTTCAGTCTGACTCAACGTTTCCACAATTTAGCCTACACACGGCCAGTGTGAAAGAATAATTAATTTCCATTAATTAACCTAATAGTGGTTAACTATAAAGCCCGGGCCTTAAAGTACTTACATGTAGTAAGTCGCCATTAAGGTAGTTGTCTCATGTGTTTATGAGAACTCCTAAGTGGTTTACCGGGAAAATACGAGTCAGTTGGAGAATTTAATGTCATATCGGCACGTTGGCCATAGTAGCACAATGGTAGTGCGGCTGGACGGAAACCAGAAGATCCGTGGTTCAAATCCCGGCTATGGCATTGAATTTTTCAGTCTGACTCAACGTTTCCACAATTTAGCCTACACACGGCCAGTGTGAAAGAATAATTAATTTCCATTAATTAACCTAATAGTGGTTAACTATAAAGCCCGGGCCTTAAAGTACTTACATGTAGTAAGTCGCCATTAAGGTAGTTGTCTCATGTGTTTATGAGAACTCCTAAGTGGTTTACCGGGAAAATACGAGTCAGTTGGAGAATTTAATGTCATATCGGCACGTTGGCCATAGTAGCACAATGGTAGTGCGGCTGGACGGAAACCAGAAGATCCGTGGTTCAAATCCCGGCTATGGCATTGAATTTTTCAGTCTGACTCAACGTTTCCACAATTTAGCCTACACACGGCCAGTGTGAAAGAATAATTAATTTCCATTATAGAATATAATTTAATTTTCTGCTGAATTCATGTTCTCAACTTCTCTTTACAGGCATTCATAAAAATATTTGGTCAAGTTTTAACTTAAACATACTTTCCTAAAAATAGCATTCAAAAGTAACAAACAGAATCATTCTTCTAAGCTGCAACAGCTGTAGATAAAAAGTATTTTAATGTATTTGCTGGGATTTCAAAGTCACTTAAATATTTTATTTTGTTCCGTCAACGAAGTATGCATTGCATTGGTTAAATTTAATACTTCATACTCCTTTCAGTTGAATACTTCCGGAGGCATTTTTTCATATTCAAAATTATTTTCCTTTTATAGGCAGGCTCAATTTTAATCCATTCTTCTAGTAGTCTATTTTGAAAGTGATCTTTAAAGCAGATGTGAGACTTTTATTCTTTTATTCAACTTATTTATTAAATTTTCTTTTGGATTAAGATCTCTGGAGGTGAATATTATGATTTTTGGATAGCAAATAATAAGCAATTCCTTGTTGTGTCCTCAGAATAAACAAGTCCATTTATCATTTTCGCCAAAGAGGAGCCAAGTTGCTCAGATGAATCTATGAATCTGCCCTTGTGTTGTCTGTAAAAAGACTTTATTCATTTCAAGGCTGAAAACTTCTTCTGCAAATGATTAAATTAGTTTACCTAGTTTATAAGCATCATTATTAACAACATCAAGTCCCTTTGATTTCATATAATTTGCAATGACTTGAACAGACTTGCTAGAAAATTCTTGAAGTGAATATAACACTTTCAGAACACTTTTCAAAAACAGTATATGGAAATAGGAAACATGTAGTCCTCTCAGAATACATAATACATTTGTCAGAAAAAATGTTATTGCAACACACAAAATGTTTAGATTTTAGTAATGACAAATATTTCACTATTTCTGTGATTGAAATCTTAATTGAGTTTGAATTTTTAATATCTCTAGGACTTGGCAAAAAATTTTGAAGAATGGGTTTTATCTTCACAACAGTTTCTCTTTCTAGGTCTTTCTCTGTTCTCTGCATTAGCAAGGCTCAGTAGTTTCTGACCATATTCCTTCAAATGCTGTGTCTCTAATATTTTGCAATGTGGTAGTAAGTTTTACTTTTTTCATACAGCAACAGACATTCTAGACCAGTCTCCACGTTTCTCTTCCATTGAAGTAAAGAACCTGTTAAGATGGTTTCTATAGTCATGAACTTTGCTTAAAAACCTGAAAGCCAAATTCCATCATGTAGGTGCAACACTTGGCATTTTCATTTCAGTACAGGCTTTGAGAGCATCTGTATCAGAAGCAGAATGTCAGGAAAAAAAAAAAAAAAAAAAAAAAAGAAAGAAAACAGGTAAACTATTAAGAGAAACAAAAAATGTTTGGTTTCCTTAATAAAATTCACAGATTGGGAGTAAGTCTGTGACTATTACTGTGGAGAAGAGAGCAACAGGATACTTGGTTTTAATTAAATCTAGTCCAAAAATATATAATTACTGCATCATCAATAGAATAACAATTTTTTTCTGAACATACTAAATTACCTATGGTCTTTTTTATATATTCCAATCAACTACTGGCTGTTCGGTTAGAACTTATATCAGTGAAATGCAGAAATCGTTCCCCACATGCTATACAGAATCCCAAGCCATAAGGCACATTTCGGAGATACTTGTGTCTGTCTAGCAATGGCATTTTGAAAATCTGAGGTGCTGATTCCTACATTCCTCTGCCTCACCCCTCTTTACCTATACTGTAGTGAAGGTTGCTGTAGTAAGCATCCAAAGCTCTATTCTCCTAAAGAATGAGATATATTCCATTCTATGTGCTAATTCTTCATGAGATTACAATTCTCTTATTAATCCTATTATTAATATTACAGCTCTTCTTTCTAATATGCGACACAGCGATTTTTTTCTGATTCCTTCACACTTTTTTATGTTTTATATACAATTATGATTTTTAATAAAATTTCTTTACTTTTTAGTGCAATTTCGTGTTGGAGGGCATTCTTTTAACGTTATTGTTTATTTTCTTACTGTCAAATGTAGCCATATTGAAGAATTCAGTGCAGCCAAACTATGCTTGTTTCTCCACTGAATGCAATGCTGCCAACAGTCTTACTTGTCCCAAAATTACACTATCTAGCAGACTAACACAAAGTAGTACCCAAATTGCACCACATAGCTAACTAAATACTAACATGGTTTGAGCAGGCTAAGTTATCACCCGGTCAAATTTTGTTACTCCTCCACTGTTTTGCACAAACAATCCTATGACATGACGATAATGGAGAGCTCTGTAGGAAATGCATATATGAGTTTGCGGACTGAATCGGACTGGTTCGGCTACTGCCACAAAGTGTGCATGATGTCAAATGACACGGGCAATAACTTAGCCTGCTCAAACCATGTTCCTTTGCACAAGGACAGCATCACCTATATCTGAGGCATTTTTGCAGAGGTTGGCTACAAGTTTTACATATCTTTCTCATGTTGGCTTCAACATGAGAACTGCCTCGTCGTCTGCTTGCGCATGTGTATATGTGCACCTTTAGACTTAGAAAATATTCTCGCATCACATAAAAGAAAGTTTCTCCAATATTACTTATTAATTTCTATTTCACATGGAATAAGAATTTCAATAAAAGCTTTGGAAGACCACAATATATGCCATTCCCGAACAATATGCCTATACTTGATAGAATTTCAATGTATTTCCTATCCCTAATTTCTCTGCACAATAGTAGGGAATGCTAAAATATTCATGTTTTGTCTACATGTTTTCTATGAAAAGCAAAATTCCCACATCACTTGTTGATATACACTCCATACCATCACATTGCCATCGTTGATTTTACTAAAAGGTTTAAGTTCCTTCTGTCCAATTCTGGGGTAAACTTCTGAGTGTGGGTTCCATTCTAAAACTTAAAAGACTGGAATGTGAATAATACTTCTAGAAAACTTTATGGGTTGCTTTTAGAGTTAATTAACCGCTTCAGCGATGGCCATTTAAACCCTGCAAGGGCCAGGAATGTATACTCATTAATGAACAGAACAAGACATTTAACTTGTTAAATGCTGTGAAAATGCTTCATAAATACACATTCATATCTTCCGTATTCATAAAGTTACTTATACGAAACAAAAACTGCTTTAAAACCCATAAAAGGCAGCATACATCTATAGTGTCAATAAAGTAAAGACTATATTAATAAACTGTTGAAATTTTACTATTTTGTTTCACTGCAGCAAAAGCCATTCTTTGCATTGAACACATCTAATATTAGTCATTTTGTTTTGTATGCATATGATCGAATGTATAGTATATATGTGTATAGCTGCATAAGCGACTTCTCCAGTTCAAGATTATAGGGTTTAGTTTATGCTACCTACCAATAATCATTGTATATGTTGTGTCACACACATGCTGGAAATAAAGAAACCGCTTGTCAGCATCTGTAGGTATATACCTCTTATTACAGTATTTCACAACTGAAGTTTATAGTAGCCTTATACGCAGTATTTGTTATTTATACTCACTCGGTGTTCAGAGTGATTTTTTTTATAGCTACCGAGAGTTAAATGAATAGCACATTTGAAATCGTTAAATTTCAGTGTTAACCATGGCTTATGTTGGTAATGTGGCAAATAAATTAGCTTGCATGGGATGTGTACAGGCTTCTGATATTACTTTAGAAAATGTGGAGGACATTTTGCTGTTTGTCATGATTTGCAAATTGATGGAGATTATGAGGGAGGTGTTGAGAATTTAGGTAGCAGTGAGGAAGAAAATGACCCGCTTCCTTCAGGTGCTAGTGAAGAATCAACATTGTGCAGTGGTCAAAATAACTCAAACATATAGACAAATAAATATTTCTGGTGCACAGCTAACTTCGGACATCCAACCAACTGACATTTTCACAAATTTTTTTTACTGCTAACTTAGTGTCTCTCATTGTTATGGAAACAAACGTATATGCAAGTAGGGAGAAGTAAGCCCTGATCTCTTAAGACAATTTAGGACATAAGAGGAGAACTCAGAAATGGATAGTGTGCATGTTATTTGTATACCTACATTAGACATGTACTGGTCTACAGATGGCATGTTAGCTGCTCCATTTTTGGGAGAAATAACAGGTCAAATATGGGTGGTGTGGATCAGTTATTACAAGCTATTCCTCTTCACAAAAAAAAAAAAAAAGATAAATGTTATAAAAAAAGTATTTTTACACCAGCTGGATGTAACCATACACAATTATTTAGTAATTTGCATAGCTCTAAATTCATGCAAGACAATGACCTTAACTGGACTTAAGTGTATCAATAGCTCACAGCCTAATTGAGTAATAACATTCAGAGGTTCTTCATACTGGGGGTAAGAAATCCACCACCCCACCAACCCTCACACTTGAGGGAAAACACTTTCCTAACAGGATACCCCCCTACAACTAAAAAAAGTTGCGACCATTTCGAATATGTCTATTGTGTCACGAAAAACAAGTTTGTAAGGAAAACAATATTATTTGCTGTGAATCTGAAGATGTGCCCTTGTGTGTTTATCCAGGTTTTGGATGTACTATTCAAAAAGAAACCTTTAAAAGTACGTTTTCATCTCTTATAGAACTAATTTAAATGTATTGTAAAAATAGAAAGATTAAAATAATTGGCATTAGATAAGCATTAAATGCATGTATGTGCAGGATGTCTATACACAACCATATCGGTTTGCAGCACTGTAACTTGGACATCATATGACGTCCATATCGGTGAAAGGTTTAAAGACTTTGACCCACCCACCAACTTCTTTTACTATGTCTTCTTTACAAGGTATAGCCTAGGATTGACAGCCCTAAGTAGCAAGGCATGGCCAGAAGGTTGAAGGCCTTAAGACACAAAAATAGCCGAGGTATGTTTTTTTAGAAATATAGGAATAAAGCTGTTGCATCCTTGTGAAATTATGAGAAAGTGTAACTGTAAGATCTGTGAAGCTAAACCTCACTAATGCTCAAGAAGTGGTCACATCAACTCTAAAAGCAGATCTTAAGTGATTTAGGTAAGTTTTATTCATATTCTGGTACTTCTTGTTCAGTTTTATGATGAGAACCAGACTCAGAAGTTTTGCCCAACTTTATATTGTGTTTGTACCAAATATAAACAATTCCTTCTGTATCAAATACATAAAAACATAAAATCATGACGGCATGTTGGCCATGGTAGCTCAAATTTAAGAGCAACTACACAGTGGCTGAGAGATCTGTGTTTAATGTGTGAAAGAACTATTAAATTTCCACATAAATATAACTTCATCAACAAAAGTTGCATAATTCTGGCATTCTTGATCTCTTTTACAGTATTTTTAGATAACTGCAAGCTTTTTGATCAATTGGTTTTATTGATCTAAAGCTTTCTTCTGGCTAATGTTCCACTTTAGCCATCCTTTCTAATAACATAACATTTCTGGTTGCATATCTTTATCAGTTGGTCACCAGATGGATTTGGTCACCAGTTTTAAGGCAATTATTTTAGGACTAATGATTATCTTTCCCATAAAGTCTCTTCTCTGTCACGAAGCTTCTGCTGAACTCCTGTTTAAGTCGAAGATTCAATTCATGGACAATGTCTTCAATAATGTCCAATGATATATTTGCCTTAGCAGCAATTTCTCATGCCTTAGGCATGATGCAAAGTCACATGTTGCTATTCAAATGTTAGCTTCTCCACTTCCCCTTAAATTTTTTGACCAAGTCAAGATTTTTGTGTTGGTGAATCTGCAGGTTCACTCCCAACCCAGAGATGCAAGACTGTATCAAGCACAGTGTGTTGCAGAACTAAAGTAAAATGAAATGAAACGGATACTGAAGAGAAAAATTATAATTATACTGCAAATAATCTGAAAACCCCTCAGATATTGCAGATAGGGAGATCACAGTCAACCCCATAGAGCAACATTGGCAGAGTAGTAACTAGGAAATCAGTCTTACACAAACCTAAAAGTGATTGACATAAAATCCTCACTGTTAGTGATGAGAGCATTATTCTTCCCTGAATTAAAAAGTATCTGCAAATGACTGCTCCCCAGAATGTTACTAAGGTGCAGAGGGCAGGCATTACTGTTTTAGCAAGGAACCAGAAGATCTGTTTACAATAACCAAGGATATAACAACAGGATACTATGGAAGAAGTTCTGTCAGCTTGCAGAATGGGAAAAAAATGTACACAATTGGCTTTTAAGTACTGTGAAAACAACATAGACTTCTGGGTAAAAGTGAGAGCCTTTTTAAAGTCCTTGGTCTGCAGCTGCAAAGTATGGAGGAAATCAAATACAGAACTGAAGCCTAAAGTTCTAATTCTCACAATGAAATATGGTGGAGGAACAGACCTTGTTTGGGGTTGGGTAATCATGTCAGGTGTCAGAAATCTCCATATTATCATTGGAATAATGATCACACAGGAAGTATATGGGCATTCTAAAGTAAGCGTTGAGTACCACTGTGGAGAAAATGGGTCTGCAAGAAGACTGGATGTTTAGGTCCAAAGCATACTTCACTTAATCAATAAAAATAAATTTCCAACAAAGAAACACTGAAAACAATGAATGATTACTTTTTGTGCCTCAGAAATGTGCAATTTGGTTTTATTTTCATAAAGGTGAGACTTCTTCATAATTATTTTTTGTTTTCATAAAGCAAATAAAATGTTATTGAAGCTGTTGTCTGTCAGTCCAATGAATGTTACTATTTTCTTTAAACATTCTTAAAAACATGACAATTTATTTACAGATTTAGTGGATTACAAATCCTTTCTATGCTCACTGCAATTTTTTGTGCTCAAATTAATGAACTGTTTTATCCTTCTCCCTGTTTTGTGAGAATGCAGCACTTCAGATTGTAAGACTGGCATTAACATTTGTGAAAGAGGGCTGTGGATCTTCACCACTTTAGTTTGCAATAAAATACATGAATAGCTTATTTAAATAATAGCAGGAAACATGTCATGGAGACATTATAAAATAGGGTTTCAATGATGTAAATGTCCCTGTTAATAAAGCTTGAAAAACACTTATTTCAGCATTTTAAGTTAGGTGCATATTAATTCTGAATTAATGAGTAATGGAGATCATTGGGATTTACCCTACACTGATGTTTTGGCTATGCTTGCAGCTTAGGGCCCTCGACATCAACTTAGGGTCCTCAGTATATTTTGTTATACTTGTTCTTTACATGCATACCTTTTAGTTGTGCAATATACCCATTATAGCTCGTGAAAGTTTCACCATGATGTAGGAGCACATACGTAACATTAACCAAAACATATTCCTACCTGTCCGAATTTATGGAGATGTTACCACCTTGGAATCTTGTAAATCACCCAACCCATATTATTGGGTTTTCTATTTCTTTTTAGTACAATTGCAACAAAACATGCCATGGTGACAATACTCAAGTAGAAATAAAGAGTATCGAGCTTAAGGAAGGGCGCAAAAACTGTAAGACTGACATGATTTTAAGTTCTCTTATTTTTCCAGAAGCTCTGAAAAAATGTGTAAATGTGTAATTACTCTCTTCCCCACTACCCTGTATCATTGGGGTTTAAGCTACATTGAGGTATCTGTTATGCTTCACTGTCGCTTTGCAGTTTGCTACAACTGCTTCACTCTTCTTATAAATACATTATTAGATACGTTTTGCAACCTAGAGCCTTCAATCACATATGATTTCTGGCTTAAGCCCTTGTTACACTCTGGTTAGTCCTAAATTACTAATTATTTGCATAAGGATGGCATTGTTTGTTAATGTGTTGGCAGCTCTGACGTGATAATGTAAACAAAAGGGTAATCCTGCACTTGGGTGGCTGTTGTCTGCTACAGTAAGCAACAACTTAACTGTAGCAAGCTCTTGCCAATTACAAAGTTCTGACATATGCTGAGACACCAAAATGTTGCCAACCCACTTTATTTATCTTGTTATTTTTGTTCATTTATCATTATCATCATCATCATCATCATATAGGAAACATATGGAATTTTATCTGTAACTTTTAAATGAATCAATAAGATTTAGTGTCAACTTTTTTATTAGATATGTCAAAGTTAGCAGTTAACATTGTTATTAAAACGTTGTTACTTGGGTATCATTATTTAGCCACTATAGTCTGATCGGTTTTCTTAGACATTACACTATCGTTAGTTTGGTTACGCTGGGTTGGTAGCTTCAGCGAATGCATGCTTTCACTGCTTGCATCGCTCCAGCCACTGTGGCCACGCGCGCCATGCTAACAGACGACGGCCACCAAACTTCAATTTTACCCATCGGTTTATGGACCGATCCCACAACAAATTTAAGACCCACACGCATAATAAATTTCAAATAATCATTATGCGTCATCAACCATTTCAAAGACCTACGTTATTGTTGGTTTAATGTTTCAATAATTCATTATTTTCTAAGTCAGTCGCCATTCATGTATTTCTCATGAATAGCATACAGCAGCCTACTTAGGAACATATATCTACTAATTCGTTTTACCTTAACATATGACTATATATTTTTGCAAAGGTTTATCTCTGTTAATATTGTGTATAACGTTATATTATATAGTCCATAGTGGATATAAATTAGAAAATGTGTAAACGTAACATTTCAGGCGGAATTTTGTTTTGATTAGAAGCCGATTAATTAAAAACCATACATCCACCACCACATCCAAAAGATTGGGACTTCCCCATAAGCACAATGTTCGCATCTATGTTCACAACAATCTGTCTATGGTGTCTATGTGACTGTTCATTACGTTCAAAAAATAAATATTATTATTATCATTTTTATTTTCGTAAAACTGTGTCAATATAATTGCTGAATATAATACTTCTTTTTAATTATATAGGACCTTTTTCTACCTTTCGCAAATTACCTCCGAAATAATCCGAGTGAAAACGAAGCTTACCGAATTCGGAATACGGGTATTAAATATCACATGCAAGCTACAGGTATGTTAAAGAGATCTGGACGCCCTTCAGTATACAAAATAAACACTTGTCAAAAAAAAAAAGGAAAGAAAAAAATCAAAAACTCTGTACTTGTAAAAAATAACGTTAATAGTTGACACGCGTTATTTTTGACATTACAAAATAATATCTTTTAATTAAAACAAAAAATAAAATGAAGTGTGTGGTCATAACCGTATGTTCCCGGTCTTTCACATTATGTCAACATACTTTCCCACAAAACAGACCTTCACCCACCTTCACCATTCCAACATGACCTAAAGTTATTTTGACACTTATTTCACGTGCTTAAGCTCATTCCACTTACCTAAGTTTCCGGCCATTTTATATAGTATAACAACTCTTGTAAACAATGAGCACTAAACCTAGACAACTTGCTAAGTATGTAGATGAAAACAATGCGCTGCAATTCCGCACTGTTCTCTACTAGATATCAGGCATAAAAGACCGGCATAAGCAAAGTCGACTGGTTCCACAGTTCACTGGTGTGAGTGAGACGGCGAGACGGCCTGAGCGGGTTGCTGAGAGTGGTCGCCAGTCCGCCAGAGGTCAGAATCATAGTTTCTGTATTTCAAAATGGATACAGTATTCAAAGAAAGGCACGTTACTCAAAGGGGAAAATCTTGGCGCCCGTTGCGCTGTCTGACATGTGTTAGGGTGGAGGAATACACAAATATTGATGTATTTATAAAATGGAAAATTTGGAAACGCTTTACATAATGCAAGTGAAGAAAAGTCAAAACTTGGACCACCACCTTGAGTGAAATGAGTGTTTTAAAGAAAATGTGCGCAATATAAAATAAATTAATATATTTTTCATTACCTACAAATCCAACAGCAGTGAAAAATGAGGTTACTATCCTACAAATACATAATAGGGATTCAAAAAATTAATTAACCTAATGGGAGTAGAACCTCTGGACTCAACTCAACCTCAAACATTTTTGAAATGCAAATCTGCTAGCTGTTCCCAAGGGCAGTTGCACCCTGAACTATAGCGCTGCCTCCTTTCTTTCCCCAACTAAATATCGCTACACTGCAAACCCCACATCCCTTCACTACGTGGTTAAGACAAGGACCGGCACAGGGTTGGCACACCGCGGGCTGTCCTCAGCCTGCCAACGCTTGCTCGGACGCCATTATCTACTCTCGACTCCACTATAGCAGCAAAAACGTGGTCAACATTAGTTATTCGAGCGATTTTGATACCCTAAGAATATTTGGCTTTGCTTCAAGTGGTGTGATGGGTTAGCATATCGACGGAGCATCAAATAGGAATTAGAACTTTGGACTCAGAAAATACCCAAAAGCATTTTGATTTGGTGTTCACTGGACGAATTGTGGAATTTCTTATCCCACCATTTCACTTCACTTTTCCTTTCATTTAATCTTCATCCGTCATGGTTGTTTCAGAGTTGTAAGTGTTCGCGGAAGTCTCGGCGTTGCATAACAGAAATAAAAGATGTTTTCTGTAGGTCTTCGTCCTCCGAATCTCCTCCAATGAGGGGAGGAGAACCTGCTGTACGAGCTGCCATCGGGAAGTATATATGTATCTGAAAATTGTAGGTCCTCTGCCTTCTGCAGTCGTGCCTCAGTTCCGGCCACTCACTATCTCTCACCCATAGATTAATACCTCTCACCTCACTTCTTCCTCCATGAGGTGTACCATCAGAGACATAGATACAGGAAATCTTCATTTGGTAGAGGTGCTAAATCCCCCTACTATATCTTGTCAACCTCATACCTCAATTTAAATACAATATTATTGTTGTACAACATTCAGAACGTTACTGAACTCAGTCGTCAAACGCATCTATAATTCTATATTAATATTAATCTATATCAATAAGTTTTTAATCTAAAGTGCTGTGCTGTAGACATCCACCCCAAAAACGTAATTTGAAGTGCCGTTTACGTTTTGACGTATAAGTGTAATAAATGATAATGTTGGAAATAGTATGTTCAGGACGTATCATTATCACACCTACTCCATTGGTTTATTTACAGATTACAAAGCAATAAAATGCACCACTTGCGAAACATTTTTTATTTTGTTTCCGTAAATATTATTATTCATATTTTCTCTACTACGTGTAGTAAGGAGGAGAAGAATTGCATTTCACCCAACTATTCAGTGTGTAATGTGATGTAATCAATACATTATTTGAGAAAGTTTAATCCAAAAACGTATTTTTGAAACGGTTCACACGTTAACAATAACGATGATAACAATATAATAAATTGATGATAATAATAATGATAATAATAATAATAATAATAATAATAATAATAATAATAATAATAATAATAATAATAATAATAATAATAATAATAATAATAATAATAATAATAATAATAATAATAATAATAATAATAATAATAATAATAATAATAATAATAATAATAATAATAATAATAATAATAATAATAATAATAATAATAATAATAATAATAATAATAATAATAATAATAATAATAATAATAATAATAATAATAATAATAATAATAATAATAATAATAATAATAATAATAATAATAATAATAATAATAATAATAATAATAATAATAATAATAATAATAATAATAATAATAATAATAATAATAATAATAATAATAATAATAATAATAATAATAATAATAATAATAATAATAATAATAATAATAATAATAATAATAATAATAATAATAATAATAATAATAATAATAATAATAATAATAATAATAATAATAATAATAATAATAATAATAATAATAATAATAATAATAATAATAATAATAATAATAATAATAATAATAATAATAATAGTAATAGTAATAGTAATAGTAATAGTAATAGTAATAGTAATAGTAATAGTAATAGTAATAGTAATAGTAATAGTAATAGTAATAGTAATAGTAATAATAATAATAATAATAATAATAATAATAATAATAATAATAATAATAATAATAATAATAATAATAATAATAATAATAATAATAATAATAATAATAATAATAATAATAATAATAATAATAATAATAATAATAATAATAATAATAATAATAATAATAATAATAATAATAATAATAATAATAATAATAATAATAATAATAATAATAATAATAATAATAATAATAATAATAATAATAATAATAATAATAATAATAATAATAATAATAATAATAATAATAATAATAATAATAATAATAATAATAATAATAATAATAATAATAATAATAATAATAATAATAATAATAATAATAATAATAATAATAATAATAATAATAATAATAATAATAATAATAATAATCTAACTATGAATATTACGGGATGGTAACAGCAAGGTAGTGTGTGTTCGATTCACGATAACCGCACGCTCTAACTTGTTTTTCGTGGTTTCCTCGAGCCACCTAGACCAGTGGTGAAAGGCAGAACAGGGCTACCAGTCACCCACAAAACTATGGGAGCGTTTCAGCCGTCTGGTGGTCTGCGCTTGGCTGCGTCCACATGTAAAGTCATACTTATAGTATACCACAGGAAAGAAAGTCTCCGGGGAAATAGACGTGGGGGGGGGGTTGAGAAGGTTCCTACACCCTCCTTCGGTAGTTTATGACACCCCATGTCAGTACAGTTACAGATCATTCAAAAACATTCTGACGTGTTCTACTTTTCTGAGTGAATCTTCTCGGTTTTAGTGTACAGAGTGAATAGGACGCATGTTTTTTTTAACAGTTCTGCAACTTGTGTAGCATGCGTTCTCTGTCACACACATTCGCTGTCCTTGCCCCACTGTGTAAGGGTGGCGCATTCCTTTCAGGGACTTACTTTGCGTTGGTGGACAGGAGGGTATGCAAACTCATGAAATGTTTTCCTTCGATAAAAGGATACATCGTAGAGTTGTATGGGCAATTCACTTTTGAATATTTCTGTACTCACACATTCGTAACCTTGAATACCATGCTTCGTAGATTTCCGGAAGCAATCGCAACTCTTCGGTAGTTAGGAAACACTTGACAGACTGTTGTGTGTGAAGAAAAGTTTAATTTGTTGTTTTATGTGGCGCTTTTAAATACAACTGTAGGCATATTTCAACAGCATTGGCAATACTAATTTACGTAAGTTGGTATATAGAGGTGACAAACAGGTTATTCTTGTTGAGTTTTAAGTTATTAGCAGAAGTGTGTGATTTGCATACTTTCTCCATGGTAGATTAACAACTCACGCGGTGTGAGCCAACTCTAGGAAAAATTGGAACGTCTGAGTGGAGAGGGGAAGCAGGAATATGTCTGCTTGTAGTGTGAGCAGTCTTGCAATGCAAGAAAGGCCTACGTGTGACTGTACAATAGTAAGAGTACTAAAGAGTAGCTTTAGTTATTTGAGTCATTGTTCTTTCTTGCTTTAATGAAAACTATTACTTGGAGCTTCCTTTGTTTTGAAAGTCACGGTTCTCGCCACAGGTTCTCAAACTGTGGAACTCAATAATTTACACATTTACATGCCTCTTAAAGAAAATCATTTTATGACAGTGCGGGACCTAAAAATGCGAAAATCAAATATTAAAATAAATAAGCATAATTGTATAGCTTTGATACCGAAATTAAAGTATTGCCATAAGTAAATAATCATGATGGATTTCAAAGGAATGTATATTTGTGTGGAACGCGTGCAGGTGCAGTTGAGTTGAATAGCAACGGGGTTGAATAATTGTTTTAACAAAAGAAACGTAAGAAACAGTGTCCTTAGCAGAGTTCTAAAGGGTAGCACTTGACTGTTTGAATAGGCATTCTTTGGACCCTTCATAATGGCATGACAAAATAGTCACAAAGGGAATCTTTGGTTGAATAAAGAGGGCTTTCCAGAAAATGAAAGTCACACATACACCCACTAGCAGCTGTGGACAGTCAGTCTTCGGCGTGAGGCCAATTAGGGCAGTCTTCTTCTGTCTTGGTCGAGGGCAGACCAGAAGTGATGAGAGAAGATATTTGTCGGTTCATATAGACGTGAAGAACGAATTAAGTTTTATCGAGTAATAATCATTTCACATATAGTAACTCTAAACAGTGATATTGGTAACCCTTGGTCGGCAACTTCAAGTTTGATGTTCTGATAAAAAGAAACAGTCATTAAACCAGTTTAAAACGGGCATTCCAGTGTCATTAAAACTATCCTTCTCATACATACTCACGCATACCCTGAGAGAAACCTCATTGTTTTACCCTGAGCCACACATTATATTGCTTCAAACTGTAGCGGAAAGTGGAACTGTGTGATACCCATTAAAAATTGTATCAAACTGGCGCCCAACGTGGGGCGCCAGTTTGAAGCAAATAAAATGTGGGTAGCTCAGGGTAAAGGAATGAGGTTTCTCCCAGGGAATGCGTGAGTATGTATGAGAAGGATGGTTTTAATGACACTGGAATGCCCGTTTCAAACTGGTTTAATGACTGTTTCTTTTTATCAGAACATCAAACTTGAAGTTGCCGACCAAGGGTTACCAATATCACTGTTTAGAGTTACTATATGTGAAATGATTATTACTCGATAAAACTTAATTCGTTCTTCACGTATATATGAACGGAAAAATATCTTCTCTCATCACTTCTGGTCTGCCCTCGACCAAGACAGAAGAAGAGGACTGTCCTGATCAGCTTCACGCCGAGGACTGCATGACCACAGCTGCGCGTGGGTGTATGTGTGACTTTCACTTTCTCGAAGCCCTTTATTCAACCAAAGATTCCCTTTGTGACTATTTTGTCATGCCATTATGAACGGTCCGAAGAATGCCTATCCAAACAGTCAAGTGCTACTCTTTAGAACTCTGCTAAGGACACTGTTTCTTACGTTTCCTTTGTTAAAACAACTATTCAACCCGTTGCACCTGCACGCGTTTCACACAAATATACATTCCTTTGAAATCCATTACGATTTTTTATACATCGCATCCCTTAATTTCTGTATCAGCATTAATAACAGCGCTTTTGCTGTGAGTTTGTAGCAGATACGTGCATTCATAGAAAGTGTAATACCGTAGTTTTTAAGTCTTAAGCTGAAGATTCTCGGCTTTTCGGAACCTAAAGTAGAACTTACTGTTTTCAAATAAGTGAAATAACATAAAATAACTAGTAACAGGGATTGGCGATTTCCTGCAAAATTAGGCAGACCGTATGCTCCCTATTATTTCAATTCATAATATTTTTGTGTACTGCATTTTAGCATCCATTCGGATTTAAAATACCGAAAGCTGCACAAAACGGAGTTCCAATGTAATTGGCAGGGCAAGCAGCCGTTTCCTGTGTGTTGCCAATAGGGCCATAATTGACACCACTGACTGAAGAAATGCTTTCATATCACCATTTCGTTTCATCCATTCTCTTTCCTTTCAGGTGTGCTTTCAGGCTTGTAGTGTATGGCAGTGCTATATATATATACCGTTCGCTGGGCATTTCGCTGACCACACGCTGGAGGATGTTTGTCGACACAGGACTCGGGGTGTTCATGGCTGTGCAATAGGTTTAAGTGGATTTACAGTCGAAGAATGATGGTCTTTATCATCTTATTTTTGGTAAGTTTAGCGTTCTTTAACCGGTTACAGTATATCGGACGATATATATTCAAATGAGCCCATGTTACTTAGAGCTTAGCGTTAGCCGTGATTCATCTTTCAGTCAAAGGGAAATTTCCAGAAGAAGAAGAAGAAGAAGAAGAAGTAAAGAAGAAGAAACTTTAGCCACGTAACTTACCTTAACCGGTAAGGTACAGTTAAGGTTCCTTCATTACCTTAACAGAGTTTTGAAATCGGAACCTCTTAAATGTAGGCATAAACGCTATCCCCACGCCATAAATGTAAATGTGGGCTAACGGTAAACGTTTGTAATTGGCACTATTAATTTAAAATGTTAGGAGCTGTCTAATTGTGTTTGCCTGCTACTGTAATCTACTGAGCTTCTTCATCTTTCTTGGTATGTATAAGTATAAACATTTCAAACAAATAACAAAGAATATTTCGGAAATTTTTCACTCCAAAAATGTAATTGACATAACGAGATCTATATTTTGTATTGATAGTGTTCCATTTATCTGTTATGGCTTACTAGTTGCGCGAAAGTTATTAATTTTGAGGATTTCAGATGCTATTTCCAGAAAATTCAAGATATACATTTAATTTAGTTAATGTATAAATATTTTAAACATAGGTATTTTAATAAACAATTAAAATTTTCAAACATTTTTCGTTTTAAAGGGTAATTTGGGATGAGAGGATTTTCTTTTAAATAATATCTACTATCGTATCCTTAGAAGACACTGAACTTAAATATTAACTTTGGTATTTACAAACAGAAAGACTTTTTTTTTCCAAAAAGTTTTCAGAGTATCTCAAAACATGTATTTTGAGGGAAATCTTTGTATCGAACTTAGAGGAATGCAGCATATCCTTTATAGTTACTGTAAGTACATATTAGGGAGAGAAAGCATGCTGTGGCGAACTACAAGCTTGATCATCTTGGCAGAAGGCCTGTAAAAGTGACAAACATGGGACCCGATCTCCCCTCGACCTTGACCGTAAATCAGTTGTCCTGATAGACTGAACGTTTGTGGTTTCTCCCGCTCCCTCCATTTACATATCGTCTTTAATATCTAAGGCCATGCCGGCAGCTTTTACTTTGAAACAATACTCGTCGGTTATGTCCATTCGTTTGCTATTTGTGTAATTGAGGTTTGTTTATGAACATTAGAACACCTCCCCCCGGCCACACACACATTTAAGCACATTCTCCAGCATATTTGTAAACTAACTCAGAATGTTGGCAAAAAATGTCCCACTCTCTAGCCGAGAATCGATTCCACCCGACGACAGATGCAGAGTGTGGGCTATTTATTATTAGAATGTATTTTGCAAACATTGCAGGAAAGCTAATTTAAATACAATAGAGAGTGTCTCGGCTTGAATGATTAACAGATGGATTCCTGGGTGACAGAAGTTCCAAAGATGCAAGTGATAGTTGCACGCAAGCTTTTTCTTTATAACTTTTATACAAGGAAGCGCTGGTCGTATATGTTATGCACGACACGGTTTGTAAAATGCCCCATATGTCTACCTCGTTGGTTTCGTTTTTAATTGTTTAATACGTTTTGTGCAAGTAAAGTTATATTCTTTTCTTAGATATGAAATTTCTCGCGATTTTAAAAATCCCCTGTGAACATCAATCATACCACTGACAATGTGTACACTGCTACAAGTTTTATGCCAGCGTTTATGCCAACCCCATCATCCACATATCAAATCGAAGAATACTTCCATTTTAACGAGAGAGTCGGATTTGTCATAAACCCTTCTTTGAACTCCAGTCTGCTAGACGTAAGTTTATCTTGTAAGATAAAGCGACCCTTTCAACATGAGAAGGAAACTGACTTGTCAGGCAAGAAGCCACAAGGTCAAAAAACAACTGCTGTCGTTATAATTAAAGTGATGAATGTAGGGCTGTCCATTCATAAGACATCTTCTTGTGTGGCTAACTGCATTTCAAGGCCGACACAGATGCAATGACTTCATGATCGGACCATAGTTTTATATATTACGTACTTACTTCATAAACCCTGTTCTCTACCGTTGTTCTATAGACAATACGTACATTTCTGACTTGCTCTTATTATGATAATAATGTGTGTTAATATATCTACTTGCTCTATATAATAAAATTACTGATATATAAGTTTATTTATATTTTGTCTTTAATATTGGGGCATGTTTGGCCTGATTACCGCATTTGTTATACTACTAAGAAACCCCAGTAATGTTTTGCCAATCATTTTTAACCTTACATGGCTGTTAAGTTGTAAAAATTTAAACATGTGTATTGGATACCAAAGTTCTCGCCCCCTTATATTAAATCGGATGGTTTATAAAGTTCTCGCCCCTTATATTAAACCGGATGGTTTATAGAAGTAATGTCATTCATAGATAGATCAGCTTGTAGTTCATTGGCTTAGAGATGCTCAACATTCTCTTAGATAAAATAAGAGAAAAAGAACTATCGTTATAATTAATTTCAATTGAAATTTAAACTCCATCATGTCAGATGGAAAATTAAAGAGTATTAGTATTAGTTTATTTCAATCATACAATATACATAGTTGGTGTTATTGAAGATCACGTCAGAAGCAATTATAATGGCTAAGATACAAATAATTACAATGATACAATTAGTGCTACTAGACACATCAATATTAATAAATGGTAATTAATAATTATGATAAAATAATAATAATAATAATAATAATAATAATAATAATAATAATAATAATAATAATAATAATAATAATAATAATAATAATAATAATAATAATAATAATAATAATAATAATAATAATAATAATAATAATAATAATAATAATAATAATAATAATAATAATAATAATAATAATAATAATAATAATAATAATAATAATAATAATAATAATAATAATAATAATAATAATAATAATAATAATAATAATAATAATAATAATAATAATAATAATAATAATAATAATAATAATAATAATAATAATAATAATAATAATAATAATAATAATAATAATAATAATAATAATAATAATAATAATAATAATAATAATAATAATAATAATAATAATAATAATAATAATAATAATAATAATAATAATAATAATAATAATAATAATAATAATAATAATAATAATAATAATAATAATAATAATAACAATAACAATAACAATAACAATAACAATAACAATAACAACAATAACAATAACAATAATAATAATAATAATAATAATAATAATAATAATAATAATAATAATAAACGAAAAATAAACCGGTTGTCAATGAAAGCATGGTAATTGCAGCGGCAGAACATAGCAATCTGGGGAATTCTTCATAAAAGCGATTTTGCCAGATTGTGCCTTCATGAGTGAAAACCACTATAGTCCATTTGTCTTTAATAATGAATTACACAAATACCTACCAAAGTTTACAGTCCCCAAAGGTTTCAGAAACCCTTTCTGAGCTGGCTGTTGTCACAGGTAAATAACATAGGATTTTTAATATTTGGGAAGAGATGTTGACATAATCTCAGACTCTCCACAATACTGGAAGAGTCTTGAAGGTATACAGTATTCCCGTTTTTTTTCTTTTTTTTTTTTTTGTGAATATTTCAAACTCAGCTTTATTACTGAAACTGAACTTATAAAACATACTCTTTCTTAATTATATTGCAACGAACCCCATAAAACAAAATGTTAACAAAATTTTGATGCGGGTGAATTGGTTTCTGCACAATTCCAACGTTTCACTTAATATGAAATCTAGCATTTAATGCACAGAATATCTAACTACAATGAGACACAATAATTCCTATTGTATTGTTTTCACTGTTTGTTCGTTTTCCTACTTGCCCTGACAATCTTCAAACACAGCTTCTATTTTTTAGTCATTTAGTACACTAAAATTTTGAATGGAAACCTTCATACATTTCTGCAAATGTTGCATGGATACGTTGAAATGGCCCAAACACACAACTGAATAATGTGTTACGATTGAAGTGACACCATTAATGAAATGATGTTCTCGTTTTCCACAGACTAGCAAGCATTTACGTAATAAACCAGCTAATAATTGACAACCTTTAGTGGCTGCTTCTTTATAATGATTTTAGTATTAATCAACGGTTAAATACAAAAAATATTATTGTTAATAATCTAAAAATTGCTATTCTAAAATATTAGACAAGCCTGTATATTTGCAACATGCTACCCGTCTAAATTTTCTGTTCTGAAATATCTTAAGTAGGTACCAAAATATTCTGTAGATATTTAAAGAAGTAATGGAAATCTTAAGATAAGTACTTTGGTCAACCCAAACTTTTGAGTTCACAGGTTATCTGTATTACAACACAATCTCTGTTGTTTTCCTTTTACGTTGTATATAAATGGATGAAGAACTGATAATAGATATCACGCACGCATTACATAACACAATTGATATATATTGCAATTGTTAGTTTTACCTTGAAAATGCCTCCGCTAAAGCTTAACCACCAAATTTCTTCAGTTTTAAGCATTGTTGAGATCGTATTGAAAGTATCCGGAATCAATCTTTAGAATGTTCCTAGTTTAGGGATAACTGACATGGGAAATTATGATTCACAAGCACAAGTAGCTCATTGTGATGTTCGAAGATGGGGAATAGATAGCATTATTCATTTTACTAATCAATCATACATGAAGTTATCATCCGCTGAAACAAACTTGGAGGGTGAGGATTAAGCAGTGGTAATGCAGCCAAGCTCCCGTCTTCGTATTTGCTGCCATATTAGGTATTAACGGAATCAGCAGCGAAAGAGTTATTCCAAATAAACCACTAAAACCAATAAAATGTTTAAAAGTAAATTCCACTAGAGGTGCACTAAGGCTGTTGCACCCTAAGCGACAACTGCCAAAGAGCACAGTGCCACCTCCTATCCACTATACCATGATGCCAAGTAATTCAAAACCATCATGAAAAATCCCATTCCTACTCTTATTCTGTGGTTAAACCTAAGAGGTTATTTATTTAAATAGAGAATGCACTTGGGCTGAACAAGTAACAAGGACGGCCTCTCAGTGAGAAGAAATGTATTACTCTATTTTAAGTGAAGTAATTTGGTACGGAAATAAAATACACCAACTTTACATACCGTACTTTTTGCCTTGTCATTATTCAAAGTCGTACTAAACCATTTTCCAAGTGAAATTGTTAGGAAAAGGTATCTATAATAAAGTATATTACGTGTTATCAATTGTTTTGGGATTTGTTCTACATATTAAAACTTTTTTCATATGTTCATGGATGTGAAAAACTTGTTTCGGAGTTAGGTACATTATCGTAAACGGAGAGAGTTGACTCTGTAGTAACATGAGTCTCCCATTCGCCGGAATTCTGTCGATTGTCTACCCTCACTTTCGGGTTTTCGTGGTTTTCCCTGGACGGTAGCAGTATTATCTGGTATGTCTCATGTACTGTTCGCCAACGCAAAGAAAGTCCCTGAGAGGAATGTGTCACCCTTACACAGTGGGACAAGGACAGCAAATGTGTGGGACAGAGAATGCATGCTTTGCAAGGAGTAGAACCGTTAAAAAAGGATGCGCCATATTCACTTAGTACACTTAAACCGAGAAGATTTATTCACAAAATTAAAAAGAACCAGAATATTTTAGAATAGGTTGTAACTGAACTGATCGCCTGCCTCGGTAGCGTAGATGGTAGCATGTCTGCCTCACGATCAAGAGGTCAGGGTGAGTTACTTGGATAAGGTTTTTGCCGGGGTTTTCCCTTATCCTGAAAGATGAATGTCGGGTAACTCGAGGCTCCATGGACCCTGGGTTCATTTGAGCATCATTTCACCCATTCCATTCATCGTCCGATATGACTTAATGTTGGAGGACGTAAATTACAACAACAACAACAAACTGAACTGATCGAAGAGCATAAACATGTCGAGGCAGGATGTTGGAACCTTGTCCAACCCCCCTGCATCTCATTCCCAGGGGACTTTCTTTGCTGTGACAAATAGTACCACTATTGCTGTTTCTTTCCCTTTCATTCTGGTTCTTTATCATATTTTAGGTGTTCCAGACATTTGACACTGATGTTCACTGCAAGGAAAGTTTCCTCTTTATGTATGTTTGTACGCGTTATTCATTGCCTTTTCTCTGCAGATCCAGTAATTGGTCGGTCTCAAGCAGAGAAATGCTAGGGATTACTGAGCATCACTGTAGCCTTCCTGCCTGCATCCTCTTCTACTTAAGTGGTCTGGTATCTCACTGACTTACAGCGGAAGAATTGAACTAAAGTGAATTTTGCATATCCCTGTTATAGCTGACAGAGGTTTTTTCAGGAACTTTCTTCTCTGATTTTTCATTTGGGAGAGGCTAATCTTATTTCAATCTTCTAAATTTGGAAAGTTTCTATGCATTTACAACTCGAAAGAAGAATGAATAATGGGGCACATGGCATTATAGTATTCCTCACAGTTTGCTGTCCTGATCAGAGACCTCTTAGCTCGGTGAGCTAAGAATGCAACCCAATGCTGCGAAAAGACTCTGCAGTAAGTGTACTTTGGGATAACAGCCTTTAGTGAAATTTCTTGTTAAATACCTGTACACCTTCGGTGAAAGACATATGGTTATATTCCAATTCCTTTAGTGGTTGGGGACTTCTCTCACTCAATATTCCTCCAGAGTAATGTAATGTTCTATCATATCATTGGACTGTAGAAGTAAGTATTACTCTCCCTGGTTTTTATAGCATCTGCTTCAATTGTATTCAAAGTTGGTGTCCTTTGTTATTGAAAGGTCAATGATACATCAAATGAAAGATAAGGTTATGCAGAAGAGAGTTTACAGTCTTTATGGCTTCTTGCTTGGAAGTAATGTAAATATTTCGTAGTTGGGTAAAATAATTCATTGTCATCAATAAGCTTTCATCCTCTTTTTCAGCAAGAAGAGCTCCAACAAAATTCAAACTAATGGACTCATATTGTTTTCCTACTTTATTCGGTTACATGCACACCTGTTTCTCAGTTAGCAGTTGTCACTTGCACATCACATTGGAGCTCCATCTCTCTATTTCATCTTGCAGCAGTAGCCTTTACTGTTGTTCGCAGAGCTTGTTCCATGTGAACTTCTTGCTGACTTTTTTAACTTAACTCACAGATGGAAAGACTTCTAAGATTGGTTGATACTCACATCATCCCTCCTTAATGTTTGAATCCTTTGAGGATCAATAATTTTCAAAAGCTTTTACTCTTCAGCATGATGATTTCCCATTTTGTGCTAGTTGATTCTTTTACTTCTTTTGCTATACCTGTAGGTGTAGCCAAAATTACCTGCATAGATGTGGCATACTCCTACTTTTTCACCTCTGTGTAATGGCCATAACTAGGCCATGTGTTTCATAATCTTAGAAAGGTAAAAATTAAGCATTAAGCATTTCTATACTTTTAAACACAAGTCTGTTTCTATTAGGAGATAGAATGTCTTGTATATGCTTATTTTGACATCTACAGAAACCAGTGGGGCAAATCTTGTATTTACTTGGAATGGCAGTTCTACAGATATGGCAAAATCCTCAATGTCCAGATTCTTCTGAAAACTAAACTCAAGTTTGTTTTTGGCAAAGCCATCTAACTGCTCCTGCACGGAAGTAAAAATATTCCACTGTTTCTCCTTTTCCAAACCTTATTCTTCTAATAGTTTAATAGCTGCAGTCAGGTAGTTATAACTATGGACACAATATAGTTCTGTCTGCAAATTATGTATTTTCTCCAGTAACAGAGGTCACTGTGCCAAGGAAATTTGGTTGTGCCATGGCTTTGTGGCTAAATCACTTGGCTCTCACCAAGGCGGTCCAGGTTCAATCCCAGGTGCCTGCAAAGTGAGATTTGTGGTGGACAACATGGCACTGGGGCAGGTTTTCTCTGGAATCTCCAGTTTCCCCTGCCATCTCATTCCACCGCTGCTCCATCTTCATTTCATGTATCATCAGTGTCACCACCTGCAGTGCCGCATGTAGTAAAAGCGGGCGTTAAACACTACACATTTCATTTTATTTCCAAGGAAATTGCACCTGCATTGGCTGGATCCAAAGAAAAAATAAACTCTTTAATTTTGTCAAAATTCTTACACAATATAGCAGTATACTCATCCAAGATCCCCAGCGAATAATGACTGGGAAATTTGGAAGAGGCAGGACAGTAGTTTCCTTGTAGACCACAACACAATGCAGAGCTTTTAGAAGAATCTTTCTCAGGGCAGAGATGAACTGATTTGTGATGTATTCGTTCCTTACGGATTCAAAAACCCTGTGAAAGGCATGAACCAAGCATGTCACTTGTTTCAACTTATGAAATAAAGGCTTCAATTGGTTAACAGCTGAAACCATGTATGGAGCCGGGTTCGTAACCACAAGAAGAAGATTATCAAACTCGATAGAAGTATGCCAAAGTTTTTGACAAAAGTCCATAATTGATTGCATTATTTATTGTACTGGCATTGGCTTTCTGCAGTTCATACAATTTTAAAAACATAGGCTTAACTTTTTCTCCTGCTAAGGGAAAAACTGGAATGTTCTAAACATATCATTTCACTGAGTCTATGATTTCATCCACAATGATTCCCACATTGCAGACACTTTCTCCTTGATTCTTTGTATGGTTTCTTGGTAAATATGCTCCATGTAGTTTTTTCCCTAAGTATTCTCATTTGGCATTTACATCTTTGTGTACTTTTTTCTTTTAAGACATCCCTTGAAGGCTGGAGATTTACCTTATTGAGAGGAATTTGTGCTTGTATAAGAGCTGCACACAACTCAATGTTGATTTCCTTAAAATTTTGGCTTTTTGAACAACTTTGTTGACATGCATTTTGTAATAAAGGCTGCTGCAATTTGTTTGCCTGAAGAGTCTTGTTCATTTGATGCTTAGAGCTGGAAATGTGCTGTTTGATACGATCTCGCTGGTGTTTTTCATCTAATGAAATTCCTAAATTGCAAATAGTACATTGAATAACAGTTTCATCTGTGTCTATGAAATCTTGTTTGAACTCTTGGAACAGAAGAATAAGTCGAACACTGGACATATTTGTCATGGTAAAATCTAGTAATACACTCGTTTAGTAATGTAACAAAGGACTAACAATAATTCACTTGCTAACTCAATATGACTGTTATACAAGTCATTCACTGGCTGTCCACAGTCTTATATAACAGTGCAACAATTACCAGAATGTTCTCATTCATGCTGGAACTGTAGTCTCAGAGACTTTTAGGGGCTTCGAGCATAACCCAGAGTTAATTCTTGCTATGTGTTACAGTTACTGCTATTTCTGCGTGAACCTTGGAATCCGCATGAACAGATGACATCTGTCACAGTTAAAAACTCACATTTATGAACAGTGGGCTACTTATTCTGGTGAAATTAACAGGATAGAATGAATACAATCACATAGGGTCACCTATTCATGAACATTATACTAGGAATGGTGCTAAATTACATATACTGGGATCAAGATCAAATAAAAAACTTAACTCAGTACTTCATAAAGGGGTTCACATGTATAACTTAATCTTAAAGAAAATCGAAAACAATGATAAGAAAAGATTCAGAAGAGATGTGAAATCATTTTTAATAAATCAGTGCTTCTATAGTACTCAAGAGTTCTTTGAATATTTTAGGTACCAGATTAAGTAGAGTAAATGATTACATAAGAATAATTTTATGATACTAATGGTTGACAATTCATGTAAGTTTTCTGTATTTGTTGACATTGATACAATTTAATCTGATTATTGCATGTAGAATTAATTCTGTATTTTCTGAATTTCTAGTTTGTATTGTTTGTACTGTATCTTGAAAAAGCAAATATTTCTGTACAGAAATTAAATGCTAAATAAATAAATATTCATTATACGGGTTGCTTTCTAGTGGTAAAGCAAGAAAAAGAGGATTTGTTGTACACAATTATTTTCCATTGTTGTAGGTTAGCTTTTAACTCCCATGCAGTGTTTACTGAAAGAGTTAGGCTTACTCTTCACATGTTCATAGCAAGCTGAGGAGATATTAATTAAACGCTAAACATTTTATATTGATTAAAATCATATAAAGTAAAATGGAAGGGAACTTAAAAGAAAAAAGGAGGAAAAGAGGATTATGGGCATGGTTGGGGAAGAAAGAGATAAAGGTACTCAATAAGGGAAAAGGGTGCATGAAAAAATGCCTCTTTTGGCAACTAGAAACAAAACTTCACACTGTGGTATCTTTCTGAAGAGCTTAAATTTACCCTAAGAAAAAAGGTGCATACCTAAAAATCCTAACTTTGATAATCACAAATGTTGCATATGACAGTGGTAACTGTATTACTGTAGAAACTAGCCTGTCTAATCAAAAGATTATTTATTACCCAGTGGGTATGGTAGGATTATGATACTAGGCCTACCAGATCTGGATAGTAGGAAGTTGTTGATTAAATGTTAACTTCACAAACAGTGCATTGAAATAAAATTTTCTTTAAACAAGCTGTAAGACAATCTAAGTTAAACAACAATTATAAAGGTAAAATAAACAATTCTACTTCATGAAATTGCGGCCCTAGACAATTTATAAGAAAACGGTCATAATTTCTTATAAGATAAGTGAAGTTTTTTAAGTTACAAATTATTATATTTTTATATATTTGTTTGCTTCACTGCTAACAGCTTCATATTTTACTTATTTATTACTATACCTACCTGTTTATGTATGAATTAATTCCAGATGTCTTTCTTTAATGCATAAACTGCATTGTTACACTGTCAAAAAGCAATTTCTTGTTGTGGAAATTAATTGTTTTTCCACATCAGCCGAATATAGGACAAGATTTGGAAAGGTAAGGTCAGACTGAAAAATTCAGTACCATAGCCAGGATTTGAACCATGTATCTCATGGTCCCTGTCCAGTGCTCTAACACTAAGCTACATGCCAACATTGCATTAAATGCAAGTTAGTTGAAAAATTTAATGTCATTCTGACAGATTGCCATGGTAGCTCAGTGGTTAGAGTAGCCAAATGGAGACTGGGAGTTCCGTAGTTCAAATCCCAGCTATTACATTGAATTTTTCAGTCTAACTCTACCTTTCCAGTTTCTTGCTATACCTTCTGAATAAAACAAATATCTTTTTCCACCAAATTTCTCAGGCAAATTTGTTCTTATGTTGCCCATAAATAAGATTTTATTTTTTTAGTTAATTGATGGTGTATCTCAAATGCCAGAGGCCCTAGTGGTGTACCAGGGAGTCAAATGGAGAATGTAATGTCATGACGGCAAGTTGGCCATGTGTGTGTGTGCGTGTAGTGTTTAACGCCCGCTTTAACTACATACAGCACCGCAGGCGGTGACACTGATGGTACATGAGAAGAAGCTGGAATAGAAGATGAGAAGATGAGACCGGCGTTTTAGAAACAAAGAGATACTACGCAGCGAGGGAGTATGATGATCGAAGCACACCGGTATCTGGGACAAAGAATTTCAATGCAGCGAGGGAATTCGAAGATGGAAGTGCGTCGATATTTAGACCAGATGAAACAATGTACGATAAAAAAACGGCAATTGTGATCGGTGATTCGCTAGTGAGGTATACTGACAAATTTATAGACGAAGAAGCTACAGTGTATTGCTATCCTGGTGCAAAAATTCAACACCTGAAGCGGGAACTTTTAGAGAATAAAGACGACCCTGATGTTATAATAATTCATGCAGGAACAAATAATATCATTACAGCAAAGGATCCAAATGAGATTATGGAGGAAATGGAACAGCTTGTGGAAGTGATTAATGAACTATTCCCTCGAGTAAAAGTGTGTATCAGTGGAGTGTTGAGACTTCGGGACGAAGACCCCCGATACATTGATGCAATAAATTCTGTGTTAGAATGGGTGTGTGAACAAAAGAACTGTATATTTATTGACGGAAACTCATGGATCACAGATAGGGATCTTGGGAGAGATGGACTTCACTTAAATAGAAGGGGTTCACTAATTATTGGTAAATTGTTTAATAGATACATTGCATGCTGCAAACCAAAAAACTCATATTAAATGGTAGTTGTGATCTTATAAAGTTAAGAGCAATATCTAATATTAATAATAATTTTGGCAGAGTAAAATATAAAGCAATTAAGGATTCCAAACAAATAAGAAATTATAACAAATTAAATGATGACTGCAGAATGTATTGTCATGCAAAATATGAGTCAAGTATTAGCAAAATAACAGACATAAATGACTTGAGTATAGTGTATCATAATGTACAGTCCCTTGGCAATAAGCTTCTTGAAATTGAAATTTTCTTAAACTCAATGGAAAATATTCAGGTATGTTGTTTTACAGAACATTGGATTAAAAAAACCTGCATTAGCCTAGATTCGCATATCTTTTCAAACTTTATAGTTGCAGACTTGTTCTGTAGAGAAAACTACACACATGGGGGTACCATGATTGCAGTAAAAAAAGGAATCAAATATAAGAGGTATTTAAAAACCAATATGCTAAATGAAGAACTGATATTTGAACACTCTATAATTGATATACAGGAACTAAAATTATTTATTGTATGTATCTATCGCTCTCCAAATGGGTGTTATGCTACTTTCCTAGATAAACTTGAGAGTTTGATTAATACACTCCAAAAACACTCTCGACAAATCTTTATATGTGGAGACTTTAATGTTGACTTCTTAAAAGACAACCCATCAGTACATAAATTAAAAAACTTACTAGCATTGTTCAATCTCTCAAATGTAATTAGTAACCCCACAAGATTAACTTTACAGTCAAATACGGCAATTGATGTTATAATTCTAGACAAATCTATCATTACTGTCAAGCTGGAGAATATTAACACTGGTTACTCAGATCATAATGCTATTGTATCCAATTTAACAAACTTTAGGACTAATAATGCTACAATAACTCCCCAAACATGTTATAAAAGGGTATTTTCTACTGCAAATATTCAATATTTCAATACGCTCTTAAACCTTGAAGACTGGACTGATGTCTACAATGAAAAAAGAATAGATGAAAAATTGCAAAAGTTTTTACTGACATTTTTGCATAATTTTAATACAGCTTTTCCTTATACAGTTGTTAAACAGAAGCAAACTAGTAAAAGGAAGAAATGGATAACAAAGGGAATTATTATCTCTAGCAAAAGAAAACGCTATCTAAATCAGTTGAGTAAAGTAAACAAAACTGAAGCATTTATAGAATATCATAAGAAGTATAAGCAAATATATAATAAGGTAATAAAAGCTGCAAAAAAGCAATATATAGATACTTGCATTTCAAATTCGTCGAATAAAAATAAGACTATCTGGAATATAGTAAAAAATGAAAGCACTAACAACATGGTCAGAACTAGAGACAAAATTACTTTAATAGTTGATAATACAAAATTAGATAATCCTGCTGAGGTATCAAATATCCTTAATAAACACTTTATTAGTGTTGCTGATAGAGTACCTTTGACTCATCCCAATATAACAAATACTCCTATTAAATTAATCAGAAACGATAAAAGTGTATTTCTCAAACCAGTAACTTCTGAGGAGATTCTTAAAATAATACATTCAAAAAAGAACACATTCTCTGCTGGATTTGATGATGTACCAGAGTGTATAATCAAATCTTGCAAAGAATATATAGTAGCACCATTAATGGATATATGTAATTGTTCTATATCAACAGGCAAATTTCCTAATGTCTTAAAATTAATAAAAGTTGTACCAGTATTTAAGAAGGGAGATACAAAAAATGTTGATAATTATAGACCTATCTCAGTTCAATCGGGGTTTTCAAAAATCTTGGAAACTGTTATGTTCAACAGGATATCTCCTTTTCTTGAAAAATATGTATTCAGTGATAAACAAAATGGATTTAGGAAAAATAAATCAATTTCTAATGCACTATACTCCTTTATGAAACAAACATTAGAAGGGTTTGATGCAAATAATTATACTATTGGGATTTTTATGGATTTGTCTAAGGCATTTGATTTGGTTGACCATAATATTCTATTATCCAAACTTGAAGCCAGTATACTGTAGTTAATAATGAATTAAATGGTCATAATATTAATTCCAATATTGAAATTGTGAGATGTGGGGTTCCACAGGGTTCTATCCTGGGACCACTGCTTTTTCTAGTATATATTAATGACCTTCCACTTAATATTCCCCATGCAGAAACTATTCTATATGCTGACGACACTAATATAATTATCAAAGGCTGCAATAATTCTGAATTGCAACATTATGCTAATACTGTGATGACAAATATGATGCATTGGCTAACTAATAATAAATTACTACTTAATATTAAAAAGACACAAAGTATGCATATTTCACTATCAAATAGAAATGAAGCTAATATAGCTCCTGTAATCGCTTTTGGCAATGAGGTAATACAATATACCAATGAAACAAAATTTTTGGGGGTAATTATTGACAAATTTTTAACCTGGAAGCCGCATATTCAGTATATTACTGCAAAAATTAATAAAGCCCACTACATAATATCAGTGCTAAGGAAAATTTGTAATACACAAACATTAATGCTGATTTACTATTCATATGTGCAGTCTTATCTTGCATATGGTATCTTTATCTGGGGATCAGCTACCGAAATAAAAGATTTATTTGTAACACAAAAGAAAATAATAAGAAGAATGTTTAATCTAAGCAAAAGGACTCATTGTATGAAATATTTTAAGGAAAATAATATACTAACTCTGCCATGTCTGTATATCTTAGAAACCGTATGCTTTATAAACAACAACATACAACATTTTCAAACAAATAACACTATTCATGAACATTATACTAGGAATGGTGCTAAATTACATATACTGGGATCAAGATCAAATAAAAAACTTAACTCAGTACTTCATAAAGGGGTTCACATGTATAACTTAATCTTAAAGAAAATCGAAAACAATGATAAGAAAAGATTCAGAAGAGATGTGAAATCATTTTTAATAAATCAGTGCTTCTATAGTACTCAAGAGTTCTTTGAATATTTTAGGTACCAGATTAAGTAGAGTAAATGATTACATAAGAATAATTTTATGATACTAATGGTAGACAATTCATGTAAGTTTTCTGTATTTGTTGACATTGATACAATTTAATCTGATTATTGCATGTAGAATTAATTCTGTATTTTCTGAATTTCTAGTTTGTATTGTTTGTACTGTATCTTGAAAAAGCAAATATTTCTGTACAGAAATTAAATGCTAAATAAATAAATAAATAAATAGTAAACATGAGATGAAGATGGAGCACCGGTGGAATGAGATGACAGGGGAAACCGGAGGTCCCGGAGAAAACCTGCCCCAGCGCCGTGTTGTTCATCACAAATCTCACTTTGCGGTTGCCTGGGATCGAACCCGGGCCGCCTTGGTTAGAGCCAAGCGGTTTAACCACTGAGCCACGGTGCGGCCGAAAGTTGGCCATGGTAGCTCAATGGGTAAGAGCAACTGGACAGAAACCAGGAGATCCGTGGTTCAAATCCTGGCCATGGCATTGAATTTTTCATGTTGACTCTATCTATCAAGATATTTATTTAAAGGCACTTGAATTTCTTTCTGCACTTATGAGAACATAAGGGCCAAAAGTAAAGGAATAAGTTTCCGTGAATTTCTGGTTCACAGTGAGATAAGAAAAGAATGGCTTCATGTTATTTCACACGAAGAATTTGTTCCAAGTTCAAATTCAAACACTTCCTTTGTGTGCAGTGAACATTTATAAATTATGTTTATAGATTTGGATTAAGATATAGAATTTTGAAAGTAGCGTATTCATTAATTTCCAGGTTGTTCAGAATACAAGATATTGGTAGTAAAACTCCAGTGCAAAATAGTCAGATCTGAACCAGGAATAACTCAAGTTAGAAAGCGCAAATGAAGCTTTTCTCCAAATGCCTGCACTGATGTACTGTTTACTGTTATTATGGTGCTAGTAGTCAAACTATTAAAGTTCAAACAGAATATGATTCACTATCAAAACTAAAATGCGTACAAATGGAAATTAGAGCACAGAAAATTAAAATATGGAGGACAAAAATAAAGTTGCATACTAGTCAGCAGGAGGTAGAAAATCCGTCACCTGCACTTTATGATTTCCAAAGCAATAAATACCATTGCTGTTTACAAGATATTCCTTCACATGAGAGACAACAAATTTTGAATTTTAATAAAAAGGCAACAGATGCTGTAGGGAAACAACTTGAGTATTATATCACATCTGAACTTTGAAATGCTGCCAGTCTGCAGTGTACCTACTTTGTACTCTGGCCATAGTAGCCTCATTTACAATCTTATTTGTACATGTTTCATTCCAATTATTTTAAAACATAATGTTTGTGCAGTAACAGAAGTATATGAAAAGCCAAAGTGCTTGAATTAAAAGCCCATAAGTCATAAAGTGTTAGATGTCAACTGAATGACCAGCAGCAAAGTGACCAGCTCCGAGAGGTAGAAGGATGGAGGGTGGCAGAAAACAGCAGCTACAGTGTGTAACGCAGGTTAATGCCATAATGGTATACATTTGTATAGGTAAGTCAGAAGTTTTGTGTCCAGAATATTAGTACTCAACATGAATGTCATTACGAATGCGGCACAGTTCATACCTAACATCCATTAGCATCATGTGACTTGCAGCTTTTCTGAAGTGATTTACTGAAAGGCCACTGTAACCTCCCTCAGGAGATTAACTAGATTTTTTGGTCTGTTTGCACACACTTGATGTAGCCCTACACAAAAAAGTATGGAGGCATTAAGTCTGGGCTATTAGGATGCCATGAGATGGGTCCATCACAGCTGCACCAGCCATTATTGAATAGCTGATTTAATCGATTCCGCAATATGAGAACCCAAAGCAGTGGTGTTCATTCCTGTTGATAGATAATGGTGTCCAGTAGCCAATTTTCCTGCAATTGAAGGATCTAAACTGTTCAAAAATATCAAGGTAAACATTCTCCTCCACAAAATAGAATGTGCCATAGACTTCTTCATGCATCACTCTACACCATTCATTTAAGTTTGTATGAGACAGTGGGTTCTTGGTTCCCCAAACAATGCAGTTATGTGCATTGACTCGGCCATTCACATGAAATATGGCTTTGTCAGTCATATTTCATTGATTTAACCATTGATCACCCGCTTCCTGCCCCTCAACATCATGATAGGACAATTGAGTCAAGCTTTGTAATTCTGCTGTGGTGGGACATACCGACAGTTTTACTGACTTCTGAAAGCTTGCTGGTTCTCTATTACACTAAACAATTTTGCATACCATGCAACACACTGAGCACATTGTTGTGGCATTATGACCATTTGGTTTGTTTTGTTTTATTTGCTCAATAGTAATGTCATGCCACTGGAAACATCACTCATTTGTTAACTCCCAACCTTTTCACTTACATTACATAAAATTGCTCAGAAATATGTACATTAACTTCATAAATATAATGTTTTACTTTTCTGACATCAAACAGATCAACCTGTAATTTTCATAGATAGAGTCAACATGAAAAACCTTAGCCTATATACGACTAGTGTGAAGAAATGATTAATTTCCATCAATTAACTGTAATTTTCATTTTACTGTTTCACTGATGCAACCAAAACGACTGTACAAATTAATTTATCATGATTTTTTTTTTTTTTTTTTTTTTTTTTTTTTTAAATTTCTGAAGCTAAAGGAAGAATATAGTACAAATTATAACTATAAAGCCATGTAATTTGTAACATTTGCTTTTATTATGTATGTACTTTATAATTTAATCATTGTTATATCTATGTTACTGTAATTCTGATAATAAGTAGAGCCTTTTTTAATAGACTGCACAAAGATGTGATTATTTACTTATTATTGTTTGCTTATTTCTCATGTCACTAAATGCCATAACATAAAGGTAGCAATTAATATTAATATTTCCCTGATCTTAGTGACAAATGAAAGTGTATGCATTCTGTAAAATGATGTAGTGATTAAGTAGATGTGGGTACACATAATCTTTTATGATTGGGCTTAAACATCTTATATACATGGCAATATTCTTTTGTAGTAGGCTGCATGTAAGGCAATATCTTCCAAAGGACACAACTGCAAATAACTATTATGAAGGGATTTGCTTATAAGCAGTCTAGGAATTAATTTTCAGAGCATTCTAAGTCCAATTCAACTTTTAAGAGACAAGTCCATGTTTTGTAATGAAATAGAGAAGAAACCTTAATGCAAATCTAAACTTAGGCAGTAAATGTAAGGAGAAAACTCAAATTACAAGAGTTATGTATAATCAAATTATGTACTTATATATAACCTACTAAATAGCGAAAGCTTTTAGAAGATATTAACACTTTTAAAAGTGAAGGTGACTGTAAATGAGTGTGACTACTTACAACACTGCATCAAAAGAAGAAAATGTCACTGTTAATAGTGCTTTTGTTTTTAATATTTAATAAAAGCTTGTTTGAAATTGAATTATAGTTGCACTATACATACAGCAGAACTATCTTCTTATGAGAGTTCTATAAAAAGAACTTAGCTATGATTGGCGATACCTGACATCTAGGTTTTAATACTTAGTTTCCTGCTTCACTCTTCAATTTTTGTGAATGCTTTATACAAGACTGTCATTTTTATCACAGTATAATTATGCAACCAAAATTTCATAGTATACATGGATATCACAGCACACATATTGAGAACTTTTGTTCAGTTATAAGATTTTTTTAAAATTATACAATGGATTCACATTTAGGCACATATACATTTACTGTGAATGGCATTTGTGTTATGAGTTTTGCAGGAGGAAAGGCAACTATATAAGAATAATATACATGTAATTTAACCTGTCAAATAAAAAGCTCAAGACATGAGAATGTGATGATATTGGAAAATTATATAACTTAGTAAGCTTATTATCATTTGCAGGATACAGTTTCTAAATGAAATAAGCAATGCTTTAGACTATTTGAAGTTCTTAACATTTCACAATGTTCACGTTTTCAAAGACAATGAATAAGCAATAGTATAGACAGATATGTAAACAAAATTATTTTATTATTGCAGTAATTACACTTCATAACAAAATAGAAATAGGTTTTAAACAACAGCATAGCAATTGTTACTGTATGTATAACTTAAGCTCACTGGGGAGAAAATACTACACTATCAAAAAATCCCAAATATTATATTTTGTGATTCTTCATTTATATCTAATGCACCAAGTGTAAAAATTTAAGTATGATTTATATTACACATTTCATTTATTTAAATCTAAAATATTTATAGTTTTATGAATTACTAATATGTACATCATTCATTACTTACATCATACCACTACTTACAAAACACTTATTGACATTCATATTCGCCAATATAGTTGTTTTTGTTTTTTATAAAGTAATGTTAGAATTCACCCTAAGAATAAATTCTACATTTAGTTCTTAGTGATTCTTATGCTACAGTGAGCAGAATCATAAACTCTCCAATTTATTTGTCAGCATAATTATTTGTGTGTACCTTTAAAGCAGCATTTAACTTCCCCACATCAGCTCTTCAATATCAGCAGAAAGCAATGAATTTTAAGATTTGAAATAAAAGTATATTTCATTTGCTTCTGTTGAAAAATGGACGATTTGAATGCAATGACTAGCATATTTTTCTTGCACTCCATGTTAGTGTTTTTAATGCTTAGATAAATTAATTGTGTTAGTTACTGTTACAATAAAACATGATGCAGCAATTCCATAGTTGTGAAGTAAAATCAGACGGATATTTAAGCATCAACAATCCAACACCTTGCATAATGAAAACATGGGAGAAAGATGCAGCTGCATTGGCACCTGGTCAGTCTGCCATCGTTGGTAAATGTGGTAACATTCTTTGAAGCCAGTGTTCTATATCAGGCAGATTATCACGACCCCAAGCTATTTCTTCATTCACAAAATCCATAGCATTCTCTACTAACATCTTTCCATCATGACCCAGCCAATGACCATTTGCAGCATACCAAGATGAAACCTAGCAAAATTTACATTTGTTAGAATACTTTACTTCTTAACCCTTTGAGGAGATTCTAAATTTCTATTCTACATCAAATGGCTTATTAGGGATACTTTGTGAGAAGCAAACTGTCCTGAAGGACACACCAAGACTGACAGGTGTGACTAAATATGTTTTAAAAGACCATGTTAACAAATTACAGATGATATAATTTGAATGCGTGAAATTATTTTATAATTCATGAATTTTTGTGTTACTAGTGCCAGGCACACGTAGAATAGAAAATAAAGAAACAATAAAACAAACAAAAATGCCTATACCTATAAGTTTAACTTAATATAATTCATAACAAAGAACATTTAACAAAAGTGGTGAATTTATAATAAGCACTTTCCCAGAGAATAACTATAACTGTTTTCTTCCTTACTTTGTCATAAATATGCTTTCAAATATTATAAAGCAATGAAAACAAATAAAAGAAGTAACCTCTAGTAATTATAATGAATGCATTAATTCACATATCTCAAAGTCAAATTTTGTAATGTACGAGGGCTGTTCAATATAGAATGATCACAATTTTGTTTTGACAACACCTTTACTCATCCTCATAATTTTGATGGTCCTTCTCAAAATAGTCTCACCTGAATGTGATGCACTTGTCCCAGCGTTTCTGCCAGTCTTCAAAGACATGCTGGAAACCATTTTTTGAGAGATCCTTCAAAATTGCTTCCACAGCCTTCAACATTGCTTGTGATGATGGATAATGCCTCCCATGAAGGCGTTTCTTCAAGTTAGGGAATAGCAAAAAGTCACATGGGACTAAATCTGGACTATACGGAGGGTGAGGGATGCTCTTCACGTTGATTTTTGCAAGATATTCAGCAACAACATTAGCAATATGTGGCCGCGCATTGTCGTGGTTCAGTACCAGCCTGCTTCATGGAAATGTGGTCTTTTGCACCTGATACGGACTTGCAATGTTTTCAGGATATCCCTGTAGTATTGTCCAGAGTCTGATGTGTGTGCAGGTACAACATGCTGATAAACCATTCCATGAATATCAAAGAATGAGATGACCATAACTTTCCCATCAGCAGCAACCACTTTTGCTTATTTGGGGGTTAGTGATGAAGGAGATTTCCACACTGAACTTTGCTGTTTGCTCTCAGGATCAAAATTATGTAGCCAAGTTTCATCAGCAGTGATTACGTTTGAAAGAAACTCTGGATCTTCCTCTAACATCAACTTTAACTGCAAGCAGACTTGCATGTGAATGTCCTTTTGTTTGGGAATCAACAGTCTTGGAACCCATCGCGTACAAACACGTTTCATGTGTAATGTTTCTGTCACAAACGTGTGGGTGGTACCCAATGAAATGTTCAGTATTTCAGAAAGTGATCTTAAGGTAATTCGTCGATCCTCTCTCACAATGGTAGCAGCAGAGTTGATGTTTTCTTCCGTAAGAGCAGTAACTGGAGCACGGGGTCCACCTTTCTTTGAAATTGATTGTCTCCCCTCTTTAAACATTTTAAACCATCTTCGAGCTGTGCTGTAGGGAAGAACAGGCACTCCATAGGCCTCCTGTAATATTTTATAGGCCTCAACTGAAGATTTGTTCAGACGAAAGCAGAATTTAAAAGCCGCATATTGTTTCTCATGTGTTACCTCCATTGCAACAGTAGACGATACTGAACATGTCTGAACTTGCCTTGTTATCACAGGTGGGAACCAAGAGTACCAACAATGAAACTACTACGGCGTATTTGTTTCACGTTAAGCTAACAGAATATAATAAGATTGAATTTTAGTGCGAAAAATTATGACCGTAAAAAAATTATGATCATTCTTTATTGAACAGCCCTTGTATTTTAGACATTTGAATAAATATCTAAATTTATTAGACATAAATTTAAATACATTTAAATTAACATCCTTTAACTGGTTAAGTAATATGAGCTGATGAATGAAATGGGCGAAATAATGCTCAAATGACTCCATAGTCCATAGAGCTTAGAGTTACTAAACTTCATCTTTCATGATAATGGAAAATCCCAGGAAAAACCTTATCCAAATAACTCATCCATGAATGATATTTGAACTTGGACCTCTTGAATATGTTACCACCTATGTTACAGAGATGGGCTTTAGATATTTGTTTGCCTAGAGATATGTATTAGTACATCAATACTGAAAATAAAAAAAAAATATGACCTGTGTATAACTTATGTTTTTATACTTCCTATTATATAACTATTAAGTAGTAGAAGCATTGCATTCTACTCAAATATTCAATGTTGAAATTTCACTATAAATATGCACATGTTTTGAGACCCCTAAATACAAAACTGCATTATTGGAGGACAGAGATGTATGTGTGTGCATGCCCATGTATATGTCTGTGTATGTGTGCGAGGGCATATGTGTGTTTGTGTGTGTATGTGTGTGTGAGAGAGAGAAAGAGAGAGAACAGCACTAACTCAAACAATCAAAAGTCAAATAAATATGAAGTTTAATATATTCCAAAGAAACATAATTGTCTAGAGAATTTCTCCATCCTTACTCCTTACATGGATATGTTTCTTTTGATTTGCTCAAAAATGGCTTTAATACTATTGAAGAAAATGCTATGTAATTAATATATTTATATAACACATAAGATGTATATTGATGGAAATGACTTGTTTTGCTTTCCTTGCATTACATGCATACAACTCATCTTCCAAAAATATATTAATAAACTTAGAGCATTCTCAATACAACTTTTTGCACTGATGTAATGCCTACACAGCCCGCATTCAAGAGGTTCCGAGTTCAAATCTTGGTCAGGGTGAATTATCTGGTATGTGCTAACTGGAATGGCAGTACATGGTTTTCACCATATGATGTGTAACAACAAAGAATTTCACGAACCATTGGAAATGTGTGTATTGTAAACTATGTGGACAGATTTGTGATTGCTACCACTTAGAACTATGCAACAAAAGACAATTATCTATCGGAGAATATGCAAATATGTAATTTATATGTATATAATGTATTTTAATGTAAATCTACCTCTCTTTAATGACTGTTTAGCTGCAATAAGAGTATTATTATTATCTGGATAAGTTTTTTCTGGGGTTTTCCATCACTGATGACTATACAGTGTGTACAAGCAATTCATAAGTCAGATGCAAATAAGGTTTTGATGTTGTATCTATTAAGTGCTACCTTTTCTATGAATTTTTATTTATGATCTTACATTTTCTTTTTCTTTTCTCCATGACTGATTAAGAGCAACTGAGAACTGAAAGACAAAACCACTGTTCAACAGTAAACACCAGATACCAAAAATTATCTTTATTTCTCATTTGTTGCTAAGATGCTGTTGTGCTGAAGACACATACAAGCCGAAAGACATATAAAAGTCTTTGTCTTTTGTTTCTGTGGCCAAAAGCGGCCTGTTCAGCTTGTAACTTTGTCAGCAGCAGTAAGGAAAACACATTTCTATTTTCTTTTTCTTTTAAGATAGCATATGCTGCATGCTCATTTAATTAATATAATTCAGTTGTATTAAATGGTATAACTTCGAATTATTTATAAATGCAACACATATAAGTAAGGTTCTATTAACATGCTTCTAAATTACATTTTTTCTGGGACCTGCAAATATTTACATATAAATAAGAATTACATATAACTGGATTACATATAAAGCAGATTCAACTGTATCTCTCTTCTGTATTATATCTCTGGGAACTGTAAATTCATACAACATAGCTGAGCTGAACTAGTAAGCATATACAGGAAACTCATATGTTGCAATCACATCTATTTTCTCCCTCCTGTCAGTGTCAAAATGAGGGTCGAAACCTATGTGTGCAAATGTTAGCATACCACTTCTGATTTCCTTACTGCCTGGCTGCTAAGTATGATACATTTATTTTACCTTTTTTTAAATGCTTATTTTTTTTGATACAGATACTGTTTTGACTATGTTAATTAATCTTATCAGTAAATAAACTTAATCACTAATTAGGTATCATTCTGAGAATCTAACCAGAAACTACATACCTTGTCAAGTCCATCTTGGGTCCTAAATCTATTAATTGCCTCTTGGAGCAGATGATGCCATGTTTCAGAATTCTCAGCAAATCTATTGGAAAGAAACAGAGTTCTGATAAACAAACAAAATATTCAATCAAACTTACCAGGACTTTAGATGGCAGCACAACACCAAGCCAGATGCAGACACCGGATGCATCATCAGTCTACCACAGAGCTGACGATAGGGGAGAGGTCCCCAGAAACTAGTCTTCATAAAAAACTTGTAAGTGGAGCAAAGTATATACAAGGTTGACTAACTTGCCTAATTTTAGTAATTCATGCTTGATTTTCTCATTTTAAAATATAAATATTCAAAAATGTTCTTTATTTCATTGTACAGAACATTATTTTAATAATAAATTAAAAATACCTTCTGAAAATGAGAAATAAACTTTTACTCTCTTTAGCTGTCCAATGTACATTTTTAAATTAAAAAAACACTATGTGTACAAATAAATGTATACATGAAGCTTTATAATATTTGCAAACAATATTAAATATACTTTCACAGTGGCCGAGTATTTGCTGAGGTTAGAAAGCTAAACAGTTGTGAATACTTGCTTTCTCTGATGCAAAGCTACCCCAGAGTTACCGTTATGACTCTGCATAATACATACTGAAATTAGAGCATATGATTCACATATACGGGTGAATCTACATGATCTTAATTACTGTGTATATTGTAATTTGCAAGTTACAAGTTGCTACAATTATTTTAAACTCTGCCTTCAAATTATTACACTGTAGAGTAGTTATTTGTTAGCTATTATTTTACACTGATTGCACATAGATTAAGGTTTTAAAGTTGAACTTGGTTTGAAAAATTCAGTGCCAGAATTAGAATCAGTATTTTCTATTTTACGCACAAATCAAATTTAGATTTTGAACCATTCGCAAGCGTGAGCTTTACCATTCTTTCATAGGCATGTTTTGATTGAAAAATTAAAGTGATTATAAGATATGTGTGAAGCTTACCTATCTGGGTACTTCCCTTTAAAATAAAATAATATATCTTTTACATTTTTAGTGACATTATTTCTAAAGTCTGGAAAGGACACCAAAGTAGTATAAATGAAGTAGGCATAATCTTTTAATATTCTGCTTTGCCCATGAATGTTACAAAGATTTAAGAGAGAAGTGTTTAGTACTAGCACTGCTTAATTTTATAGACCTAAAAAAAATCAAGTGTACTGACCACAGTGAAGGAATATGCTTTTATTAGTATATATTGCATAAAGTTGTGCTCAGGTCCCATTGTTGCAGGTGCAGTGAATCATTAGTTGTTAAAATGTTTTGGCTCTTACCAGCTTTAAAATGTAGGACAATTTTCATGCCTTAATCTTTATGGTTCTAAGCGTAGATTCAATCACATTAAATTGCAAAGACCTTTTCCAGACTCTGCTCCTTAATGTATTGTTTACAATTGGTTTACGGTGTTCAGATAAGGTAATACAGCCCTAAAAGAACAAGAATAACATAGGGCAGGAACAGCTGTAACTGTGAAAAACATAGTTGGTGTAAATTGATCCACCAGTGATTTGTAGCAAGAAAGCAGAGTGTTTGAACATTCATTTACTATAGGAGCAGGAGCAAAAGCTGGTAAGTGTGGCATAGTATCAGGAAATGGTTTAAACTTTTTACAGTAGAGGCTCTTAACATGTGCATGATATGTTCACAGATAATGAAAGTGAATATATCAATATAATCCAAAAGAAAACATAATGTTTTATTTACATGACATTCTGTATTCACTCTACATACTTTTCATACGAAGACTCACTCTTCTCTCTACTTATTGTTAGTAGAGAATAAATTTTCATTATATATTTACACATTTCATTATAGGTATAAGAATATACTAAGCTAAAATATCAGATTTTTTTGTAGAGCTTTTGAAATTTTTGTTTCCATTAACTGTACTGTTAGTTTCTGCCAGGTTGTACCACAAGTGTTGTTTCTAGTTGCTAAGTCCATTGCTGGCAGTGCCTTAAATGGGTTTGTTGCCTGCTTAGGATTTTGGCTAGGTTCCAGGAGGAACGTATGCATAGACTTGAGCACTCGTCTCCTGGTAAATTCCATAGGGTATATTATTATTATTATTATTATTATTTTTTTTTTACTCTTAATGGAAGGTTTTCCGACAGCTTGTCCTGGGAATAGATATGCTTCATCTAGGGATAACTGATTCTAAAGTATTGGCCCAAATGTGTTTTGAATACTGCAAATCTTAGATTGTGTAGAAATAATGTATTGCAAAACAATGTCTAATTAATGTGTCTAATGTTAGTAATTTTGCGCTAAAGATTCATTAGGTAGTATATATTTTTCAATTTTATATTGAAAGATGTGAATAATTGCATTGTGATATATGTGAGAAATGTTATGGGTATGCTCATCATTAACAAATAATAAAGACATTGGAATATCAAGCCTTATCCTTTAAAAATGAGCACAGTGGTCAATAGTAACATTTGTTATATAATATGCATATTGTGCATGCAGTGGACAACTATTTAATTCTGTAGCTAAGCATAAACATTGCCTCTAAACCATATTAAATAAAATTGTGATCACTAAAATATAAAGGCATTTATTTTCTTACCTATTTTGAAGGGTTCTGAAGTTTTCTGTTAAATACTTGAAGAGCAAAGAATGGCCTGTATTGCTTCCTGATACAAAACTGATTAATTGTTGCCATTCTGTATCAGAAACATTATTTTCTGTATTCAAGAATTCATCCAAAATCCTGCAATGAAAGTTATCACTTAAAAGACAATTTGTTTAGACTTAATTGGAGAGGAAGGAGATTTATAAGTAGAGTGCAGTGGTGATGCTGGTAAGACATTTAGGGAAGTGGCTCCTGTAGACCTGCAACTCGTGGACTTGGGTTCAAAACCTGTATACAGGTAGTGCTTCGATAAACGTCATACCAGCTTTGCCCCTGGTAGAGTGTGCCTTATTACTGGTATTTAAATTGCAGAAGCTTATCACAAAATAAATGTAGAGTTTATTACAACATACAGTTTGCATCAAATAATGCTTTTGCTAGCATTAGTCATTTCTCAAGTATTTAGTGTTACATGTTTTAGTTTCTCCTAAATTGAACCATGATGTGACATTTATAGAAAATGTTTGAAAATATGGAAGTCCTTGTCTTCTCTACTAGTACGCTCTCACTGATAATATTGTCTTTTAGGCTCTGGAATACACTGGAATAAACTTATTATTAAATGTTTGTTCTGATTTTGATGTGATCCTATAGTAAATATGTATATTCAATTCCCTCTTGTATCTGGAATATTTTCAGGCAGTATAAAAGTTGCCAGAGTAAACCAATTTTTAAAAAGGGAAGCAAAAATAGTTTTGAAAATTACAGACCAATATTTTTGCTATGTTTTCAAAAGTTCTTAAGAAAGTTTGTTAAATTTATTAACATCCTTCTTGAAAGTATATGACAACATTGCAAAATGGAAACCTATAATGATGCATTATTTTAATTTACTAATGAAATTTTTCAAGCATAGGTACTAAACATCAATCTTTAGGATTATTTATTGGTCTTAAAAAGCTTTAGACACAATCATGCACTCCTACTTAATAAGTTAAATTCCTTAGAGGTGTAGCAGGGAAATGGATTGCATTGTGACCTGGGATATGAGTCTCCCCCACCTGGAACTACTGATACATGCTATTCAGCTAATTCACTCCTACCTGAAATATCGATCTGTTCCAGTTGTAGTAGTGGGAAAGAGGTCCATAAGTTCTATCTGAGGGGGGTCCCCGAAGGTTCTGTACAGTACCCCATGCTTTTAAGTGTCTACGTCTCCTCAACCTGTCAGTTTCTGTTGACAAGCTTGGATAGTTGCTAATTATGAGTTGACCACTAAATATCAGAGTTGCAAATCAATTGGCCAGAGCAGTTGCGAGTGAGTCAATCAGCCAGAGTAGTGAATGACAAATTTTGTCGAAAGTTATCAGAGTCAATAAGTAGAGCAGTATAAAAGTGAGTATTGGTCTGCAAGCAGTGAATGTTAAGAAGTTTTAGATATATCGAGATTCAACTGTATTGGAACACCACAGTGTTTTAGATAGTTGGTGAGAGGAACAAATATGTGCTTATGCATTTGTAATAAGTGAAAATGGTTGTAAGCTGGCACTGGACTAGTGAATTTGGTGACAAATACACTGTATGTTGTCACTTTGTCACAATATATTCATTCTTTTCTTAATTTTTCTTAATTTGAGCACCTTTCATTCAAAATTATTATAACCAGCTTTGAGAAAATCAAAAGCGGATTGTTTTAGCTGGAGGGAATGTAATTAAAATCTTTGTTTTGCACTCCTGGAGTATATTGAAGAGAGAAATTAATTGACTTCATATTTGTGAACACTAACTCCTATGGTTATCCTAAATTTTTCTTATCGGTGGCCTCTTTACACAAAAGACAGACAGACAGACAGACACATGCTCATATGCTACCTGTTCAAATATATATATAGGCTTTTTCCTAAAAATTAAAAGCTCTACCTGCCCTGTCTAAATGGTATAGGATTAAAATGGAATTAATTACAATACTTATAGAATTGTCAAGAGAATCTGATAGATAAAATTCTTAAAGAAGTAGCATGCCCTGAAACAGTACAGAATACAGAATTAAATTTTTGGAAGAACCAGAAAGCATTAAAAAAAAAACAAAAAAAAAAACAGAATTCCTGACAGATTGCATATCTTCAAGAAAAATAAGAGCTGACGAAAGTTCTTAAAATAGCCTTTAAGAGCAAATATAACTTTCATATTAATTTCCTATAAATTATGTACATACTTGTCCACTACTGCTGTATAATCTGAACAAAGATCTAAAGAGTCCAAGATGAACATCCTTTCAGAAGGAGTTCTGTCTGCAAGGAAAGAAATAAGCTGTAAAATAGGTCCTGCCCAAATGGTTTCCTCTTGTTCCAGAGTGGTATTCCAAACTATAGAGAGCTCAAAGCATAGTGGTCCTTGTTCCTCATCTTCTTTCTCTTCTTCCTCAGCTGTCCTGAAATGGAATGGTAACACTGCAATTTGATGCTCTTGATACAAAACCTTGATAAAAAAAAAAAAAAAAAAAAATCTAATGAGAAAATAAGATTAAAGTGATTCAGGTATGCATATACTGCTAAGTTTTATGTGTACTTATGCACTTCATACTTCAGCTTGCATTACGTAAATGTATTATTTTGTTCTACATTTTGCATTTAATTGTATAAAACTGATATATTGCATTTCACATAATCATGGTCTGTGTTGAATAAACAATATAACAGAATGCAGTACATACTTTATCTGATTTGAAATGTTATATCATTAGAGCTCCACACAATAAAGCTGAAAAAATTAAAATAGACAGGCTTATAATCACTACAAGGGGTCAAGCCTGACTCTGCAGCATAGAAGTTAGCATGTCTGCCTCACATTCAAGAGGTTCTGCATTCGAATCTCAGTCAGAGTTATCTGGATAAGGCTTTTTCCGGAGTTTTACCTTATCCTGAAAGATGAATGTCAGATAACTCTAAGCTCTATGTACCCTAGATTCATTTGAGCATAATGTCACCAATTCCATTCATTTTGTGACATGATTTAATGTTGGAATGAAGTTAATTAAAAGAAATAGAAAACAAAGAAATTCATAAAGGCACCATTAGTAATCATTGAAGTAGGAACAGTCATTTGTTTACTTAATACTTAAAAACACTTTCTGACATGGCGGAACAATATAGAAATATCAAATAGTTATGTACCATATAATCAATTTACTAAATTCCATTATTTTATTAATGAGTAAACTGTAAACATTTTCTTTAAATTTGCACTCTTCAGCTACTGCCTCTTTTTTATGGCAAACCCTATTAATTTTTTAAGTACTTTCTCTGTTGGTATGTTTTACGCTGCCATGCTGGTTTTTAATTATTATTGGGTCTGTTGTGTATTGTTGTTCAACAGGCTATTGTTGCATTTGGAATGAAATAAGTCTAGTCCTTTTATATCAGTAGTATGTTTTTGCCCATATAGAAGTAATGAAGTCATCTTATTAATGAACAAAGCAAAAAATTAATGATCACTTTTCCTCTTGTAAATCAGTATTCTTTTATAGTTGATCATTTACCATATATTTATTGTACTATGAGCCACCAGTTTATTACTGCACGGCCTGAAAAGAAAGGTTAAACACTTGGAAGAAATAATCCTATGTCAATGCAACGTCATATACATGCATGCCATAGGTTGTTATGTTCATTAGAGTTGCATTGCTTTGTGACAGTAGAATTTCTAACAAAGGGCATTACTTCGTCATCATGTGATCCTCTTAATAGGCCTGACAGGATATATAAGGGCCGTGACCAACATGCAGAGGTTGCTGATTAATTTGAAGGACATGGAGAATGCTGCGTACTCGTGCTAGACCACATTAGCATAATTTGATGGAATTTAAATGGGGCCCTCATTATTGTGGGTATTCATATGGCTGGTTGGTCAAATTGAGCAATATCCAGGTATGCTGAGCATTTGGATGTGACAGTGGCCCGATGTTGGACTGCACATGAGGGCAGTCATCTTGTTGTGAAGGTTGACCATGTCTAGCCACCACAAGGAAGAATCGCATATTCTGTTACAGGCTTATCACAACTCCTTCAGATTTGAGTATCTGCCATCTTCAGATCTGCCATCTGAGTACATGTAATCGACTCACTACAATACCTCCTTTCTTACCTGACTATTGGTCGCAGACTAGAAGCAGCCAGACTACGGAATTATTGACCATGCATAAGCTGCCATTAACCAACAGAAATGGCTTTGGAGCAGTGCCATGCTCATGAAGGATGAGCTGTTGGTAAGTGGAATCGCACTGTGTTTAGGGATGAATCCTAGTTCTGCATTAGTTCTTGTAATGCAAACTTTCTGTGTGAGTATGCGGCGGCGTGGGGAGAGGCACCATTCTGCTTATGTTTTGCAGAGGTACAGTGGTGTTCACCCTGGCATCATGATGTGGGAAGCCAACGGATATGACTTTAGGTCATAGCTGGTTGTTGTCCTGGAAACTATGATGGCCAACAGTATGTCACAGAAATCCAGCAGCCTTATGTGTTACCTCTCATCTGACAGTATCCTGGTACCATCTATCAATAGGATAATGTTCATCCACATATAGTACATGTCTGTATGAATTGCCTTCATGAAGTTAAGGTACTCCTGTGACCAGCAACATCCTCAAATTTGTTACCAAAAGAACATATGTGGGACCAGCTTGGATGTCAACTTTTTCCCAGTGCACGTATACAGGGTATTGAGGACAGTTACAATAGCTGTGGGCCAACTGGTCTCAGGAGGGTATATGCCAGATATACGACACTATTTCCCAACAAATTCATGATTGCTTCCAGGCTAGAGGAGGTGCAACATTCATACTGATAAGTGGGCTTGTATTGTCAACATTACTAAATGCAATGCAAATAAAATATTATTATTTATAAATATTATAAATATTTAGTGAAACAGAAGATAGAAGTTTTGTCATCAACTTCTTAAGATAAGTAGAAAATATTCACTAAATATTTTATTTGTATTATATTTATTATTCCACTGTAACTAGCTTCATTTTCTGTGTAATTACTAAATGCATTTCTTCATTTTGTAATCATTGGAATATAGTCACATTGCCCTTCAATGGGTGAAGTTTCATTTCATTTCCTCCACTCCTTCTAGGTGCTCAACTTTTTCGTCAGGTAGTGCATAAAAAACAATGCAACTGCTGATGTTTACAAAAAATAATAATGTTAAGATTTCCTCAGGCAGGGCTTATTGTTTTGGAGCACAACATTAACTGCAGTATTAAGCTTAACATCACATAAATTATTACCAAAACAAAAATAATGAAATTATGATGGGGAAAAACCTTGATAAAGGTTCTCTTACAAAAAAAGTCTATAAGAGCACCTGAAACTATAGAAAGACAAACACTATAAAATATGCAATTATAGGCACTATAAAATTGATGTGTTTCACTTTAGTAAGCATGAAATACCAAACTTTTGAAATAGCGTGCCAACTAGCAGAAGGAGTATGCTGTAGTTACTGAAGGCATATAACAGCAGGATCAGTCAATAAAGTGCTATTTGCTGCATTTTACTATGACATTGTGTGTGAAATTTTGATATAAACTTGGCAAAACTTTCACAAAGAAATTACAAATGCTTAGCAAAGCATACAGGAAAGAGTGTAATGAGTTGTATGCAGTGCTATGAGTGGTATAAGCATTTTGAACCGAGCAGAATGAAATGTCTGTGATGATTACAAGTTTGGACAACCTTCCACATCAATAAATAATGACCATGTGGATAGTATTTGGGCTATGATTTGCAGAAATCATTGTTTAATTGTCCTCTCTCTCTGTTTTTTTTTTTTTTTTTTAATTTTAATTTACGTCCTCCAACACTGTCATATCGAATGATGGGTGAAATGGGTGAAATGATACTCAAATGAGCCCAGGATCCATAGAGCTTAGAGTTACCTGACATTCGTCTTCCAGGATAAGGGAAAACCCTGGAAAAAACCTTATCTAGATAACTCACCCTGACTGAGATTTGAACTCAGGACCATTTGAACGTGAGGCAGACACGCTACCATCTACGCCACCAAGGCAGGTTTAATTGTTCTGGAAACTAGTTACAAAGTGGGCATCAGTGTAAGATCACGCCATCAAATTTAGAGTGACAAATTTGAAATGTGTTGTGCCAGTGCAAAATTTGCGCAGTATTTATTGACTAAAGATCAAAAATGGACCCAAGCTGAAATCTACAAGGAACTCCTTGCCACTATCAATGACAATGAAAACTCTTAAGAACTATATAACAGGCACTGACACATGTTTATGGCTATTATGTTGAAATGAAGGTGCAGTTAATGCAGTAGGTGAACAAAGGATCACCTAATTCAAAAAAAGGCATACATGAGTCATTCAAAGATCCAGTTGATATTGGTTGTGCTTATTGACTAAAAAGACACTGTCCATCATGAATTTGTACCACATGGTCAGATGGTAAACAAGGAATTAAAATTAAATGTGTAGTGTTTAACGCCCGCTTTTACTACATATGGTACTGCAGGCGGTGACACTGATGATACATGAGATGAAGATGGAGCACCGGTGGAATGAGATGGCGGGGGAAACCGGAGATCCCGGAGAAAACCCGCCCCAGCGCCATGTTGTCCACCACAAATCTCACTTTGCAGTCGCCTGGGATTGAACCTGGGCCGCCTTGTTGAGAGCCAAGCGGTCTAACCACTGAGCCACGGCGTGGCTCAGTAAACAAGGAAGTCTACCATCCTAGTGTGCATGAGGGATGCTGTGCACAGGATGATGTTTGAATTGTGGGAAAATAGAATTTGGTGTTGCATCATGACAATGTGCTGGTTCACACGTTGTTCCTGATCTGCAGCTGTCTAGCAAAACATCATATTCCTTTGTGTCCCATTCAAGATGTTCTCCAGACTAGCCCCAGTAGACGTTTTGCTGCTTCCAAAACTGAAATACCTGTTGAAAGAACGTTGTTTCAAAACCATAGGGGTGATTCAGGAGTATTTCATGACCTTCATGCCATCCCACAAAATGTGTTCTAAAAATGGAAGAAATAATCAATACCAATACACTAATGAGGACTGGCTGCAACAAATATAGCAGACTTACAGCTCGTAGGAATGAAGTCACATTGAAGCAGTTGTACATAGACACTTACATCCCTTTACAGTGTACACCAAACAGTGGCTGAATTCATTTCATTGCGTCACACTGCAGATTTTACTTATACCTAAGAGAGCACTATAAAACATTTTCATCCATTTTGCTTGCATGACAGCTCACATTCAAAGAGAAATCACATATATTTAGTGCAAATTTTATAGTGTGTTATAGCAGATTAATACACAGACACTAGCTGCTACTGATATCAACTATTTAGAGGCAAAGATAACACTTGCAATAGTTAAGTTATATTAGTTATAGAAAAACTAAGTAAAAATAAAAGCAAAACTTACTCTGTCTCATTGTACATGTAACTGTTGTCTTCAATTGTGGCAGTAGTTGGTATAACCTTAGCAAGTTCTTCTTGCATCTCTGCAATACATGGTTCATAGCCAGTGCCACAAAGCAGTGCATGGGCATTGAACAGAAACTCAGAATCCATTTCATATCCATCCATATGCTTCAACTTTTGATAGATAGGAGCTAAAAGCTGCTGAAGGTACTCCTATGACAATCATAGAACATTAAGTTAGGAAAAATCCTCTTTTGTCTTAAGGATAAGCACATTAACTTTTGAGCTACTTTTACTTATCAATATTTAAATGTGTGAGTAAAATGATAAAGTAATGACTGGTAAATGACCTATAGAACAATAGGGCCCAGTGCTACAGCAGATCCTATTAAAATTCTTTTCTAAAGATTAGTTCTACAAAAGTATAGAACATAAGAAATATATGCTTCCTTTGGCTCTTATCATTCACTTGTTTTGATAATTCCAAAAAAGTATTTCCATTATAAAATTCAATTTATACAGCAAATACATATGTATTATTTTCATAACATAAAATAAGAAGTTAGAAACAGTAAAACACTGTAAATATTGAATCAAAGTTAGCTTCATCTCTGCTAAACGCTCATAAATATTTTAATAGTTTAAAGGGCTTGGTCTACAAAGTGTCTCATACGATTACTCGTTTTCAAAACTACATAGTGTCTAAAGCTACAAATCATAGATCTACAAATTATACAAGCAAATACAGGAAACCAGGTGTATTTTAATATACAAAACAGCCCGGAAACCAAATTCCATGTAAAAGAAGTTCTTTGTACAGCAAAACTGCAATTGACAATGATATTTTCTGGCTTTTAGCACCATCTAATAGTCTGAAGTGTTAATTTAGTTTTCAATCAGAATGCAGTACTGCCACAATGTTGAAAGAATAAAAAATTGTTTCTTCAAATAATGTACCTTAAGCTAGAAGAAATCATGCTGGACGTCACCAGTGCTAACTTCTTACAATGGAAAATCTCATGCATTACTGAAGCACATTTGCTTGCATGGATGTCCAGTGTCCTCCAGCTGTTGTGCAGTCCCAGGGACAATCTAACTAAAACTGTTTTACACATAATAATGACTACTTGGAACAGAACAACAATTGATGGAAAGGACTGAGAATGACATGATTGAAAATCTCACCAATCAGTAAAACAGATTGACAAAATCATGTGGATGAGTCAGCATTATAATCCATATATCCTGGGCTGCTTCACATAATAAAAGAACCATAACATTTCCTGTTGTGAATGATTTCAACTTTTTGTATAAACTGTATTGCTTGTGAACTTACACTTGGCTGGAAAAGCTACTATACTTACATTAAAATGACGGTAGATGTAAGTTCCACGGATATGCCAGCTAACTTGCTCTATAACCGTAAAGAATGTGTCCCACACTGCAGGTTCTGTCTCATTAGCAAGAAATAAGCTCACATCCAATGCTGTTCCAAAATCTAGTTCTCCTCCTAATGCTAACAACCAGGCATCATGAAGCAGTTTAATTCTTGTTTCTACTGGTAGTAAAGATGACCCATCTGATTGCCTCTGCAGGAATTCCACCAAAAGCTCCCAGTTGTGATGATCATAGTTGACCAGAAACATACCTTATCAACAAAGATTCTCTATTTTAATACATTATAAAATAAAAGAACTCTAAAAGCACAGAGGTTTGCAACCTTTTGGGAGTATTATGCCAAAGTAGTTTCAAAAGTAATTTTCTATGGCAACCCATCAGTAGAACTTATAATTAATTATTAAACTATTGTTTTATTATGCATGTTTGAATTGGTTTAGTAACAGTGACATCAAAATTAATTGAAAGAACTGAACTACAAATACTTTTTTCTTGTACTACACTGAACAACAAATTTATACTTTTGTTTTGCACTTGAACATATATAGCTGATGTGTGTTTGGAGGAATTTAGTAACAGTGACGTCAAAATTAATATAAAAATTATTTGTGGTTGGTTTATTGACACTCGTCACTTACTTTTTCATATATTTATGAGAGACTAGTTTCAAAGGCCCTGGCCTCCATGGAAAATGGAGGCCAGGGCCTTTGAAACTAGTCTCTCATAAATATATGAAAAAGTAAGTGACGAGTGTCAATAAACCAACCACAAATAATTTTTATATATATAGCTGACTTTGTGCATATTAGCTTTGCTGAACTCAAATCGGAAATCCAAAATTCTCAATCACATAACTTTTTCAGAGAGATTGGTTTCAATGTTTTTCAATAATAATGCATATAATAGATATAATTAAAATATTGTAATCAATATATGGGGTGAATGATTGGAAATAATTGGAAAAGGTGAAATAATTGCATATAGCTCAACATGCAGGATCCATAAATTATATTTAAAGCAAACTAAGAATCCATATTTAGGTAACTGCCATGCAAAAACAAAATATCATTAATTTTACTCAATTTTTTAAAGAACTTTTGAGAATACTTCTGCTTGCAGCTGACATTAGGAACCTCCCTTATGAGTTGCCAACAATAATCAGCTAACATACTAGGTGACCGCTTTCCGCTGTATAGCTTCTTCATGGCACACATATCCTGATGAAACCGTTCTTCATTCTAATTTCCTTGTAGTCGTCAGCTTTTGTGTTTCCCAGAAAATTTGTGCACACTGTCTTGAAATCCCACCCATACTGGTTTCTTGTTTTAGGAAAGTAGTTCTCCAAAATGCTTGTCTTCCATTAATTTGCATATTTGTGGGCCAATAAAAATACCTTCTTTTAATTTTGCGTTGCTTATTCTTGGAAAATTTTCTTTCAAATATCTAAAACCCCTACTCTCTGATCAAAGCCTTTACAAAATTTTTCATTAAGCTTAACTTAATGTGAAGTGATGGTAGCAAATTTTTGTCTTCGTTAACTAATGCTTCATACTTAACACTGTTTTCATCTGGTTTTAAAGCACTCCTTACAGGACACTCAGTTACTTCATAATGTTTTCCTTTAGCCCGATTGTCCCACTCACATATAAAACAACAAAACTTGGTGAAACCACTCTGCATTACCCATGAGTAACACTATGGCCTTAAAATCACAAATTTGCCATTCATACTTCACATAGTTTATAGTTCTTTTCAAAACTATCTTCAAATTCTCGTGTATTTCTTTCAACTGAACAGCATGAGATATAGAGACAGAAGGATAAGAGTTGCCATTATATAATAAAACTGCCTTTAAATTTAACTTTGATGAATCAATGAAAAGATGTCATTTGGATGGCTTGGAATGATATTCCTTTTAATGAGGAATAGAACCAACTTAATGTAATTGTAAAAACTATTTGTAGTCAGTTTTTTCAATTAATTTGGATATCACTGCTACTAAATTCCTCCAATCACACATAATTAAACAATGTACTTTTCGTTGCCATTATGGTATTAATTTCTAAATGTATTGCTTGTGCTTCATATAATATTGTTAATATATATATCACATATATAGTTATAATAAATGCTTTGTTTACCTGAATCTGTAGGATTGATTATGATGAATGTATCAGGGTCTGGAAGACCAGATAAATTAAGATATTTCTCTTCTTGCATCCAATCCACTGGTTGCCATGCTGCAGGACTGAGATCAAGTTTATCTGGAGTCAAAAACTCTATAGGAATCCACCAAAGGAGCTCTGATTCTTCTTCTGACAAAACACGGGGCTGCTCTCTAAGGAAAACATGCTGTTCCACAGCTTTATATTAACATTATGGCACACCATAGGAATCTGCAGTTGCTTTGTGAATTTTACTTATTAATGTTATATTACTTTATCCTTATCAACATGCAATATAAAGGTTTTATAAGAGAGTAATATTTGAACCTATTTTAATGCACAAGAGCCACTTTTCTTATAATAAACAATGAGATTATAACAAAGCACAAACTAAATGTGTTGTAAGTAGATGGCAAGAGCATCATCCTCTTGCCATCTACTTACTACACATTCTAAAGGAGCGAGCATGGTAAATACAAATAACGAATGAAAAGATAAAGGAGCTTCTGCAAGACAAATATTGGGGGTTAATGTACTCTTGTGCTCCTAAACAGCAGCCACCCCTGTTACTGAGTCACATTTTATTAAAGCTATGAGTCAAGTTAGAAGTTTTAATAAAATCTCACTCAATAATTCTTTCAATAGAAATTAGCTTCACTTTTAACAGTGCTTTTAGTCATAATTATTTCAGCAATGCTATGGCTTCACCACAAAGTTGATGTTATATTTTCAGCACATCAGAATACCCTATCTTCTCCCTGATCCTTAATCAAAGGATACAATTAACATTTCATTCAAAGAAGTAATGCACAGTACAATCATTGGAGTCATATTCATTGTGTTTTGAATTTTCCATGCAATGTACTTTGGGAAGAATAGAGAAAACAGCTAAAACACAGTAGTTAAAGTTTATTTTGTAAAACGAATATTACAAATGTACTACATTAACTTTACCTGTTCTAGAGTTGCTGAATTATCTTCATAATTGCGAGTTACTGTGAGAACAGGAAAACGGTGGCAATCCTTCCTCAGCCATGATTGTGCTATATGTCCCACTCTTATGGGTCGGTGTAATGTTCCATCAACTACAGCCTGATGATCCAAGGTTGCCCAAAACTCCTCTGAATTATATGTGCTATACTGACTGTGGAATAATAGGCATTCACTTGCATGAACCATTGAAGAAAATAATGAGTAATATGTTGTAACAAGATAAGGAAACAGTCTAGAGTTAGAGAGCTGTAATTTACATAAAACGGATATTTTCTCTTTTACTCAGAATTCATACCTTTTAATCAGGATAAACTGATAATTGCTGCACACCCAGTAGCAGCTAAAAAAGAAGATTAATTCCCATTTCTGATAATTGAAAAATGGTTATGTTTATATTATCTCACTTATTTTTGAAAAATTAGTATAATGAGAAGTTTTTTAACAGTGAGGTTAACTACATTAATGGATCATTGGTTATCTTTGCACTACCCCACTTTTGAAAAATTAGACATCTATGGGAAACGTTTACTCCCATTTTCAGCTATCAAAGTTGTTATCAAAGTTCTAAGGTTTTCATGGAGGTGTCAGTACTAGATACAGTATAGTCCAGGCTTGCAGGCTGTGGTCTACTTTCATTCTTAACAAAGCTCATAGGTACTCATTCTCTCATTTCAACCAATAGAAGACTGATATACTAGTTATCCACTGTAATATTCTTGTCAGTTTCTTTGGTTAAAGTATATATTTTTTAATTACAACAGTTGGAATACACTTGTATAATATAATCTTCCTCGTTGAGTGCCAATATGCACTTCCATATTCATATATACTCTGAACTAACGCTTCCTCAAAAGTCTCTTAAATGCTGAGTGATTGTGAAATAACCAATGGAAGTATGCTATTTTGAAAATTTGGTTAAACCTTTCAGAAAACGTTTTTGAAGCTAACTTGTCATATATCTCTTCATTTATTGTTATCATTTGATCAAATCACATATCTCTGAGAAGAAAGTAAAATCTAGCTCCTCATATGGTCAGCCTGTATATTTCTACTCCATGTCCAACAGTCTTTCACAGATCATCTGCTTTTAGATGGCTAGCCTTCCTCAGCCCAGCCTAATACTGTGACTAAATGCAAGATGAACTTGCAGCAAACTCATTTTATTTGCCTCCAAAATCATTAGCACAATGCTAACTTAAATCCCTTCCATTTTTTACAAATACACAAGAGTAAGTAAATCATTCTAATGTTCTTTGAAGCAAAAGGTTAGAAACAGTGATGTATTTAACATTTGAAAGTAATGAGTCGGTAATTCAAACACAAACATCGGATAATCTGCTGATGATGGGGACAAAACTTTCTCTGAAACATGTCCAAGTAAGGATAATTTAAGTGATGTTTGTGTTTGAATTACCGACTCATTACTTTCAAATTCTAATGTTCCTTTGTATCTCTGTCCATGCACCGACTTGCACTGCTCAAACTTCTAATGTTCACCTCTTGCAGACCAATACTACTTTTACACTTCAGAACTCTGATGCTCGCTGGTCATCTTATAACTGCTCTGCACCTTATACACTGCCTGCAACTCATTACTATTGAGCTGAACTATACTGCACTCCTTGCAGACTGACTCATGACTGCATTAGTCTGGCTTTTGCATTTACTTTTATACTCTTCCAGTCATGGCAAAGAGGCTCTGGAAGTTTAATCTTCTAGAGTACTAGAAATTGAATGTTCTGGAATACGTTAAGTGTGCACAACAAAGAGGTACATAACTCCAACTTCAATGTCACCCGTCACGGGGTATCTTTGAATGTTTGCTTCTTTTAGTTCGCATACAACAAAGATGGTGGAATGGACTGGCTCATACTCAATCCCTGTTCAGCAAGCACTCACTGCTAGCAATGACAATATAGTAAATCTACCAACACTTGGATTTCACTTGCAATTGTTGCTTTGCAATCTCTGTCTCAGATTTACCTTTCTGGGACTCAATAAATGAGTTCATACTTTACAATATTGTGCTGATGTCATCTTCCACAAGAAGATTTTTCATTTGTTTTATAGCAGATTTTATACCGGAAAGATGAGGTTTAACACTTTTTGGAGGTACAGGTTTGTTCCATTGTATTGATTTTAGGGAGTGTTTGTGGAACTCACATTAGTCCCTGACTTCAGATATTCTGGTTCTGTATCATATTTCTCAAATTGCTCTTCTACCACAAATCTTTATGTTCATCATTAAAGTCACTTTCATGGCCACTTTGTGCCAAAATCTTAAGCAACTTCCTGATGCTTTTGTATTCTGTTTCATAAGAATCTATTCTGTGAATGATTAAATAAAAAATTCATTGTTTGAACATAACAAAATTACATGACTAATAGAGAGTGAAGCTATAAAATAAGAGAACCCTTAACAATACTATTCTATGATTACAGTCACTCCCCTTTAGTTTTCTGTTTACAGCAACAATGGAGATAATTTCCAATGTCATTGATCATATAGAATTATAATGATGATGATAATGATGACATTGATGATAACAATGAATAACGACAATGATAATAATAATGATAACAATGACAATGAGTATGGTGATGATAATGATAGCTTAAAGGGAAAGAAAAAATACATTTGTATGACTATGAGTTCATGTGTAACTACTGCAGGGTTAAAGGGTCTTTAAGATATTTTGTAGTCTAAACATTTAAAATGCTTTGATCATCTGCTCCAGTGTAGTGCCCTGACAAAAACAGATGGAGAACTGACAGCACAACTAGTCACACGTTATTGGGAGGCCAGAAGGAAAATGAAAATTCTCCAACTCCATGAGCATTAGCAACCAACCAACATTTAAAATACACTAAGCAGGACAGTAATCTGTTCTTATTTGCCCTATATGCATGCTGAAAGCTGTTCCTCAATGAAGACAAATTCCTTGTTAATGTCTTCTTTTTATTTATTGTTTAGCTTCTCTCATATCCTGAAGTACTAAAAATTTAATTTCTGTGCCTTCTTGTTTTCTTTTGCTTACTGTGAATGTAATTCATTAACTTGCTAACCTATGGCATAATAATGGGTACTTACTTGTTTAGTAAGAAGTTTGTCACAGAAGTTCTGAAAGTGCTCTCCGAAAGTGTAGAACATAACATCTTTAATAACCATTCAGCTGTAAAATGAAACGAGATCAATGTATATCAGCTATGGTATGGTATGGCTGTATTTTACAAAGAAAATGCTCTTTTGGAGTTAAAGTGAAATCTTGAGCATGCCCACCAGAAGTAGAGATCTGAAGGAGTTATTTCTGTTATTTTCTCCTTATAGTAAGACAAAATATTTTAATATTTTCTAATAGCAATTTTTTTCTTTAAAAAACAGTACTACATTATGCTGCTGCCAACACCACCACAATGTAAATGTCATGATTTATAGCTTAGTAAAGGATCATTAAGCATAAAAATGAAGGGCCTAGTACAGAAACAAATCAAGTTTGGTTTAGAAAAAATATATCAGGAAAATAAACACACTCTTTGAGACACAATTACTTAAACAGAAAAAAGTAAACAATGTGTAACAGCTTAATGCTGCAAGTGAGTTCACAAGCAGAGCCTGAACAAGGTTATACATATCAGAATAGCAAGCAAGCACTGTCAGGGAGAAATTATTTAGGTATAACTCAGTTGATGTCAGAAGCAGTCTACCATCATCTACAGAGCAGATGATGCAAAATTAGACATTGTCGAAAATATGTAGCCGTCTGCAGCAGTCTGCCATCAATTTGTGTAGACAAAGGTTTCATGATCAGTTATTACCTAATAGCTGAGAATCAAAGACTACTTATTATCATTTGCATAAAACTGGCATTTCTACCTTTCTAAATGTCAATCTGGTGGTTGGCCAAAATCTTGAGCAAGCATCTGTAATAGGAAACATTCTTGACATCGAGATTTAACTGTATTGGAACACCACAGTGAAGCGAAATAACTATTAATTTTTAGATGAGTCATATTTATTACTAAATATTAATAAATACGACTCATCTAAAAATTAATAATTCTTGACATCATTTAAATTCAACCGCATTGCAAATAAAAGTTGTTTTTTCTGATTAGATAGTATAATGGACACAGCAAAGGTCATCTCATGTACGTACTGACGTGTTAACATGCTTAAGAAGAGGGCTTTCAATGAAAGTGTGACTTTATTGAGCGGTTTTTAATAGAATTTGCACAAGAATCATTTTGCACCATTTTGTTTTTATATAAGTGAGCCACTTTAATCACTGTTCTGTCTTAGTTCAATAATAAGAAATTTAAAATTTCTGTTTTGTAAGCATAATCTTCATGATGTCATTACAAAAAAAATGGGTATGACAGATTCCATTATAACCAGAAGTTATTTTCCATTACAAATTTACAGTTCATAGCATGAAAATTATATGATTCAATGCCCCACACTCAAAGTAGAAAGCCTGCATTCGTAGTGTAGATGGTAGCATGTCTGCCTCACGTTCAAGAGGTCCCAAGTTCGAATCTTGGTCAGGGTGAGTTACCTGGATAAGGTTTTTTCCAGGTTTTTCACTTATCCTGAAAGACGAATGTCGGGTAACTCTAACCTCCATGGACCCCGGATGCATTGAGCATCATTTCACCCATTTCATTCATCGTCCGACATGACTAAATTTTGGAGGACATAAATTACAAAAAACAAAACAAAAAAAGTAGAAAACTTTAGATGTCCTAGATAGAGGTAAGGCAACAGCTTTTAAAGATTAGAAGCTGCACCATGTACCATGTAATTTACTAGGTTTTAAAGAAATGAAATGTTTTAGAAGTGTTCAACTTCTAAGGTAGCAAAACATATTGGGAACAAATGTATGCATTTTGGAATTTTGTTATCTGTGTCTGCATGCTTGAGAGTTAAGCGAAATCCTCAAAGAATATGGGGAAAAAAATGATTAGAAAAATAGATGAGGAAAGAATATTGTGACTTTGTGGGTTCGTGGAATAAAAAGTCCAATTACACCACTCAACAATGTTCTTTATTTCTACCGGCTTACAGTTGAACACTTGCCAATTACACCAAATTACTTGCTGCATACAATTACCATTTACCAGTTCGTCCGTTACAACTTCCTTGTACTCGCGGTTACATAAACTCCGATACTCGTATACAGTTACGCACAGTCTTCTGTTGCACAACCCTTTCGTTCATTAACACGTCACTGACTAACTCTTACACCAAGAACTGCGACTGTCTTCACACTCACTAACCAACTGATTGACCAACACAACCAACAACTGACTGACTAACTAACTCCGTCTCTCTGGAACCCTCTTTATAGGAATATCACCGGTTTCTGGTGTTTACACGATTGTTCTGGTAACAGAAAAATCGAGAAACAGGTAGAAGGAAAACAGACGACCAGTCATGTTTTCCCCTAACCACAAGCCTGTCACCAGTACAAGACAAACGAGGAGAAGGTGTGGCAATGCGGTCCTCCCCCCTGCCTTCCGTTCGCAGCTGGTACAGGGTGTTCTAGCGGTCTTGTTACACTGCTCCCTCCTCAAAGCTGTTCGTCCTCGAACAGCCCCATCGTAGCGTGCGAGGCGGTCCAGGTGTACCACCAGGATCTGCCCGGAGTCTGAGCCAGAAGTAGCGCTGCCGTAGTTTGTGAATCATTCGGTTCGCTCCCAGGTGTCCTCCTGAAGTACCGGCGTGCACTTCCTCCAAGATTTCCGGGACCTTACTCCGGGGAAGTACCAACTGTCCTCTCTGCGCCTTCCCATCGGGTGACTCCCATACCCGGAACAGCACGCCCACTCTGGTCTTCAACGAGTCCCATTGGGCCCAGTGCGACTTGTAGGTGGCGCTCCTCGGTGCGATGTCCTCCCAGGTCGGTCTCGTCCCTGCGTCCACTTCCCTCACGAGTGGCCCCAAGTCTGCGTCCGCCAGCTGCTCCCTCCTCAGGCCTGCGCTATCCCAGCCTTCAGCAGGCACTGCCACAACTACTCGGACTGCTGCGGCACGCTCCTTCTCTTCCACTCTTGTGCGCTCATGGCCGTCCTGGATCTGCGGTAGGACACCTCCAATGCAATGATCGCTGGCGTCGGTGTCCACAATGAAGGCGCCACCCGGTTGTGGGAAACCCAAAATTGAAGCACTGCACAGGGTCCCCTTCGGGTGCTGGAAAGCGTCTTCGGCGTCCTCCGTCCACACATAAGGCCGGTTTTCCTCCGTCAGGCGGGTGAGGGGTTTTGCGATGTTGTCGGCCTTTTCCTCTAAATCATTAAGGCGGTCGTCTACTTGACCCTTCCGTTTGCCCAGGTTCGCGACGTCATCCCTCACGCCGGTCAAACGTTCCTCAAACTTTGCGGCGAGAGCCTCGTTCGCCGCCCTCATCTCCGTTGTCAGTTCGGCCATCTTTGAGGTCATTGTCGTGGCCAAGTTGTTGTTAGCCGTTTCCGTCTTCGCTGTTAATTCGGCCTTCATTTGTTGCATCTTCTCGGTGATGTTGTCCTTAGCCGCTTCTGTTTTTGCAGCGAGCTTTTCAGTTGCCGTCCTCATTTCTCTCAGTTCCGCCGTCATTTCCGTCATCATCTCTAAAATTTTCTCCAATTTCGCGTCCATGGTTGTAATGTTCAGTGATGTTGTTTTCCCGCTTCCTGACACCAGTGTGACTTTTGTTATCCCACTTCTTGACACCAGTGTGACTTTGTGTTATATCCCACTTCTGACGCCAGTGTGACTTTGGTGGGTTCGTGGAATAAAAAGTCCAATTACACCACTCAACAATGTTCTTTATTTCTACCGGCTTACAGTTGAACACTTGCCAATTACACCAAATTACTTGCTGCATACAATTACCATTTACCAGTTCGTCCGTTACAACTTCCTTGTACTCGCGGTTACATAAACTCCGATACTCGTATACAGTTACGCACAGTCTTCTGTTGCACAACCCTTTCGTTCATTAACACGTCACTGACTAACTCTTACACCAAGAACTGCGACTGTCTTCACACTCACTAACCAACTGATTGACCAACACAACCAACAACTGACTGACTAACTAACTCCGTCTCTCTGGAACCCTCTTTATAGGAATATCACCGGTTTCTGGTGTTTACACGATTGTTCTGGTAACAGAAAAATCGAGAAACAGGTAGAAGGAAAACAGACGACCAGTCATGTTTTCCCCTAACCACAAGCCTGTCACCAGTACAAGACAAACGAGGAGAAGGTGTGGCAATGCGGTCCTCCCCCCTGCCTTCCGTTCGCAGCTGGTACAGGGTGTTCTAGCGGTCTTGTTACAATATATTATGATGAGCATAGCAGTTATACGTAGTTGAGTTTCCAGATTTCTTTACAACTTATGTAGGTCCAACTTTATTATTTATACTTTAATTCATATTGATTTTTCACCATGTTTAGGGATTTCTGTGAAGAACTTTAACACTCATAGACTTGAAAGTTCACTGCTTCAAAGATGAAAGTAAATCACAAGTAACCAAGATACAATTCTGAATGTAACTACTATGAGAGACAATGTATACGGGAGGGAATCTCAACACCATTGATACTTAGATATTCTAACTCTTAGTGTTATTGAAATATGTCTATTATTTTTTCAATACTTTTAAGCATTTAAATTTGGCATTTAACTTTATGCCATATAAAGAAAGAAACAATTAGCGGTTTCACACTACTGCTGTACATACATCTCCAAAGAGTTGCTGGACTATAGTTCTTGATCGACTTTGACTGGTGTCCTAGAAGTAACATTTATGTGTCTAAAAACACAAGCAAAACAATAGGGCAAAGGGTAGAGGAACTCAAGTAACAGAAATTGTGAATGAAGCTGATCTGGCTGGTGCACTAAATCAATGTTACTGCTCTTGCTTAGTTTGATGCATCACTTATCAGCCATTACATTTACCTATTCAATTGGCCAAAATCTGTGAATCAGCAGAAGCAAATCAGAAATTAAGTAATGAAATAATAAGCTGAATCCGTTAGTTCGTGTTTTGCAAGTCAAACTTGAGTGATGACCATACCTTACATATATAGCTTATGACTAATTCCTGTATATATTTAATTTTATCACTGTACAATAAGTTATACTGAATATGAACGAAGAAGGAACTATTTTAAAGTAGACAGTACTAATAACACCAGAGTGGTATGTAAAATACATATGTAGAAAAGTATTTGTGTAATGGTAATTTATATAACAATTTGTATACAATAACAATATAACAAATTTAAGGAAGCTTGTTAGATTCATACACAAAACAAAGTTTACAGAACTTCTATTGAAAAGCAAGTTTCCCGTCATTCTCAGAACATGATGCCACAACATCTGAAAATTATGAACAAAAACAAAATTGGTTATATATGTTTATTTACAGAAAACAGGTTAACATTAAGACCTGAAGCTTTCCTGACAATGAATATATTCAAGATATTCCCAGGATACAGGCCAAGTGAAAAGACAATTAGAAATCTATTATAAAAACTATTAAAATTATTAAATTTAAAGGGAGTCGATTAATGACACTAAACAACACTTACTTTTAAATTTTTTCCGGAAAATGTTTTAGAGACTTTGCCTCCATCCTCAACCGGCCATTGACTGGTTCTCATTGGTGTAGTTGACGATATTTTGTCATAGGTCTCCTCTAGTGGCGGTTCAAGGAACTTGCTGAACAAATCTTTTGGGGGATGTCAAAATTGAATACTTTGTTCCTATTTTTTGAAATGAAGATATGTTCTTATGTGGACAGTTCTTGTTTTCCTGATGTATGTTTTAGTAGTTTTGGTTCTGGATTTATGTTGTGGTTTTTTTCCCAAAGATGTTTGGCAACTGCTGATTTTTCTAATTGTTTGTATTTTATGTTCCTAAAGTGTTCCTTTGCTCTTGTTTCTAAATTTCTTTTGGTTTTTCAAATATAAATTTTACTACAGTCAGCGCATTCAATTTGATATATACCAGATTTTTTGATAGATTGGATGGCATCTTTGATGTTTGAACAAATTAGGTTTTTTAAGGGGTAATGCTTGACTGGTGCTAGTTGAATGTTTTGATTTTTGAAGACTTTTTTGAATTTATCAAAGGCCCATAGATAGTAAGTGAATTTTTTGAATATGATATTAGTTTCTGTAGTTGAGAGGGTTGTGGTTTCCTTTATTAGCTTCTTATTTTTTGTTAAGTTCACTTTTTTGTCTACTAATGATTTGGGAAAGTCATTTTTTGTGCTACTTCAATAATTTTGTTGTATTCTGTTTTGTATTCTTCTGCTGTGAGAGGGATGTTAAACAGTCTGTGTGTTGAAGTATTATTATTAAAAATTATTATTTCTAATCATCTTTTCACCTGACTTGTTTCCCAAGAATTTCTTTAATATTAACATTTTAATATAAACATATTAAATGAATGTGATGATAGCATAGTTTTATAAAGTGATTATTGAGTATTGGTGCTTAAAAAGCAATAACAGCAGTGAGTATCATGTATCGAGAAATAGAGGATTCATTCCTAATATATATCAGAATAATAAAGGATGATACAATTAGCAAATAACCAGGAACATTTTATTTAAATGAAAGAGTAAGTAACAATCAAAATAAATGGTTTCACCATGAATAATGCATGAAAGCTGAAGCATTTCAAAATGAGAAAAATTGGATAAGTGTAAGGTAACTAAACGGATAGTGCAGCTAATTGAAGACGAAGACAATAAAGGAGGAGGAGCAGGAGGAGGAGGAGGAGGAGGAGGAGGAGGAGGAGGAGGAGGAGGAGGAGGAGAGAAGAAGACAAGGGAGAAAAGAGTTCATATTAATGTTGAAACATTTCAAAATAAAACCTTAAACTGAAAAGTTGGATAAGTTTAACTAAAATGATACTGTAGCTAGTTGAAGAAGAAGAAAATAAAGGGGGAGGAGGACAAAAGAAGGGCAAGGGAGAAAAGAGATCATTATTTAATTTATTATTTTATTTTTAGCCCCATTTTTGTTTGAATTTTAAATCAAATTGCTCCTTTAATCAGTAGTAGCTATATCCAAAACATACTTTAACAATTAAGTGTCACTTACCTCTAGCTGTCAAACTTTCACTTCTGAAGCTTGGAGTTGTTGAATATGGCTTCTGTGAACTATATTCATAATAAAGGCTATGTTGCAAAGCTGTGCTCCAGTTTTCTCTCTCTATAAGCTGTGAAAAGTAAATTATTGTTATTTGTGAAAGTCTGATGTGATATACTCACATTACTTTCCCCAATCATTAAAGCTTCACATAATCCCTTATGTAGCATTTATACTAAAGTGATTTCTATACATATTACATATATTGCTATAAATCGACTCAAATTAACAAACTTAGACTTTACTTGATGGTGATTTACAGTATGATAAATAAAACATATATATTAGACTTGTTACTAATGAACTCAAGTGAGTAAAGAAAAAAGAGGTATGTCTACAATGGTTTACACAGACAGTTCAACCCATCCTCAAACCTGTAACAGTAATAATTAACAAAAACTGTCTACAGAAAATTATGTACTTAATGAATATATAGATAGAGTCAACGTGAAAAATTCAATGCCTTGGCCAGGATTTGAACCACAGATTTCCTGGTTTCCATCCAGTCACTCTAACCCATTGAGCTACCATGGCCAACGTGCCATCCTGACATTAAATTCTCCATTTGACTCGTATATTTCCCTGGTAGACCACTAGGGGCCCTCACATTCGAGGTACACCATTTGTGGCGACTTACTATCGTAAGTACTTTAGTCCCAGGCTTCATCATTTAACTCTTATTATTTTAGTTAATTTCCATCAATTAACCATAGTGAATGTATGTTTACGTATAAATATGTAGGAACATAGCAGAATCTTTGCATAAGAAAAATGAAAGAAGAACAAATACAATAAGCCATATTCTTCAGTATTAGGGTATAATAACCTAACTCTTGACCCATATTCAATCAATTAAACAGCAGAATCACAGTGCCATTTTCAAGTAAATGAAAGCAGTAAATTAAAGCGATGTATGAAAGTTGTAAGGGAATAGCAGTAGTAAAAGAAATTATAAGGTTGTTTATAAAAGTAACAGCAAAATCTCAGTATTATGGATGCTAACATTCCATACACCTATTTCAGACTCCCACCAAGTTAAGTTAGGTATGCATTCTGAGAAGGTATTAATATTTGTGAAAAGATGGAATGACCCGCTGAATGGGAAGAACAGTGGAAGCAACAACCTTTATTTATGTGTACCATACAAGAGAAGTGAGCAGCACAGCAGGAACTTTGGACACTAAAACATTGAAACAAGGCGGCTGCAAGTTGTGAGACACTTACTTATGAAAGCTCGCGATCCACTGCTGTCCTGATGTACAGTCACGTTCCGAGGGAGAGTCTGAGGTGAGACGTCGAATATTGAAATGTGTGCTGCTTTAAGGGCAGTGGAAAAAGTTTGTGAACAAATAAATGAAGACCCTGATGATACTAATAGTAATTGTGTTAAACAAAAACTTCAACATGTTCTTAAAAACAATCCAGCATATTCGAAACTGTGTGAAGTACGAAATTGTTTATATAGCAACACAGATTCAAATATAAACTGTTTCAAGTATGCTCCAATCACATCACGTGATGTAGAAAGAACATTCTCTCAATACAAATATATTTTCCCAGACAATAGAATAGGTTTCAAATTTGAGAATTTACGGATGTAAGTAGTTGTACATTGCAATAAAATTAGTGACTATAATTAAAATTTAAACAATGTTATTTCAATAGGCCTGTGTATTTGTTCACAAAATAGAGAATGAATGAGCTTAGGGACTTCCTCATGTTATTCATATATATGCGCTTAGTCAAGAGCCTCTGTTTGTTGTCGTCGACTGACTGCACGTACCCAAGGTCGGAATCAGGTGTAGCATGCTCTACAGACATCCTTCTTTCACCCTCAGTTCTTTGTAAACAAACTTAATTCTATGGTCTTGGCATAGCAAACTTAGTAGGTTTGGTGTCTAAAGTTCTTGCCCTGGTGAGCAGTAACAAGAGTTTTATAATCACACGGAATCATATTTGGAAATATATGGAGTTAGCTATTAAAGCAAGAGAAGAAAGTATAAGCAGATAGATGTGTTTAAATGTAGATGCACTTTAGTCTGTGTTGAACAATGCTTTGGTCGTCCCAGCATGGCCATTATTGATGGGAATGTGGGATGCACTGACATTATTTGAGAGAACCAGTGTATTTGCTTTGATATTTTGCTCTGAGATGTATATTATATCTGCAACTGCTTTTATTAATTACATAGCATAAGCATAAATAAATAGCACAATTGTGTGCATGGTAGTGCCTAGAGTGTTCATGTTTCACACCTCTGACACGCATCTTCTCTCACCAATAAGAAGTTCATCTTAATCCTCTGTCATATTACTTGTATCCATATTTGAACCATGTAGTTAGGAAAAAAGATAGTTTTCTGTTACTTAATGAAGCACCCTCTTAGTTAAATTGTTTCCCAATAGGATTCAAATGTGCAACTGAAGCCATTAACAATTTGGCAGCATTTGTTCTTGAAAAACAAGCTTCCCAATGATACAGCTTTTAATATGCAAATGCTTTAACTGCTCATATTAAGTGAGAATCACAGCTAAAGCCCAGTTTAATGAAATTTACCCATCTTCTGTTTCTGCTTTTTATCTCTTTCTTTAAAAAGAGATTTATTCCAGAGGAAATAAAAGCATAGCCCATGTATTTCACTTCAAAAACAGAAAAATATATTTATATGCTAAATCTATATATAATAATTTTTATGAAAAAAAAAAACTGCAAAAAAGTGCAAAGCAAGGAGGATAAAAATCAAATAATTATTCTTCTAATCTTTAGACACAGTTTATTTCTGTTGATTTGTTTTATATAAGTCTGCTTTTAGTCTTGTTAATGTGAGTGAAATTCTGCAATAAATGCTTAGTATGCATACACATTTTATTTGTTTCTTGTTAGTGGAATATTTGAGCAGATGATACATTTAGGTTCTTTCTTTAGTTCATGTCAAATAAATATGTTTGTGACATTAATAATTTCGGAAATATTGCTTGATTTTTCTAATTTATGATTTTTTTTTTTTAATTTTACATCCTCCAACGTTGAGTCATATCGGACGATGAATGAAATGGATGAAATGATGCTCAAATATGTCCAGGGTCCATGGAACTTAGAACTACCCGGGATTCGTCTGTAAGGATAAAGGAAAACCCCGGAAAATTCTTATCCAGGTAGCTCACACTGACCGAGATTCAAACTTGGGACCTCTTGAACATGAGGCAGACATGCTACCATCTACACTGCCGAGGCGGGTTAATTTATGACATGTTTTTTAAAGTGATAAGTTACCATTCATTTGTTGCAATTTTTTATAGTAACAGTGAGTATGAAATTTCAAAGCCTGTTTAGTAATATGCTTTTTTAAAAATGTGGCTACTGCTAAAGCATACTGCATCCCATTGCACCAATAAAGAAATGTAAGAGAAACTTTCTTTTGTGTGACGCAAGAATATTTTGTAAGTCCCAAGGTGCAGGTATACGCATGTGCAAGCAGACAACCTGCAGGTTCTCACATTGCAGCCAACATGAGAAAGATGTGTAACACTTGTAGCCAACCTCTGTAAAAATGCTCCATACATCTGTCCAATACTGGTGCAGAAAGACATGTGGATGCAATTAGCGCAGATCAGTTTTGCAAAATACTGACCATGTTTCCTCTCAGATTTTATTGCTTTACAAAAGTAGGCTTACTGTCCAGCAGAAGTACCTATTGTACTGTTTTGATTTGATTTGATTTATTGATTAGAAGTGAAGGCTGTTCGTTCTGTACGTTCTTCGAATATTTAAGATTCATTCAGTAGGTACGTTACTGAAAATCGGGAAATGGCTCGACAAATCAGTAAAATGGATTTGTCCTTTTATATTAGTAATGAGGAGGCCTGCCTTCAATTATTATTTGATGAGAGTCTGCTGAGGACATGGATATTGTGTGCTGAATGCAATACTGCCCTTAGTGTAATTAGCTAGTTAGTGTAAATTAGGGTCTATTGTGTGTGTTTACTGTAATTATTTAGCTATTTAGTGTAAATTATGAACTATTGTGTATGTTTAGGGCAATTAGTTAGCTAGGTAGTGCAATTTAGGTACTTTGTAGTTAGTTTGATAGTGTAATATAGGGACAAATAAGACTGTTGGCAGCATTGCATTCAGTGCAGAAACAAGAATAATTTGGCTGCACTGAATTCTTCAATATAGCTACATATGCAGCAAGTAAATAAATAAATAATTAAGTTATGACTTCAGTAATGTTAAAGAATGTCCTCCAGCATAAAATTGCACTAAAAAGTAAAGAAATCATATTAAATATCAGAGTTGTATATAAAAAACATCATAATTGTATAAAAAGTGTGAAGGACTTAGAAAAAATTGCTGCGTCACATATTAGAATGAAGAGCCGAAATGTATAATGAAACCATTCTGCAAAAGAACAATTTGTAGGATATATATAAACAAAACAATATGATAGAGTTTGTGAATGATATACATCAGATTTTTTTGTTTTTAGTGTCTGCTTTAGAGATTTATCTGCCGATTGTTGATGAAATTACTAAAATGATGCCTAAAGTAGCCTATACTATGCATACTTTCTCTGTACCATTTCTTATGGTATAATACTATGGGAAAAATGTGAAAATGCAATTACCATATTTAGATTACAAAAGGTAAGCAAAAGAACTAGTTGCAGAACACTTTTTAAAGAATTAAAAGTATTGCCTCTACCTTGCTTGTATATCAAAGAAATAGTAACCAATGTTAAATTAAATATTCATTCATACTCCACTAATACACAAATACATAATCATGATACTCGAAGAAAAGAGCAAATAAGTATAATCCCCATAACACCAGTTTGTTTGGTAAAAGCTTTATATATACTGAACTTTGCCTTTATAACGGCCTACCTGAACACCTAAAAAGCATATCTGCACTTCCTAAATTTAAATGCTATGTGAAAAAGTTCCTGTTAGAACATTGTTTTTATAGTATAGGTGAATTTTTTGAACATGTTAACTACAGATAAATTATTATTATATTGTACATACAGTTTCTGAATTTTCTTTCTATACTTGTGTTGTGTATATGTTTATTGTATAATTTTTAGTTATAAGTACTTGATGTGTCCTATATCATGTACTATTATCAAAAGGATGAATAAATACTATTACTACTACTATTGTCCATTAGATGAGATTTACCTATTATTTGTTTTATGAGAAAACCACAGAAGAGTCTTATACTACCCAATTATCTCCATGATGATTTCACCTATTCTCTCCAGTTTATAAGGCAGAGATACTTTCTATTACCAAGGATACTTTCTATTACCTATACATAGGATAGGATGGATAGGATAAATTCATACAGAGAGGATTTGGCACTATGACCAGTCTTGATCTATTGTACCTATGCCCCAAGTGCGGCAACCCTGGTAGGAAGGATAAGGTGAGAGGAGACAAAAGATGGCCGATCCAAGTAGTCATGACAATGCAGAGGGCATGGTCCCTACAATTGACTAGTTGGAAGCTCCCCTGCAGGCCAAAACAAACCACCCATCGTGGTCCTGAAATGGCCCATCAGGCTGACGTGCAGACCATCCTACCATAGGAGGAAGTGTTTATGAGCAGCATATCATCCTGCCATGCATCGCCGACACCTCTGCACTAAAAGAGTACACCAGATGAGAGATGACGTGAAATGATAATGAAGAGGAAATTGAAGAACAAGAAATTCTGGAGATACAATTAATCTACCTAGCGTTTGCCTGCAACCAGGGAAAACTCGAAAAAAGTACATGGGTCAGATAGGCCGGCCATGGGAACTGAACCCAAACCTCCTGAATGCAGGCTATAGACGAATCCTTTATACATACATTAAGTACTATATTTATAAGAAATTCTGTTTTGTAATACTTATATCTGATATTTACAAAAAATAATACCTTCTTTATAAACAACTTTATATAGTGGATCTTTCTTTATCATCAAGTGATTAAGGAAGTTTTACTGATAACATACTAAATATTTTTATATTTTTAGAAAGTACATTAGATATAATTCAAACATTTCTTTTAAAACAAGGTGTGATATCACTCAATAGAGCAAACCAAATAAAAGCATTTGATGTGTGCATTCACATGACTGTCTCTACTTACTGTTGTATAAACAATTTTTAAAAACATTTGTTGTTCTATCCACTTCACGTTAATTGAGATAAACATTTGTCGAAATGGTTTTATTATATATTTTCTTACAGACACAATGGGAATAGAAAAAGAAAGCAGACCTAAAAGAAAATCAGATCTTTCAAGAGCTGGTTGCCATGTAATGTTCTGATACTCTGTTCTCTTTACATGGCCAGGACATAAAAAAGATTCTGTTTGAGGAAAGTATAAATGTGTGAAGATTCATAGAAATATCTCAGAATTAATTATCTCCACTAAAAATGTTATTTGACATAAATTGTATGCTATATGAGATATATATTTTTTTTTTTGTGCAGCAGGATTTTGTCTATCTCTTATGGCTTACTGGTTACACAAAAGTCATCCAAAATAGAGGACTTCAGAAACTATTCCCAGAAAATTCAAAATATTCATTTCATCTGTCATGAACCTGTTTTTAACATATGGTATCTTATTGTCACCAATTGCATTGTTTCGTTGGAGCTATGACAAACCAGTGCCAGTCACGCATGGGAAGGAAAGAAAGAGATAGTGGCGCGCATGCTGGACGCTTGCTGAGAGAGAGAAAGAGACAGAGAGATCTCTGGATAGTTCCGTTTTTCTCCTGCCACTGCGATAATTCTTAAGAAATCTACCGCATTCTAGAATAATGACTGGGAGGTATAAATAAGTGGAAAAGTGTCAGTGACATAAGTGGCAAGTCAGTTGAGTTGTGAGTTGCAGTTGTGCAGTGCTGTTATATTGTAGTGGTCTGAACTGTACCACAGTGAATTCTTTTATTTGTTTACGTGTGGCAGCGAACGAGACAACCTTGAAGACTTGTTTGTCAATGTTACATTTTGCTGCTGCCAGGGTTGTACAAAGCGTCCTTTTACTGCAATAAAGAGAGTCTTAAATTTCTGCAAACAAGACTTTCGATTTTACCAACCCACGAAGTCACATTATTTTAATTGGTTAGAGCCATTTTAGAGAAAATAAAAATTTTCAAAGCTTTTTCGAGTAAAGAATAACTTGGGATAGGGGTACTCTTCAAAAATTTTTTAAAAATTTTAATAATTAAATCATATTTAATAAAATGTCTCAATTCAGTTTAACATTATAATTTGCATCCATATACAAAGCTGAACTTATATCAAATTCAGTATTTATTTATTTTGATATACACACAGATTTTTTTTTATTATTTATATGGACCTCAAAAATTTATTTCCAGAGAAAATATGTTATCAAATTTTTTAGTGTAATGCAATAGCTTTTCTACTTAATGAATGTGGTAAAGAAAGCAAAGAGAGGTGTACAAAAATAATTATTTCTTTTATATGCAATGCCTACATTCCAATTACATAATTTAGCAAATCTATATCTTTTTCTACTATTTATCTTGATGATCCAGTGAATATTAAATGTCTGATTAGTGAAAACATACTTTTTTACCAGGATAACACAGAGGAGAAGAGAATATTAAACATGCGGCTTCATTACAATCTGTAGAGGTATATGGCACCTTCTTAACATCACCCTCCCAACATTTTCCTGTTGATACAAAATGTAAAAAAGGAAGAGTAATCTCTTGCTTACTTAACGGCTATTTTGATGTGATTGACAACTTACTTAACTTTGTATACAGTCTTAAAGAATAGTAGACATAATGTTTAATCCTTTCATTTTTACTTGTTTTAAAATGAAAGTTTGAGGAGTTCTGTATTTTGTTTATATTAATTATCATGCAGTATTTAGTTTTCAGTGGAAGAACTTGAAGCTTGGGTTTCTTGTTAATAATTAAATATTTCTCTTTCATTTGATGCAAACATAAGGAATATTTATAAGTTTACCACCCCAATAATTACACATAGTATTGTTTAGCTCTATTTTATGTAGAGATTTTACCTATGATGATAATAAATTTAATATAAAATGAATATCTTACATAACTGTGAAACTCATTTTTGTAAACTAAGAAATAATTATAATTAATCCCTATCCATTGTATTTGGATTGGATTCCATTGGGTTTATAGTACCATCAAGATATATGAACATTGAACATCTCAAGGAAGAATATAGCTTTATATAAGTTTTTACCAAAGAAAATGGCACAAAAAGCAGTCACACTAACAGAGTTGGAAAGGCCTCTATGGTGTAGGAAAGGTTATTATGTTCAGCAGAAGTAGTAGCTGAAATGAAATCAATATTGCTCTCTCAAAATTATCTAATAACATAAATAGTGCTAACAGGTTACTTCAATGAAAATGTCCGTAGAATAATCCTTGAAGCTTATTGGTTATGTACTTTGCTATTCAAGAGGCAGAAGAGTATAATAGCCAATATATATAGAGTATATAATAGCCAATAACATTAGTATTCTTCAACATGACAATCCCTGTAAAGCACTTAGATATGTGACCTAATGGATATGTCCTTGCCTTAGTTATACTTGTTACACTATTACCGCGTCACTTCGTACAGGGTGTCCCACATAAAAACAGTATGCCTCACTGCATTCATTACATTATATTATGTTAGTTCCTCAACCAAGCAGCTTCCTATGTAAATATGGGATAAATATTGCATAGCCAGACTTACTGGTTATAACAAGTGCTGAAATTGCCATTCAGCAGCACCAGGTATCGCTGCATTCTTATGAGAATGTTCTGATTGTCACATTGTAATTCTTGAGGTGATATTATATTTATCTCATTAGCAATGTGCTCTTTAAGTTGGTCTATCATCTGAGGGTTCTTTGCATAAACTTTGTTTCACAGAGCTCCCTATATAAAAATCACAGCATGTTACATCTGGCATTCGCAGAGGACCCAGGTTGTTGCTGACAAACCTGTTTTCAGAAAACAGGAAGATGCCATACTCCTTTTCATTTTGCATTATGCAAAGAAAGTGTCAAATATCTCCAGATATCTTGCAGTGTTAATCATATCATTGAAACAATGAGGCTGCTAATTTGCATTCCTGACACTGCATACTCTATGCCTATCTTCTGTGGGTGAAGACATTCTTCGTGTACAACATATGGGTTATTCAGCGACCAATATTTGCAATTCTGTAAGTTAACATAACCAGATGAAATCAGGCTTCATCTGTCATAAAGAAGTACAATGGGTCCAAGAAACCATTAACAATCGAAGATAAGAGTCAATTGCAATGAGTAACCCATTTCTCTTTGTCTTGTTCTTGTAACTCATGTACTACACTAACACGAAATGCTCAGAATTTGAGATCTTTATTAGCACATGATGACTTACTGTACAAGATACACAAACTTGCTGAGACAATCTCCTTATCAATTTATTGGGGCTTCTCGTTAGCTTTGTTAGAATTCTGTCAACTACTGACAGTGTTCTCACTATCAGACACTTGTTGTTCTTTACATTCATGATGGAACCTTTAGCCCTCCATTCCTCACAACTTTTGAATTGTGCTGGTTTGGATATCTTGTCATGAGCGCATTTATCTACAAACATTTCTTTAGACTCCTTAATGGAGTCTACTTTTATGTAAAATTCCTCTATATCAATTCATTTTTCAATTAAGAAATGCACCATTTTCCTATCAATGATATTCACAAAAATTGCTGTCAAACTAAAATATACAACTCCAACAATGGGTTACACAGTGTAGCCAACATTATTTGTAAGAAAACAGGTGCCAAATATGAACAAAGTGGGCTAGGTGCAGTAAGACTATCAGGCCTACTGGTTTTATGTGAAACACTTGATATTATCAAATAAGGTAAGAAAGTACTAAAAATGGTGGAGAATTCCCTAAATTATAAATGAAACATGTATGTGTAAGGATTCTTTCTGTATATACTTATATAAGTTAAACTCTTAAGAGATTTAGTGGATAAATAAAATAATTGATACTAACATGCAACAAGCCTTTTGTGGCAAGAAAGCGCCCAAGTGCATTGGTAATATGAAGATCATTCCACCAATATGGTGTAACAATGTGTGTCAACCACTGGTGTGCTAGTTCATGAACCAATCTTGACTGTCCTGCCAAATCTGCCAGCTCAGCCTCCCTATCATGAGGAAAAAAGATATTACAATCAGTTACAGTAAAATACAACATATTCTGTTAATGTTCCTCACATGCAACCAAGGTACAGTTCAGAAATATAACTTTCACTTGATACATTTATTCTTAAATAATGAAATAAGATAGAGTCAAACTGAAAAATTCAATGCCGTGGCTGGAATTTGAACCACGGATTCCTGGTTTCTGTACATTGGCTCTTAATCATTGAGCTACTATGACCAGCTTACCGCTATGACATTAAATTGTCCAATTGACTCATATATTTTCCTGGTAAACCACTATGGGCTCTCATACTCAAGATACACTGCAAGTACTTGAATCTCAGGCTTTATCGTTAAACTCTTTTTATTTAAATTAATTGATGGAAATTAATCGTTCATTCACACCAGCCCTATATAAGCTAAGGTTTTGGATAGATAGAGTCAAACTGAAAAATTCAATGCCATGGCCAGCATTTGAACCATGGATCTCCTGGTGTCCATCCAGTCACTCTTACCCATTGAGCTACCATGGCCAATGTGCTGTCATGACATTAAATTCTCCAATTGACTCACATATTTTCCCAGTAATAATAAGAGTTTAACAATGAAGCCTGGGAGTCAAGTACTTACAGTTAAGTGCAGAGGTTCTACTCCCATTAGTCCTGGATCCGTAGGACCAAGGACCCGGGCCTCCTTCTACCCGGGAGCGATGGAAACTCCGGGGCTCTTTCCATAGGGCAATACCTGGAGTCTAAAAAGCCCCCCCGCTGAGCACAACGTCAAGACGGGATGGAAGTGGATATGCCACTTACGCGCGCCAACCCCGCAGGGAAGACTACCAAAAACCTCGGTGGGACCGCCTGGTGATCTAGCACACCTTCTACTAGCTCTGCAGGCTAGTACCCGGGACTATTCAGGCAACCCTCTACCCCCTCCGGGCGGCTGTAGCCTTGGCCGGAAGTACCCATTTACCCATGGGTGTCGGGAACACACTGCTCCCTCGAGTCCAACCCAATCCGAACAACTCCCCTAGTCAAGTACTTACAGTATAAGTTGCCACAAAATGGTATACCTTGAACACAAGAGCACCTAGTGGGTTTCAGTTTGACTCTAACTGTTCAAAACCTTAGCCTATAAATGGTTAGTGTGAAGGAATGATTAATTTCCATCATCAATTAATTTAAATGAAATAAGAATTTAAGAGATCAACTATTGATACTTTGGTAAACACCAAACAAAAGCATAATGATTTATTCAAGCCTTTGGCAGTAGGAAACAATACAGTTAATATTAATAAAATGTCTATAGCATAAATTTGTTTAACAATCTTGTCTTTCTCCAAAGAACAAATCTCACAGTGTTCAAATGAAGCACACACTTGTCAATGATAGGATTGCCTGATGGTCATGAGTTGATATTATTGTACTAAATAAATTTATCACTTTTTGTTTCGATAATCAACTTATAAACTAGTACAGACATATTGGAATTCATGTCTTAGAAATCCATTAAAATGACAAAAGACAAAAGTAAAACAGCAAGAAGAAGGGGTATATAAAAATGTTAAAACTTCTATCAATATTTTACTGTATCAAATATATAAACATAAACTTGCATTTTAATTTATAAACATGAATTGGATTAGAAATACTACACATTTTTAAACTTGTTCAGTTAGTGATGTTTAGTGCTCCTTTCTTTATAAAACATCAATACTTCACTGTATATCTCTACTCATACATACCTCTAGTCAGCTGAAATTGCATTTTCATATCTTTATGTATTACTAACTAGTCCTTATATGGCTATGGAAATGCTGTAAGGCATTAGAAACAGGCTACCTATTAAAGTGATTCAGGACAGACATATGTCCAGGAGCACTGTATTCTATTTCTAGGAATTCCTTTTTCAATTTATTTGTAGTCCGTTTACATCATGTATTTGACATTAGATGTGTCAGTATAATTTTATATAATAAACTTAATTTTGAATTAATCCTCTTTTCTATTATCTACCATACACTTCCACAAACCTTAATGCACATACATATACACACAAACGCACAAAAAGAATAATTTTTAATAATAATGACTTACATATTTTATTATCTAAATGCTCCATATTGTAATAACAATGTTTGTTTAGCAAATACATTTTTAAGTTTAACTTATACAAAAACGATGTGATATTTTTTATTCCTGAAGAAAGTTTGCTATAAACCTGGATAACTTGTACTTGAAGCCCAACTCATATCACTTTTTAGTACAAAATTTACAATTAACATCTACATGACAATTACTGTTAAGTATTTATTTTCATTTTAGTTAATTGATGGAAATTAATCATTTCTCCACACTAGCCGTATATAGACTAAGATATTTGATGGATAGAGTCAACATGAAAAATTCAATGCCATGGCCGGGATTTGAACCATGGATCTCCTGGTTTCCGTCCAGTCGCTCTTAACCTTTGAGCTACCATGGCCAACATGCCTTCCTGACATTAAATTCTCCAGTTGACTCGTATATTTCCCCGGTAGACCACTAGGGGCTCTCACATCTGAGATACACCGTTTGTGGCAACTTACTATTGTAAGTACTTAAGTCCCAGGCTTCATCATTTAACTCTTATTATTTTAGTTAATTGATGGAAATTAATCATTTCTCCACACTAGCCGTATATAGGCTAAGATATTTGATGGATAGAGTCAACATGAAAAATTCAATGCCATGGCCCGGATTTGAACCACGGATCTCCTGGTTTCCGTCCAGTCGCTCTTAACCTTTGAGCTACCATGGCCAACATGCCTTCCTGACTTTAAATTCTCCAGTTGACTCGTATATTTCCCCGGTAGACCACTAGGGGCTCTCGCATCCGAGATACACTGTTTGTGGCGACTTACTATTGTAAGTACTTAAGTCCCAGGCTTCATCATTTAACTCTTATTATTTTAGTTAATTGATGGAAATTAATCATTTCTCCACACTAGCCGTATATAGGCTAAGATATTTGATGGATAGAGTCAACATGAAAAATTCAATGCCATGGCCGGGATTTCAACCACGGATCTCCTGGTTTCCGTCCAGTCGCTCTTAACCTTTGACCTACCATGGCCAACGTGCCTTCCTAAGTACTTACAATAGTAAGTCGCCACAAACGGTGTATTTCCGATGCGAGAGCCCCTAGTGGTCTACCGGGGAAATATACGAGTCAACTGGAGAATTTAATGTCAGGAAGGCAAGTTGGCCATGGTAGCTCAAAGGTTAAGAGCGGAAACCAGGAGATCCGTGATTCAAATCCGGGCCATGGCATTGAATTTTTCATGTTGACTCTATCCATCAAATATCTTAGCCTATATACGGCTAGTGTGGAGAAATGATTAATTTCCATCAATTAACTAAAATAATAAGAGTTAAATGATGAAGCCTGGGGTTTAAGTACTTACAATAGTAAGTTGCCACAAACGGTGTATCTCGTAAGCGAGAGTCCCTAGTGGTCTACCGGGGAAATATACGAGTCAACTGGAAAATTTAATGTCACGAAGGCACGTTGGCCATGGTAGCTCAAAGGTTAAGAGCGACTGGATGGGAACCAGGAGATCCGTGGTTCAAATCCCGGCCATGTCATTGAATTTTTCATGTTGACTCTATCCATCAAATATCTTAGCCTATATACGGCTAGGGTGGAGAAATTATTAATTTCCATCAATTAACTAAAATAATAAGAGTTAAATGATGAAGCCTGGGACTTAAGTACTTACAATAGTAAGTCGCCACAAACGGTGTATCTCGGATGCGAGAGCCCCTAGTGGTCTACCGGGGAAATATACGAGTCAACTGGAGAATTTAATGTCAGGAAGGCACTTGGCCATGGTAGCTCAAAGGTTAAGTGCGACTGGATGGAAACCAGGAGATCCGTGGTTCAAATCCGGGCCATGACATTGAATTTTTCATGTTGACTCTATCCATCAAATATCTTAGCCTATATACGGCTAGTGTGGAGAAATGATTAATTTCCATCAATTAACTAAAATAATAAGAGTTAAATGATGAAGCCTGGGACTTAAGTACTTACAATAGTAAGTCGCCACAAACGGTGTATCTCGTAAGCAAGAGTCCCTAGTGGTCTACCGTGGAAATATACGAGTCAACTGGAGAATTTAATGTCAGGAAGGCACGTTGGCCATGGTAGCTCAAAGGTTAAGAGCGACTGGACGGAAACCAGGAGATCCGTGGTTCAAATCCCGGCCATGGCATTGAATTTTTCATGTTGACTCTATCCATCAAACTTATTTTCATAATGTATAATACTATATACATTTCAAAACAATTATTGATTCTATTAAACTTTACAATAATTGTATGTATTTGGTATAAAACGATATATATTTTAATTTATTTAGCTACACAGTTAATTTTGGACTATTTTAATTAGTTAGATCAAAGTATTCATGTATATCATAAAATGAATTTTATATTAAAATATCGTACAATTTTCTCTATGCTAACTGGTTTGTTGATAGTTCAAGAGGGAACATATTGTAAAGTCTAGCCAAATCATAGCTGTTTGTTACTTTGGTTAATTTATGATATTGGTATAGCAGGGTGTTTGTTATTTGGAAATTTAATCATTCTTCAACACTAGCTGTGTGTAGGCTAAGATTTGGATAGATAGTCAGACTGCTAAATTCAATGCCATGGCTGGAATTTGAACCACGGATCTACCAGTCTCTGTCCGGTTGCTCTTATCCCTTGAGCTACCATGGCAACGTGCCAGCACAACATTGAGGTCTGACTCTATCTATCCAAATCTTAGCCTACACACAGTTAGTGTGGAAGAATGATTAAATTTTCATCAATTAACCTAATAGTGACAACTGTAAAGCTTGGGACTTAAGTATTTAGTGCATAGTAAGTCACCACAAAAAGGTACATATCTCATTGCATATGAAAACCCTTAGTGGTTTACCGGGAAACATATGAGTCAGTTGGAGAATTTAGTATGATCTGCAAGAATGGAGTGTGCATTTATATGGGGTGGCAGGCCATTAATCATTGTCAAAACAATAATGGTTCCAGAACCGAACTCTTTGGGAGTCCGTATTTAATCTCAATAGTGCTAGAAAATTCGTCTCCCAAGTTGACCACCTTTCTACATTTTGTTAGGTGAGTTTTAAAATAGTTATGTCCTGTGTGTTCAATGCTACATGTAGTTAATTATGTAGGAGGATGTACTCTTATGTTATACACAATTGAAAGCCTTAATCAGATCACAAAACGTGGCCTGGCCAAACTGCTTCTCTTCACAAACTTGCATAGTTAATGCAAAGGTCTGTACAATGAAATGTCGATATATCATGATGTGTCATTTTCTGCTACTCCTCCCTATGGCACTAATTTACCATCATTTTATAAATTAATGTGTGGTTCTTCGTCACTAGAAGGGTGGGTACTTTGGATTGTGAGACAATCTGAGGAACCTGGTATAGTGATTCATTGCCAGGCCCAGAAAATATGTGGGCACTAATAGTCATAAATTATTTTGATTCCAAAAAATAAACATGTTCAATTAAACTGAACTTTAAAATCTGCTAGGATGCATGTAAGGTTACTGAATAGACATAGTTCTAACGAGCAAAATTAATTTGTATGAATAATTAAAATTTATATATTTCTCTTAAAACTATAAGATTTCACTTGAATTCTTGGGTATTAAAGGAGTACAGTTTCAGCACTCATTTAACTGGTTTCAAAACATAAATAAATTTTCAATAATTAATTTTAGTAAATATGTAAAAAGACTTGTCCTTATAAATATTGTTATAATGAGGTAAATATTTGCCTGATCTATAAAGCAATAAACTTGCTAGATATGTGATGGAAACGTATATCTTTATAGAAAGATTTATAACATTTTTCATTAACCTAATCTTAATATCAGAGTTAATGATGGTAATGCTGTACATTATACTAAAACAAACTACATGCTTAAAGATAACACATTTATGACATTGCTAATATTTATAGACTTCTTTGTGGTTAATTGGTCTCAATTAGAGGCCCTGGTTTGATTCTTGGTTGTAGTGGAGGAACTTTTATTTAACTAGAATCATTCCCTAACCAACGCAAATTTCCATTCTTGAATATAGTGTATTTTCAGGTACCGATATGAAGTATTGTTGAATTTTATTGTGAATAAAGTAAATAATTAAGTCTAAAAAAATAGAGCTCAGAAAGTACTTTTTCTATATTTTTCACAAATTGGCTACCAGAGACTTTGCTCTTTCTAAAATAAAGAACTAAAACAAGAAAAAATATAAAACATGATTAACTCACTGGAAAAGGATAAGTCCTAAGTGATCGGCAGGCTGCCGTCCAGGAAACTTGGGCAATGCTACAATATCCAGCTTTGGTAGGGGATATCGAATACCCAAATAGTCTTCCAAAAAAATCATCATTTGGGGTGCAATCCTCAAAACACCATGAAGGCTTGACAGAAATTCTTCTCTTCCATGGAAATGTACAGCAACACCACCTATAATAAATTCACTGGAACTTTACTTAAACAAGTATAGTCTAAGTAAAATATGTAACTCAGAAACTACCACATATAAGCTGATAGTTCTAAAATTCTCATGTTAGTGTGCTACTGGAAAAAAATTTACATTTTTAGCACTGTACATTCCATGATCTTATAGCATTATTATTAAGTGATCAGTGGTCCTGATGGTGAACTCTCTTGTTGTTGCTGTTTTCTAATGCTATCTAATTGACAATCAAGCATTCTTCATCTTACATTCCATTTTTTTAGTAATATGTTCATGATGAACTACTTGAAATACCTAATTTATAATGATTTTAATTCATTTATACTTGTTACAAGCAACAGTCGAAAATATTGATTTCTTATGGAACTTCAGAGTGATATTTTTATCCTGCAGGATGTTGTGGTTTATGTATGTATATATGTAGGTACAGCTCTCACCTTGAGCTGAGCTGAGCCCTAACCTTTAGGGCTAGCCCAATTACAAACCACCCTAATGTTTCACGTGGTGCTGATTCGATAAAATCAACTTCAGAATGTTTACTATGTATAAGTCACACACTTCCAGCAGTGTACAATACAGTCTCTAAATCTGTTACTTGCGAGTTGTGTCTGGATTTAGTATGGTTAATTGCAATATTATGCCACCGATTATATCGAATTTAAAAAGGAAAACTTGCATACCAAAGCTGTAAAATAGTAGTAAAAACCATTTGTAGTCGGTTTATTGATACTCGTCACTTACTTTTTTTTATATTATCGAGGGTGTAGTTTCAAAAGCCATTGCCTCCATTTTCAACCTCTAAACACACACAACTGTGAAATAGTATTGTCGCAAACCTGTTATCTACAATAGCGCAGCTTGTGTACACAAAGTGCTGGCAGATAAAGATAGCGCGCAGATAAAGGTCTGCCAAAACAAACAAACTGAGATAAATGGAAATTTCTGGTGACTTCTTGACTGATAGAGATTATTCGGTTTCTGGTTTGTTTTATAACAGTCTAGAAATTATCAGTGAGGTATTTAAGAAGGCGATGACGCGCCAAGAGTCGCAAGAGTCGTAATCAGTAAACAGCTGTAGAGTGTTGTTGTAACGAGAGCTGATGTAATCAGAACGCTGTTTGTTATTGTCATCGACCTTGGTAGATTGTGTTGTATGTGACGTAATGTTGTTATGTGAGAATTGAACAGTGTATTTCTACAGAAATAAAGAACATTTGGAACATCAGCAACTCGGACTTTTAATTCTACGAACCCACAAAGTCACAGTATCAAACATCCGTGAGACAAGAAATGAGCAATAAGAAAGAATATAACTTTTAGTTAAACTAGTACTGAATGCTCTATATATTGCTAATATTTACCTAGAACATGTTTCAAAAGGACCTACCTTACATTTTCAGCTGTCAACTGTTGAATTTTGATTTGGTGACATTAGCTGAGAATGTTAGGAAGGTCCTAACAAAATATATTCTAGGTAAACACTAGCAACATATGGAGCATTGAGTACTAGTTTGACTCAAAATTATATTAATTTTGTGCTTTGTTGCATCATAGTCCTACTCATAAGAATAAGAAAGAAGTCTGTTCATCTGGTTAGAAAATACAGAAGGACAAGTCAGGGTTGCAAAATCTAGTGGTGTGTAAGGTGTACTGTTTCTAGGATTCTAAAGGGTAGTGAAAAGCATGCTCAAGAATATACTGGTTTTAATACCTAGCAAAAAACACAATGTGCCTAAATAAATCAGAGATATTGACTTCGACAAATGTGTTATCAGATTTACAGTCCACAAGTTCTACATCCAAGAGGGAACTGTACTTACGATTGGAAAGCTTCAGATAAGGTTTAAGGAACTAATCAGATATGAAGGAACTCACACAAGCCTTAGGTAAATATATTGAGATTTGGGTTTAAAATGGAATAAAACCAAATGTATGAAATGCTTATTGAAAAGCAGGATATATGCTCCCTGCAAGAAACTTATCTGCTGTCTTTCTGGTAATATAGGAGCAAAGGCAGGTCTCTTGTGTATGAGGATGAGACCTATGTAAGATAGTTGCCATACAAATTCTAAAAGCTGGACAGATGAAAGATAAAATACTGGTTTATTAGCACCCATACCCAAGGGAGAAAGACATCATTGTTCAGATGGTGGGAGGTATGGCTTCATGCCAAATCTCTACTTATGTATAAATCAAATCAAAAGTCTTAAGATTTTTACTGTAAAATGAATCCACAAAATTAAATTAAGTAGTTGAAAACCATGCTTATTCTTAATTATCCTCAAAGTTTAGCCCTAATATTTGACAACATATCCTATCACAATGCTCAAGTAGATAAACCACAAACATCGAACTCCCTAAAAACTGGTATGAAAGACTGGCTGTTAAAAGATGGTATTGTTATGCAAATAAAAATATTTAGTAATTATTTTCCACTTATCTTAAGAAGCTGATGACAATACTTCTATCTTGTTTTTACGAAATTAATTTCATGAGCATTATTATTATTATTTGCCCACATCTTCAGTCAACACACTTCATTGTCAAGGTGAAGATTTAATTAAAGGTGAAGATTAAATCTTCAAAGTGAAGATTTTATAAAGATTAATAAAGGCCCTTTAAAATCTTGCATTACAAATTTTAATAAAATACTTAATGAAGTGAAAGTTATATCAGACAAAGAAAAACATTTTGTAAAGGTTAGTAATCCTGTTTTACCTAGAATTTATGCCCTTCCTAAAATTCATAAGCCCGGTAATAAAATGAGACCTATTGTTAATTGTATAAACTCACCAACTTACAATTTAGCAAAATGGTTACACAAAAAATTTAGTAATTTTGATAAATTTGAAAGTTTAAGTATTAAAAACTCTTTTGAACTAATAAAAAAGATTGATATTGTTGTATTATCTAAAACTGCTACACTTATTTCTTTTGATGTAACTGCCTTATATCCTAGTATTCCTAGAGAAAAACTTTTAATTTACTTAAAAAACTTGGTTGAATTCAATAAATTTACATGAGGACTTAATAGTTGATTTTGTTACAACTTACTGATTTTTATTTAGATCAAAATTTTTTCACTTTTAATGCTGAATTTTTTCAACAAACTTTTGGCTTAGCAATGGGTAATCCTCTTTCACCTCTTTCACCTTTTCTTGCTGATCTTTTTATGAGTTTTTTCGAAATTAAACTCACTAAAGCTTTTCCTTTAATTTTTAAAACATGGTATAGATATGAACCACGGATCTTCTGGTTTCCGTCCAGCCGCACTACCATTGTGCTACTATGGCCAACGTGCCGATATGACATTGAATTCTCCAACTGACTCATATTTTCCCGGTAAACCACTTAGGAGTTCTCATAAACACATGAGACAACTACCTTAATGGCGACTTACTATATTGTAAGTACTTTAAGGCCCGGGCTTTATAGTTAACCACTATTAGGTCAATTAATGGAAATTAATTGTTCTTTCACACTGGCTGTGTGTAGGCTAAATTGTGGAAACGTAGAGTCAGACAGTGTGAAAGAATAATTAATTTCCATTAATTGACCTAATAGTGGTTTGAACTATAAAGCCCGGGCCTTAAAGTACTTACAATATAGTAAGTCGCCATTAAGGTAGTTGTCTCATGTGTTTATGAAAACTCCTAAGTGGTTTACCGGGAAAATACGAGTCAGTTGGAGAATTTAATGTCATATTGGCACATTGGCCATAGTAGCACAATGGTAGTGCGGCTGGACGGAAACCAGAAGATCCGTGGTTCAAATCCCAGCTATGGCATTGAATTTTTCAGTCTGACTCTATGTTTCCACAATTTAGCCTACACACGGCCAGTGTGAAAGAACAATTAATTTGGTATAGATATGTTGATGATATTTTTTCTATTGCTCCTGAAAAACAAATTAATGATGCTTTAAAATTACTAAATTTACAAAATAAAGCTATAAAATTCACATTAGAAACTGAAATTAATGGATTTCTTCCTTTTCTAGATTTGAAAATAATAAGAAATAATAACAAATTAGATTTTGGTATTTTTAGGAAATCTATTCATATTGATAATTACATAAAAAATACAAGTTTTAACACTTTTCCACATAAATTTGCTACTTTTAATAGTTTGATTTATAGATTATTAAATAAACCCCTGAAAAAAGAAGAATTTAATAAAGAATATAAACATATTATTAATACTGCTTTAATTAATGGTTTTAATAAAGATTTTATATAAAAGAAAATTGAAAAATTTAAATATCAAGAAAGTATTAATGATAGTTCTACTCTTAAAGAAATAAAATATGATTATAAATTTAAAAAATTTACTTACCATCCTTAGGTTAATAAAACATTTTCAATTTTTTTTTAAAGAAGTTTGTATAACTTGAGTTCCTCAAAATAAATATAGTATTAAAAATTTATTACAATTTTCTAAAACAGATAGAATTCCTAATAATAAAAAATCTGGTATTTATCAATTTAATTGCTTAGATTGTGATCAGGTTTATATTGGAAAGACGAAACGTAGTTTGGAAACCAGAAAGAAAGAACATTTCCGTAACATTAGATATAAACAAATTGATAAATCAGCCGTAGCAGATCATTTAACCATGAAATAAATCCTGAAGTAAAATTGTTTAAACAATTAAATGTTCCCATAGATTTAATAGTTTGGGAAAAAATATTTATTTTAAAAAAATAAAAAACGCTTAATGAATTTTGACATACCGGCAATTGATTCTGTTTTTAGGTTTGTTTCATCTTCAGATGTTGGTAATACATAAATACGTAAATACATGGTATCCTTGACAACGAAGTGTGTTGACTGAAGATGTGGGCAAATGCTTATGAAATTAATTTCGTAAAAAGAAGATAGAAGTTGTCATCAACTTCTTAAGATAAGTGGAAAATAATTAATAAATATTTTTATTTGTATAATCTTTATTACTCCACTGTAACTAGCTTCATTTTCTGTGTAATCAGATGATATTGTGTTTGAGGAGTCATCTATAAAGGCAAAACTTTCTGATTTCATCAAGTTGCATAAATACAGTAAAAAACTTATATGTAATAAATAAGTTATTTGTAGAGCATGGACACAGTACACTCAGATGCACACCCTAGCACCCACATTTAAATCCTATTGAGTTAATCTGGGAACATGTAAAACAGTAGGTAACAAGTAGAAACAAAACCTTTAAGAAGTATGTGGAAAATCTGTGTTGTCAAAGTTTCAATGAAATTGGTCCTAAGGAATGGGAAAAAGTTTGCCAAAACTAGAGATAACAGAGCAATATTATTTTGAAAAAGATTGTGTTTAGAAAATACAATAAAGGAGATACTTATTCAGGATAATGGAGCTGACAGCAGCAATGATGAGATTGTGAGCATTTTGGCATGGAAGAAGAAGAAAAAGAGGGTGGTGGAAGAACTAGATGATAGTGAGTGAATTAGTGAGGTGTAGCTCAATATATTGTTACATAAAAACACTTTGTTCAGGTGTCAGTTCCCTCCACTGTTTACTGTTTAAAACTACGTTTGAACTTGCACTATTCTTCAAGTTGCAGCCCTATCACATCGATAAGTTAAGTGAATGGCATGGTAGCTTTCCATTCAAATTTCCACATGCCAGAATCTATAATGATTCCATTTTATCCAGGTATTTTTAATATACTTGTAATGGCAGTGCTGTATACAACATAAAGATTGGCAACTGAATATCAATAAAATATTGAAATGTTCAGCCAGCGGCAACCTAGCCCCAAAAATTATAATGCATTCCCCCACCCAAAAAAAACCACACAATTTATCATTCCCCACATTTTCACTAAGAACTTAATTCAACTATTTAGTTCCTATTTTATGCTACTGAAAAGCTTTGCAGAGGAGCTGTCTTCACAGATAATATTGTAATAGCAGTACATAATAAAATTTTAAACAAATAATTTACAGAAAACCATATTTCAGAAAAAGTTACAAATAAAGATATTTCGCAACTGGTATATTATTTTGTTACTTTGTATTTCAATATATCCTGTTATGTCTGTCTAAATAGATCATTGGAGTCAGTGCAATAATTCTGTATGTTCTGAATATCTACATACTTACTATAATGATATTGTTCATTTCCAAAAAGTAACATTAACTTGTGATATGCTAAATTATACAAAGTAATGTGAATTACACCACCACCATACAATGACTCCCTCACAAACAACAAAAGACCAAAACTATAGTTATATATAATTTCCTTCTCATTATTATTTCATAATAATCTAAAATAATGAAATTAAAACAATAAATTCTAATCTAAACAGTCTTATTAGCAAATGCTTCTGCCCCTCCACTGCCACCGCCACCGCCATTATAAGCATTAAGCTTTTACATACCTTCTTCTTTAATTGCCAATTTTATATCCAAAGAAATAAAAGCTTTACAGCATTTAATAGATCTGTGAATTACATTCTTAACATTACTCCCAATATTTATCTTGAACACTAAATCCCCCAAAACCAACAATTTAATCCTTTATTCAATGATAGATTTAAAAGTGTGTTTACTTGCCTGTAGGACTTGGCATTATCACAGGATTGTGACTTCTAAGCTCTGACACAAGAACTCCAACAGAAAAAGGAGAAATTGGAGGGGTAGGTGGAAAGTGATCCCATACCCAACCTTTTTCTTCATTGCTTCTATAATCAGTAGAATTTTCATAATTAATAAAACAAACAGGAGAAGTTTACTTTGAATATATTATTAGTGAAAATGCACACAATGTGCAAATACAATAATATACAATACAACAGTACACGGTTAGATTAATCCAGTACTATTTTTATTATTGATATTTATCTAGTTTTGTAATTTTGAGGCTGATATCTTTCAGGACTTTCATCACACAGTTCACACATGCAGTCTTTGTCTGACTGATGGAATTTTCAGCAGTCTGTGATGAAATTCATAGGTTGCATACCGTGATATCAACTAGAAGCTTAAATCTTTGGAGAAAAAAATGCCTGATTATACATTAGGCAACATAAAAAATACTACCACAGAAAATGTTAGAAACTATCTAGAAAAAAAGGGAAATGAAGATAGCATAGAATGCAAAGAACTATGCACAAAAAGTCATATATGAAAAGGCCTCCAAAATAGGCGTCCCATTTATATTTCTGGAAGAAACAGAATCCAGATTTTTGGCCTCAAGGAGTAAGAGTAAGGAGATTTCATTTTTGGACATCATGATAAAACAAAGAAGGAGAGGAAAGATGATAAACATACTGATATACTCCTATGGAACATGGAAGGCTTAAAGTGTGCAATACCATTCATATCAATAGAAACACAAACGAAGTAAGATGCCATCATCCTCACAGAAACATTTTTAAAGGATATTATAATATAAAAGAATATTTTAGCATCCATTCCTTTGCACAAACTATGTGAAGACGAGCTGGAGGAGTCTCCATCTTCCTCAACCATGTCTGGGAAAAATAAAGAAAATAATAAAGAAGAAAACACAATTATTGTTTAAACAAATTGCATCACAATAACAGGCATCTACGAAAGGGTAGAGCCACACTGAAAAATTCACTGCCATAGCCGGGATTTGAACCACGGATCTTTTGGTCTCCATCCAGCCGCTCTAAATCATTGAGCTACTATGGCCAACATGCCAACATGACATTAAATTCTCCAACGACTCGTGATCCATTGTTCAAATTCCAGCTATCGCATTGAATTTTTCAGTGTGGCTCTACCCTCTTATAGTGCATCCTACACATGGCTAGTGTGAAAGAACAATTGATTTCCATTAACAGGCATCTACGCTGAACCCAGATAGTGATAGAAGATTAAATCAATAGAATAACAGAAGTATTAACACAAATAACAGCTGACAAAAGAGTAATCTCTGTTGGTGATCTCAGCACAAGTATAGACTAACTGAACAGGAAAATAGAAATGATCCTGGAAACACTAAATGAGGGAAGATTCAGGCTCATTGACAAATTTGAATTGAAAACATGCATAGCACCAAATGGATCTAGCACTATAGACATCATACTATTTAGAGGAGATAGCATAGTGTCAATTGATCAGAAAGTACTTGGACATCAGTAGTAACACCAAATACAAAACTATATCAAACAGGATATCAAGGAAACTATACATTGTAAAATTAAAAGAAAACTTAGGAAAAATAGAAAAATCAACATGCCTGAAAAAAAAAAGTTAAGGGAAGTAATGGAGCTATGTACAATGACTTTGCAATCATGTCCATTGAAAATAAAAAAGAAGAAATCAAAACCTTCATTTGACAAGGAGTTTTGTGATGAATAGAAGAAGGCACATAATTTGCGAAAAGCTTTTTCCAATTTTGATTTTGGCAAATGCATCATAATAATAGTTTGAAAAATTTAATTTGGTTACCCTTACGTCTAGTGCCAAGCAGACCTGCACGTTGTATGAGTGTGCGAGAGAGAGGGAAATATAAAAAGAGTGGGGTAACAAGCTGGCAATACTGAGTGCTCTAACGCATATGATTAGCTGGACTCTAGACTCTTCCCATTTGAAACACATTATAAACGGGCTGATGTCCTGGACCCTGGAAAACAACCTACAAATAAATCACATAAAAAAACAATTATTTTCAGAACATGTGGTAAAATGATGCCAAAAGGCAATCTGACCCTTCAAAATGAACCACTAAAAGTAGTATCAAAGTTCAGATGCCTTTGGAGTCACTCTCCAAACCACATTAACATCATTAATATTCATGTGAATGAAAGAGCAACAGTAGCAACAAAAGCAATTGACAACATCCAACAGTCTCAAAGACACTCAGTAGAAACAGCAGTGACACATTTTAAAGCAGCCATTTTTAAACAAAGATAGGAAATCCAGGCTTTTGCATCTAGATGTTTCAAATTATTGATTTATTATTTGGTTATCTAACTGAAAAAGTATGGTTTTGTATTCATTAACTACCAGTTTATTCTTTTCAAGCCATTCCAACAACTGCCTGAAAGAATTTGTTGTTTACTGTAGTTTGTTAATGCTACTCTCTCTAGGAAATAAATTTGTGTTGTTTATATGCAGGACTATATCGGCATTGGGTACACAGTCAACAGCATACCAAAATTAGGACCGGTCTCAGAACTGAGGCTTGAGGTATTCCAAATCTGACAGACTAAAGTTATGAGCACTTGAACTTATTAAGCCATTAGTATGATCTTTGTAAAGGATTTACATTTTGAGTTCTTAATCAGATGCAAACCATTTTATTACTGTGACACTTATTTCCTTTATTTGTGATTTTACTATGAATTTTATTTTTGACTAGATCAAATGCCTGAGTAAGTTTATAAACATCCTATGCCTATTAAATTTTAGATGAGTCGCGTTTTTTACACATCTGCTTCACTTTCGTACCTATTTTGAGGACATGTTTCGCAAATCTTCGCTTGCATCTACGGCTCTTGTGCGACTGACGCTAGATCCAGCGGTGTGGGTAATTCTGGGGTTGTTGCTGCCATCTGTTGATTTAGTGATGAACTGAAAAGTGGGATTCTCTTCTAGCGGGATTTCAAAGTTCATTAGTTGGTTTTTATGTTTTTCTATGTATATCCTCTCCCATATGACGAGTTCACTATGTTTTTGTACGTATTTTAGTAATTCTGTGCTATCTTCAATTTCATGATTTTCAGACCAGAAATGAGCTGCTATTGCGGACTTATCAATATTTTTGTATCTTAAGTGCCTGAAGTGTTCTTTCTTTCTAGTGCCTATGTTCCTTTTTGTCCTTCCTATGTAAATTTTTTCACAGTCTTTACACTTAATTTTGTAAATGCCTGACTTTTCCTCTGGTTTTATCTTATCAGTATTATTACTGTGAAGTAGGTTTTTAATGTTGTAATTGTTTTTTGATGCCAATGTTATATTGTATTTCTTGAATATTTTTTGGAACTTTTTTGTGGCCCAGGGGTGGTAAGTAAATTTAGCAAATCTAGTTTCTTGTTTTATTGGTGTGAGAGCTGTGATCTGTTTTAATTTCTTTTGAAGTTTGAATAATTTTAGTTTTTTATCTACAAGGTCTGAAAATCATGAAATTGAAGATAGCACAGAATTACTAAAATACGTACAAAAACATAGTGAACTCGTCATATGGGAGAGGATATACATAGAAAAACATAAAAACCAACTAATGAACTTTGAAATCCCGCTAGAAGAGAATCCCACTTTTCAGTTCATCACTAAATCAACAGATGGCAGCAACAACCCCAGAATTACCCACACCGCTGGATCTAGCGTCAGTCGCACAAGAGCCGTAGATGCAAGCGAAGATTTGCGAAACATGTCCTCAAAATAGGTACGAAAGTGAAGCAGATGTGTAAAAAACGCGACTCATCTAAAATTTAATAATTTTTCGCTTCACTGTGGTGTTCCAATACAGTTGAATCTCGATATATCCTATGCCTATTTCTTTACTACCTAAAGCATGATGCACACCCTTTTAAAAGTCTATTAGCAAATCCAAAGCACCTCAAAAAATGTAGAATCTGAAATATAAAAAGAAATTTAAAACTTCAAACTAAATATAAATTTATAAAAGGTATTCTTTTAACTTACAATTCGATGGATTGTAGTGGCATATTTGAAAGACTAGACATACTGGAAAAACGAGCTACACTGATCTGAAATGAGGCTTTGAAGGATGGTTCATCAAAGCAAGGAAACACTCGTCTTGCATTTGTTGGTGCCATCTTTGTGGCTGCAAACCACCTGTAACATACAAATATATATATAATAAAAATATTATGTGTCACATTCACATGACTTTCTACCTGCTATTGTTTAGATCATATAAGTACTTCACAAAGGCTTATTTTTCTGTCTACTTCATGTTAATTGAAATAAACCTTTGTAGAAATATTTTCATTACAATTTTATTGTGGTTACAAGGTAGATACAGAAAACAGAATCAATAGTCACAACTGTTGCCATATATCTCCTGACCTAGTACCATGCTGTTATGAGAAACAAGCGAATAGTGTGAATTTGTGGGTTCGTAAAATTAAAAGTCCAAGTTACAGAAAGTCAAAATGCTCTTTATTTCCGTAGGAACACTGTTTGGACACCCTTGGCAGCAAGATGATGTATCATACACAAATATAATCTACAAGGTCATTGACCACAAACAAAAGAGTTCACTTTCAAAACACAGCTGTACGTGGACAGTTCTCAAGTTCCAATTCAACTCTCTCCACAACTAACTGCGGCTTCCTTTTATATGTCCATTCATGGTTCCAGAAGTTAATCGAATGTTCTGTAATGTGGTACCAGACGAAACACAAACCCTCCAGTCACCTAACTTTATCTGTTTTGGCAAGCCTTTTATCCGCAGTGCACTATCTGTCTCTTTGTGCATGCCGGCCGTCTTTATCGCAACAATGTGATTGACGAAAATACTTTAGAAAGATAAAAAATTTGTAAACAGTTTCCTACAGAGCACTAATTTGAAGCAGGGGAATTTTCTGAAATTCTTAGTGTTGCATCTTTGAAAGATACTGAAATTAAATATCAAGTTTTATATTATCTTGCTTTTTGTTGTTGAGTTACACTGATTACAGGCATGTGTTCAAGGACTAATTGAACTAGTTCAATTCCTAAATATGGAATTATGGATAGAAGACAACTTTCTTGGACTCAGGGACCCTAAACATGTATTTATGGTGAAATCTCAGCAACAAATTTTTGGGTAAAATACAGTGGCTTCTCTTTCCTACTATAGGTACAGGGCAGAGAAAGTAAAAATCTAATTTGCTGCATTTACATTACTTTCTTTATTCAATCTTTTACAAACTATTCTTACAAAAGTCAATTGTAGTACATTCTTGTTAATCAGATAACTTTCAATTTCATTGATACAGTTCTTGTAGGATCTAGTAAATGAAGAGCATGTCACTATGCAATGACTTTGAAATTTCATACTCTTTTCATAACCATTAGAAAAAATCAAATAATGACTTACAGTTGGGAAAAGTATAAGTCCCCATTATTCACAGCCAATAATAACAAATATCTCGGAAATAGTAACTATAGAAATAAAATAAAAGCACTTCACATAAATGGTATGCTTTAAGATTTATATCTTTTGCATAGACTTTGCCTGTCCCTTTTGGTTTATCAGTTATACAAAAGTAATTATAGATGAACAGGGTTTCACAGGACTTAAAGTTCATGATATACACTTTATAGTTGTGCTTAAGCAAAAGTATTAGAAACAGTGATGTATTGATAATTTATAAAAGATGAACTGGAACAAGAAACATTAAGCTTCACTAGCTAGAAAGGGTACAGACCAAAGTTCTGTATGAATTCCTCTGGTAAATAAATATGAATATGAGGTTTTGAGGACCAGAACTTGTTTGCATCATCACGTATGTCCAACATGCCAATGTTTCTAACATGAGCATATTTTGATGAGGAGACAAATACATAGTCCTTGAAATATTTTCATATACCTTTTTAGATAATGATGTTTAGTGTATCTAGTTCCAACTCATCTTTATAAATTATACTTTTTATAACACAAATCTTAGTGCTGAATTTGGAGACAGTGAAGCAAATTTCAATAATAAACTATACTTTTTAATGTATTTTGAAAATATCTTAAACATACTGTGAATTAATTGAGATTGTCCGAGTTGCTTTCCAAAAAATAACAATTTTCTCTGTTAATGGGGTTGGGCTGAGAGAATTTTCTTTAAGCTCTCTGTGTTATATTCTTGGAAATTGCTGATCTTAAATAGGCACTACTAAAAATAAAGAAAGAAATAAGGTAACTATCAGTAAAAACAATGAAGGAACAAGTAAAGTGATTAAGCGCGTTTAGCCTGGAAGACATATGATATAACTAATATCTATTGACTTAATGGTTGTATATAAAAATGAATTTTTTTCTTATTATTAAAAAAAGCTATTTACCTTTTATTTGATTCATCTCCATAACTACTTCTGAAGAATCCTTGAGCATTCTCACTATCTAATGCACCATAGAATTCCATTTCTAACTGATAGGCAATTCCTTTCTCCAACTCTTCTATTAATGTCACTGAAACACGCTCTTTTGAGGTATCCCTTGTTATGCTGGAGATTGGTTGTGGTTCATCATTTTCAGTCACCTGGTTCCTGAAATGAATTTCCGTCAATTAAAACATTGCTTAGTTAACTAACCATTAACTCTCAGTAGCTGATAATACTTTTTACTACAGAAAGAAACATACATATAAATTTACTAAGTGTACAACAATAATTTTAAATTAGCAAATAATTAAGTAGGTTTAGGATAGCAAAGGTGAAGAAATGTTTACTTTGATTGAAACTGTTGACTCCCTTAACTTATTTGAATATGACTGTAATATTATGACAATAAATAGTTAATTTAGCACATAAAGGAAAAGGCCTCCTGTTTACACAGGACCAAGCTCATACTTAGGCTCCAAAGGCGAGCAACCCCTTGGGAGCTTTGTCGTGTTGTTACTGCTTCTTATTTTATCTATTTATACTTTCTACTCTTGTATCATTTCCATTCTACTTTTCCCCCAAACACTTCTGCACTACACTTTTCACATATTGCACTTGCTATCATTGTCTTTTTGTCTCACTTGGTACTAGTTGATTCTTGCTTGGTGCCAGCTGCCTCCATATTTCTCTCTTTCTTGCCACTCTTGTCCAATGACTTATTGCTTTGGTTTTGAATTAGTCTGCCCATCTGGTTCTTTGGCATCCCACATTTCTTTGTTCTTTTCTTGGGTCCTACGTCGTGACCTGGTGTGTCCATTTCTAATGATCCAAATGTCGTACTTGTCCAGCCCATTTTTATTTTAGGCTTTGTGCCCTTTCTACCACATTGCACAATTTTGTTCTACTTTTTAATTCTTCATTCCTAATTCTGTCCCTTAGTGAAATGTTTTGCACTTCATTCTCCTTTGACACAACTGTAGCTGCTTTTTCAGTTTTCTGGTCAAGGATCATGTGTAGCATTGGTATTACACATTTATCTAGGATTTCTGTCTTAGTACTTACTTTTTGTCTCTTGCCTGTGAGTAGGAACATGAATGACCAAAATTTGTTCCATGCTAGTCCTATTCTGCATTTGATTTCATTTTTTGTGTTCTTGTTTAGGAAGACGCTTCTTATGTACACATATTGTTGTATATACTTAAGTGGTGAATGATGGATTTGAATAGTGTCTTCTGTTCTGTTGGTCAAAACTTTCATTTTGCAGGATTCATTTTCTGCTAACTTTGTGCAGATCTCTGATCATTTTATCTAGCTGACCTTACTGTTAGAAATGAAATGTGTAGTGTTTAATGCCAGCTTTTACTACACACGGCACCACAGGCGGTATTATTATTAGAGTGATGTCATTCACAAATCTGAGATATGTCAAATTCTGATCATCTGTATTTAATCCATGCTTGTCTTTCCATTTCATTATCCATAACTGATGTTCCAGCATGCTTGTAAATAATTTTGGTGGTACAGAGTCTCCTTGTTTCACATCTCTTTTTATTCGAAAACATTCGCCATCTCTTTCTGTTCTTACCTTTGCTGAACTGGTTTGGTGTATTTTACCTAATAGCCTTGTGTATTTGATAGGAATCCCTTGTTGTTTTAAAGCCTGTAACACTCATGTTCCCAGAATCAAAAGCTTTATTATAATCTATGAAGGCGATGCAGATTTACTGTTGGTAGTCTTGCATTTTCTCTGTTTAATTGACATATAGTTTGGAGGTGATCGATGGTGCTATAAAGAAGTTTAATTATAATAGCTCATTGGTTACACAGTGTTTTATGTCCTGATTGCCAGATTATCACAAATTTTGGCAGTCACTGTTTGCCCCATAGCAGTATCAGAAGTGTTCTTAAAGTGTCTGTGTGATCCAGAAAACACAAAGTCTACAAGATATTCCTTTCTTAGAAGTGTTGAAAACAGTGTTGTTATAATAAATTAAATTTAAAGGAGTTGATTAATGACACTAAACAACACTTACTTTTAAATTTTTCCGGAACATGTTTCAGAGACTTTGCCTCCATCCTCAACCGGCCATTGACTGGTTCTCATTGGTGTAGTTGACGATATTTTGTCATAGGTCTCCTCTAGTGGCGGTTCAAGGAACTTGCTGAACAAATCTTTTTGGGGGATGTCAAAATTGAATACTTTGTTCCTATTTTTTGAAATGAAGATTTGTTCCCATGTGGATAATTCTTGTTTTCCTGATGTATGTTTTAATAGTTTTGGTTCTGGATTTATGTTGTGGTTTTTTCCCCAAAAATGCGTGGCAATTGCTGATTTTTCTAATTGTTTATATTTTATGTTTCTAAGGTGTTCCTTTGCTCTTGTTTCTAAATTTATTTTGGTTTTTCCAATATAATAGTCAACTTTATTATTTAGTCTCATTATTGCAGTGCAGACTTCACTACTGCTGCTAAAATTGCCTGTCTGGTTCTAAAGCGAACTCCTCTAAGTGGTAGTTTCATTTTCGCAAAAAGGTCAAAAGCGCATGGGCTCATATCTGGGAAGTATGGAGGATGCTCCAGAATTTCCCAGTACCATCAGCAAAGTAAATTAACAACAAGGGCAGATGTGTTATAATGAGCACCATTATGTAACACGTTGGGAAGAGAGTTCAGGAGTTTTGGACGTTTATGATGCACAGCTGGTCATAAATGGTGTTCCATAAAGTGACTGTAATATGCACCATTCACAGAATTCCCTTGAGGAACTGAGTGAATGATAACAACACCATCAAAATCATAAGCAACAATGAACATGACTTTAAGTGGATCCTGTTCTTGTTGATACTTTTTTGGCCATAGTGAATCAATGTGCTGCCACTCATTTGATTGTCTCTTAGATTTTTGGTGGTAGCAGGTTTCATATAATGTTATCATATATCAAAGAAAGTGCTCGCCTACACGTTCATAGTGCTCTAAGTGTAATCTTGTTGTTTCCATCCTTTGCCACATTGTTTCCTCTGTAAGATTGTGTGGAGCCCATGAAGCGCAGATACTTCTCATCTTTAACTTCTTGCTCTAACAGCATTCACATGCACATCATTACTTGCTGATTTCGGTCTGCCAGTTCCACATTTTTGATTAACATCCTCCCTTCCTCTATGAAATGTATTTTCCCACCTAGCCATGGTACAATATGGTAGTCTGTCTACCAGAGGCTTCCATAATTCTGTATGGCATTGTCGAGCATTGATACCTCTTGTAACTTGAATTTTAATGAGGCATCTTTGTTCATATTTATTAAACATATTTAGAGCACTGAAGAGAACAGTCTACAGACAAATTCAATAAAAATGACTTATTAATTAAAATTATTGACTTCAAACTCACAGCTAACGAACATTAGATGCTCTTACTTTTTATTGTTATCAGGTTACACTATTTACCGCTGATGGCTTCAAAGCAGGCAGTGTTGCCACTAATTTTTGAATGACCCATGTATTTTTCATATAGATTTATTTTATAGCTCTATGTGTAACTGGAAATTAGTCATTATCAACAAAATGCATTTGCTTTATGCATTTAACAACTGGAAGTCACAGCAACAATATATGTAATTTGCAGCATTTGGCTTTCTGCTTTAGAAGCTTGCTATATTATTCTGCTTGTCAGAGTCTTGGTGCAGTTTGAAAATAGTGTTTAAACTTAAATGAAAAAAATCTTGCTTGGAGAGCAAGAAAGTTATACCACCATTACAGAGGCAGCAATATAAGAATAACAGGATTTTGAATAGCTTACCTATCATAAGGTCCTGGAAGACGGCGTAGTGTAACAGCTTGATGTACTATCCTAAGATGAGGATGTGCATGAAGAATAATAGTATGTGTACTTTGTTGACAAGTAAGATTCACTTTAACTCTCCCCCGATAGTGACCTTCTCCAGGATATGGTATAAGCTCTAGAGCATATCCTGCAGGAAGCACTGTCCTAGGAAGGCGATAGTCATCGAGTCGTGCACGGGCTTCTGCAGTATCTACACTTCGATGCACACGTCCATTCTGAGGCACTACTAATGTAATTCCAAGCAGAAATACTAACAAACTAGAAAAAAAAAATGAAAGAAAGTTAAATCTCGGTTTAATGATCCAAGTTAGAAATAGAATGAAACATAAACTTCAAACACATTCTGAAAGAGAGGTGAGGATTACTCCCTAAAGAGAAAGAGAAGTTTGCCTTGCATATCTTCTATCCATTTCTTTGTTTATCCACTGTGTTCATTTAAGGATAATGTGATAATTTGCTATAACAAGGTTTAGTTGATTGAAATTAATCATTCTTCCACACTAGCCATGATTAGCCTAAGGTTTGGATAGGTAGAGTCTGACTAAAAAATTCAATGCCATAGCGGGAATATCAACCATGGATCACCCGGTCTCTGTCCGGTTGTTCTTAACAATTGAGCTACCATTGCCCACATAACATTAAATTCTCCAACTGATTTGTATTTTTCCCAGTAAACCAATAGCGGTTCTCATATACAACGAGATACATACTGTTTGTGGTAACTTACTAAGCAGATAAGTTACAGGCTTCATAGTGAAATACTATTATGTTAATTGATAGAAATTAGTTGTTCTTCCACAATAACTGTGTATAGGCTAAGGTTAGATAGGCAGAATCAGATTGAACAATTCAATGCCATAGCTGAGATTTGAACCACGGATCTTCCAGTCTGATAATAACCTAACAGTGGTTTAACTATGAAGCCTGGAACTTAAGTACTTACACTATTGTAAGTTGCCACAAACAGTGTTCTCATCTTTTGGGGTTTTGGGGTAATTCAAAAATGTCGGAAAAATGTTTTTCGAATGCAAAAAAGAGTTATAAGAATAATAGTGAACCAACCTGCACATGTGAGCTGTAGAGTGTATTTTAAAGAACTGAAAATTATAACCCTGCCATGTTTATACATATACAAAGTTCTTTTACATGTAAAAGCTAGTTTAAATTGCTTTAAAGCATATGCAGTGACATACCAGCATGATACAAGAAACAGTTCAAACCTACTACTAATTAGTCATAATACCACGTTATACAAACATTCCTTCACTTATAGTGGTACCCAGCTGTACAATAAGTTACCTCTTTATTTAAAACAGATTGAAAACCAAAATATTTTTAAATTGAAACTATAAAATATTTAAGTGAAGCATGTTTTTATTCTATTCAAGAGTATTCAAAAAGTTAGTTGTATTATTATATTTTGGCATTTACTCTTATACATGTTTTTTTGTAATTTCTGTATTTCAATTTTGTTCTTAAATTTTGTAAATATTTTTGTTTTTATGTGTCTACAATCTTGTATGGAGATTTAAAGGATGAATAAATTGAATTGAATTGAACAATGAGAGATCCATGGTACAAATCCTGGCTATGTCATTGAATTTTTCATTCTGATTCTACCTGTAGAAGGTTTCACTGTGCTTGGGCATGATAAAGATGTTTATGTTTCAAGCTAATATACATATTGCAATATACTAAATACGTTTCCTTATCATTCTGTGCATATTTAGAGATAATTTAACATTTTAGGTCATTCATTTGTGGCCTTCGATAAACAACTGAAGAGTGTCACACAAACATGCTGTGTACCTGGATTATTTTACGAGAGAGAATGAAAAAGAAGAAAATTAAATTTTATGTGTTGTATTTATATAGCATTCTCACCCATTTTCATTTATCTTTGTTTGTCATATTAATCATACAAAAGCTTATTTTTGTTCTATTTCCTTTATAATAATAAATACTTTTGCAGAAATAGTTACATTACTCTTCTTGGAATAGACAAAAGTGGAATAAAGGAAATCATTTAAATATTTCAAGTCCACCTATAAGCTGGACTTGAAATTTTGTATTTTTTCAATGATATCACCAGAAACAGCTGAATAGTGACCACACTTTGATGGAAATTCAAACCAATAATTAACAGTAGATATATTGGAAATGACTAATTCTACAAAATAGATATTCGAAATGTAATATATGTTTACAAGAAGTCTACCTTCATTGTACAGTACAGCTTTGCTTATCTCTTTAACATTTACTGCTATACAAATTCAAACAAAATTTCTTCCAAATGAAGAGGACTTCGTAGGATACTCCCAGAAAATTCAAGATGTGCATTGTATTTGTCATGTAAATACCTTAAATAGGAGAACTTAGAGTAAGAACGTGTATAGGGGTGAAACAGGTTACGCACTTATTTTTACTGGAGTATTGTACCATCTGCCACTGACTCATGTAATTTCTTGCTCGCATGCCTATCAGTCATGTATATTATGGGCAAGCCAGTCTCACATAAGTTAACAGATTTATTGGATGTTGAAGAAAAACCTAGTTTGATCTAATTGTTCATCTTATTCATCAAACCTACAAACAGTGAAAGTTGTATCAGTGTGTTTAGCAGTACATGTGGTAGCAGTCTTATTGTTAAACTTTTAAACACATACTTTGAAATATAGCGAGATTTAACTGTATTGGGACACCACAGTGAAGCGAAAAATTATTAAATTTTTGATGAGCCGTATTTTTTACACGAAAGTGAAACAGATGTGTAAAAAATACGACTCATCAAAAATTTAATACATACTTTGAAAGTTCTTTGTTGGCTGTAGTTTGAAAGGAATAGACTGGATGGGGCAGAATCAGCTAAGTTCCCATGCATTCAGATATTTTGTCGTTGATTCAAAGAAGGCAATTGACTACCATAATACAGATTAATGTAACATTTAGTATTTTCACACCACTTTTATTATTTTAGGTTGCATTCTCAATATGCCACGGAATTACATTTGTAAAACCAATTGCCAAATTTTATTTTTTCATTACACCAAGAGATATACTTCCAATTCCAACATATCAGTGACCATTTTACAAATGATCACATGGAAAGACTGTTATAATAAATGATTCCTCTTATAGAAATGATCTCATCAAAAAAGAAAACAGCAAGGAAGCTGAAGAATGGCAAATATATAGAAAATTGATCTATGCAAAGAAATCTAAAGTCCCAGAAATTAGTAATTTGGGTAGTTACTTAGAGACTAAATTGCTCAAAGATGATTCCATATGTCTTCCTTCTGTTTACAAAGACGAAGGATTGTTGGGTGAGATGCATGAAGTGCTTGAGATGGCCCCATGAAGGCTATGGAAAGATGATGAACTGGACTTGCACACATGCGTACCTGTCTTAGAAACAAACACTAATACTACCCAGTTTTGCCCATTGAGAATCCCATTGTGCCCAGGTATAGGGCAAAACCATATTTTATAAAGTATATTGCCATTTTCATTACATGAAATATGAAACAAATTATTGATATGTTGATATATGCATTACCTATAAAACATTAGATTGTTCATATAAATGCAATTTCTGATATTAAATATATTACAACATCAATGTTTTGTTTATGTTTCTTTAGGGTCCCGGTCTTTCCTCATGTTCCCCTATATGTCACTTGGATCAAAATTACTAGAGCCATGTTTGAGAACATAAGAAATTTTTTTAAAGTGTTTCATGCTAGGGTCAGTTTGGAATGAAGGAATTTTATTGAAAGTCTTTGAAGATTCTTACTTAAATATGAAGTCTGGTATTTATCCAAGTTTTTGTTTTACGATTATGCTATTCACAGACATAGGTACCTTAGACTCACAGTCACACATACGTGCATGGACACACACACACACACACACACACACACACACACACACACACACACACACACACACACACACACACACACACACACACACACACACACACACACACACACACACACACACACACACACACACACGCGCGCGCGCGCCCACACACACACACACACACACACACACACACACACACACATACACCACACACATAGGCACATACACACACAAATATACACTTTTTTTTCTAAGTATATCTCTTATAGGTTCAAGGGTGTCACAACCTGTATTTCTCTTGAAATCTCACTATAAAATTGAATGGAATGGAATACCTTCTGCACATGGTGGAGAAAGTAAAAATAAACAGAAAGCACTACAGTGAATATACTCATTGTGAAATGTAGTGGTAGTCTGGTTGATTTCTCCACCACTTCTGACAGCGTTAGCTATATTCCTTCTTATGCAAATGAGAACCATGGGAGAAAGAATATTTTGAAAATATTTTATTAAGTGTGCTAAGAAGTTTACTAGTTGTGTTGGGGTTAAACATAGCCTGTTAGGAATTTAACTTAATTTTGGGGAAGTTCTGTTAGGTGAGACTCGTGATGAGCCTGGATTATGCTCAAGTTGCAACAGCTAGTTCATGCAATGGAGCACGACTTTTAACATTTGGATTTTTTTTAAGTAGCATTACTTACGGAACATGATTATCTGGCCAATCACTTACACAGAATAGGAATTTATACAAGTCAAAATTGTCCTCTGTGCAACAAAGAAGAGGAAATGACTGAAGAACATCTTTTAACCTGTGAAGCCCTACCTGTCGGACCCACTACACAGAAATATTGGAGAGCAAGAGAACTAATGGCTTCATTGCCAAAGCCTAGCATTTGAAAACAACAACATTTGCATTTGTATCAAGTTTTACATTCTGTTGAAACAGATGTATAAGGCTAGATATTTCTGAAACTATGGTTTATTATTTTATATGTCTTGTTTATGCTTGTTTATAATGCTTGTATTTCAATTTGAATTCCATCATTATTGTGTAAGTATTGTTGAGGAAAATATGATGATCACACATCTGGGATAACTAAAGAGAGTTTTTTGGTAGAAAGAGCTTGTTAGAAGTAAAAATTTGACAGGTAAAGAAGCTCGTTGGAAGAAAATGCTTCTAGTTGTTTGTTGTATAATTTTAGAACTAAGAATAAATAATTCTACATATAAGATTAGAGTAATTAATTAAACACAACATAACCTGACAGAAATAAGACTCAGCACACTGGATGGGACCTTGAAATGGATAATTCTTAGTAAACACCATTTGTAAAACAACTGGTGCATTATCTTTTAAAATATTTGCATCAGTGTAAGGTCGGTTAAACTAAACATTCAAAAATGCAATGTATTTTGCCACTGTCAAAGCAGATGGTTGTTTTTGCAAATTTCTTAATGAACCAATTTAATCTGCTGAAATTAATTTTGTCATATTAAACCAGTTTTATTTGTGAAAGATTAAATTTAAATAAATGCAGTAGTTGATAGTGAAAAGGAAACTATAATAAAACTGTTAGCAGAATTAAAATGTAAAGATTCTATACTGGTTTATTTAATTTATTGCAAAATTATGAGACAATCCTTTTTCCTGATTAAGGTGCATGTAGAGAATATAAATCACAGTGACTTTATAAGTTAATTAAATATTTTATACTTGAAAACTAAAAGCAAGCAAAAACAAAAATGTTAAGCTCTTTATACTGTCATGTACAAACAGGAAGTCTTAATATGCAAAAATAATACTTCTTAAAGATATATAAACTATTAATAGCCATTACCCTATTTCATGCTTTTCTTTGTCTTTTATCACTTGTAGCAGTTGAAATTAAATATGATAGAAATTTTTGTGAGAAGGGAAAAATATTACTTTGTATGTTCTGCTACAGAACACACTCTTCAGTATATGCAATGAAAGTTCATTACTGGAATCATCATGCAAACAAGTCTGTATGAATAATGGCCTTGGTCATGTGCACAAATTTCATGATTTCAGTTATGAAAGCTTAACATGGCATTAATTTAAAAACTATCTCACTGACACTACGTATTGATAGTAATTGCTAGGTACTTCAATCCCCAAAAAGAAATTAACTCAAGCAGATGTAAAGATATAAAACACAAACACTACCTACACATATTTTGTGTTGGAGCAATCACCTATCTTATAAATACAAACAGTACACCTATAGGAGGGTGAACAGAAGCTTTATAAATATCCAAATTGTCACTAAAGCAAAGCTTCATAAAATGAAGGTTTGGAAAAAATGTTAATATCCTGTCTCCCTTCATTAGGGCAGAAATATCAGTTATACAGAAACAATTAAATAATAACAAAATGTTATTGTTTGATAATAACTTAGCTGTATTAAATGCATCACAAACTATTGTGCATGCCTATGTTTGGTTAAGGAAATGAGGTTACTCACAACCTACCTTGACATGAATTTGGAGCCTGACATTGCTTGGAATAAAACCATCACTATCTCTTCCTGTCAGAAATGTGCAGTCTGCTGCTACTTTTCTGTTTCCAGTGACAAGTCATGATGGATTCCCCTACTCAGTTAAGTAACTATAATTTGCCACAGAGCTGATGAGGAAGAAGACACTAAAGCTGACCAACTGCTCACTCAAACTGTTAGAGAACCATTAAGGAGAATATATTTATCTTTCTTGCTCATGCAGCTTACAACTTCAGCAATGAATAACTCCATTAATTGTGTCTGTGTTGAGAAGAACATAATGACATAGGTTGTATATCTTAATTATAAACACCTGTCTCAATAAATTGAAGCAGATATATCCTGATATATATACTTCTTTGCTGTGCTTGAAGAATGCAGTAATTGGTGTAAACATAAAAAAATCTTTAGCCCAAGATGAATAAAGCAGTTGTTTAAAAATACTGTAATAAATTAACACAAACAAGAATGATTTCAACAGCCAAGAAAATACTTTCTACTCGATTTTATCTTATTTGTGAATTTAAAATATCAAAGAGAAAATTATAGATAAGCATACAAAGAACTATTGATACCTAATCACGATGACTGTATACTTTCAAATGAAATTATTGTAAAGCTATATATCTAATTCCTTCTAAATTTTATATTAGGTATTTAATTACCAAACCTAATTGCAATAAGTGATATATTTATACATAATTTGTATAATTAAACATGTGATAAGCCTTATGAAAGATACCATGTGTTAGCCATAGGACAGTCCCTGATGAAGTTCAATCTAGACAAATAACTAATCATATCTCATACACACTGTGCACTGTTGTAGTTTATGTATTTAATTAAATCATAAGATAAGTGCATATTTTAAAATTATATGCACTAATGTCATTGATAAAACCAATATGTAGAGGAAAATGAAGATGAAAAGCTCATCAACATCTTTGAATGTAAGGAAAGTAAGGAATATAAGGACATATGAAGAAAAGCATCTGGACCTTTTAAATGTTGGTCCCTATGTAGTGACAATAAAATTGAGTTATCTACATAGGCAGAAGAAAAAAAATAAAATAACAATATCCATTTTATATAAGTACTGGAAAATTCAAACCATTAACAAGGAATATTTTGAAAATGGTTAGCTCCACAAAAAATATATCTGATATAAATTTTGTGCTGAAGCAAGATCTATAGTTTTTGTGTAATAAGACTTTCTATTCTTTTATTTACTAATTAGGCAAAAATCATCCAGAATGAAGAGGACTTCATGTCTTAAGAGAGTGACATTTTAATAAAAATTGATAGAGTTATTTTTGAGAAAATCAATAGTTTTGCTAGCTACTTGTGACTGGAGTAATTGAGTAACAGTGATGTCAAAATTAATTGAAAAAACTATTAGTAGATGGTTTTTAGCACTTCGTGACTTACACTTTTATATTATTGAGGGATTAGCTTCAGAAGCCATTGCATCCATTATCAATAAAGAGGTTCATAGTTCCACCACCAGAGAGAAGAGAGCAAACAACAACAGATGATAGTTGGACCTTTGAGGTTGATAATGGAATAATGGCTTCTGAAACTAATCCCTCAGTAATACAAAAATGTAAGTGAAATTGTTAAAAACTGACTATAAATAGTTTTTCTCAATTTTGGATAGTATTTTTCATGTAATTACTAGTTTGGGGATAAGGGATTTACTTGAAAATCTTGGAGTTGCTAAACTTAAAGACTAAGTTTACTGGGTGTTTCATGAATTATTCATTTTTGAAGTTATGTTTTTCAGATTCTAATGAACCTCTTTTTGATTCCATTTCTTGTTTTTTTTTCATATATGTATTTCCAGTGATTTCCTAATATTACATTTCTGCAATGCCTTTTCAATCTACTATGTACATGATAGTGAAAGTAAAAACTGCAGGTTCATTAAAATAAATGTTATTTTCAAACAATTTCTTACTTACCAAAAGTAAATAGAGAGAATTTGACCAACAATTTGGTAGGCATGATTTCACCAAAAATGTACGTTTTGATGCACTTTGCATCCAAAGAAAGTATTTTTGAAAAAAGATCTACATATACATGTCTCTGTGTATATGTTAAATAAATTCTACTTCTCATTAAGAGTAATAAAAAATGAGTTGTATGCAAGTGACATGAGAACCTTATATTTTGCATATGCAGAAAGTCTAATGAGGTATATGGCATTATGTTTTGGGGGGATAGTAAAGACAGTCACTTGGTTTTTAAAGTACAAAAAAGGATTGTTAGATGCCTAATGTCAGGAAAAAAATATGACTCCTGCAGGAACTTCTTTAAGGAGTTGAAAATCTTGACTCTGCCCAGTCTGTATATATACTGTTTGCTATGTTATACAAAACAAAACCTTGAAAATTTCACCACAAATAATCAAATACATCATCATAACACCAGAGGTAAAACAGACTTAAGAACAATAACACATAGAACTACACTTTATTCCAAAGAAGTTAGATATTCAGCAGTCACTCTGTATAATAAACTACCGGCCAATCTGAAAAACATAAAATCCATGAGGTGTTTCAAACTATCGTTGAAAGAAATTTTATTAAATGATTCATATTATGATATAGGTGAATTTCTAATTACACTGTAGCTGGCCATATAATTGTATATATTTGTGATGCATTTTAAATGCTGTGTAGTTGTAGAGCCATGCAACTATATATATTTATGAGTTCATGCTTAGATCTTATTAATTACACTTGATGCAACTTATTTTTTTTTATTTTTATACTTATATTATTTGTATTGTTCTAAATATTTGTATTGACGTATCCAATGTCATTGTATTGACTTAACGGATGAATAAAACTACTACTATATCTGTGTGTGTGTGCGTGTGCATGTGCGTGTGCGTGTGCATGTGTGTGTGTGCGCGAGTGCGCGTGTGCGCGTGTGTGCGTGTGCGTGTGTGCGTGTGTGTGTGTGTGTGTGTGTGTGTGTGTGTGTGTGTGTGTGTGTGTGTGTGTGTGTGTGTGTGTGTGTGTGTGTGTGTGTGTGTGTAACTCAAAATTGAAGAATCTGTTAAATACTGATATTGGTAAAAAGGAAAGTGCTGAAGCTGTTAAAGGAAAGCAAATAAAATTCAAATAATTAAAATAATTAGTAACTAAACATCACTTATCTTTGATATTAACATGTATCATAACAGGACTAGAACAGACAAATCCATTTTTTGTATAAATAGAGAGTTTATGATTATTATTGATATGCTTCTAGATGACAGATTATTTTTATTTCTTTTTAGGGCCAACCATTCAACTTAAAACAAATTTAATGACAGACTCTACTGGCAATGTGCGATCCTTATTTTCCAAAATAAATATTTTCTCTGAAACCATAAAATCTATGTGTACATTGAATTACCTTAATAATTTAACATGGATTTATTTCATGATTAAGTGAAAAAATGATCTTACAGACTTTTAATATATAATTTTTCTATCTTTTTATGTATAAAATCTGCATTAAACCATTACTTAATAGTTTTGATGAGTTTGATTCTCTATTAAATACTTATTTTTTAAGAAATATGTTCGTTAATCTATAGATTAAAGTATTAAAAATAGAAAATTTATTTTAAAAAGGTTTAAACTTTCATTATTTCCTAATTATTGGTGTGAATTGATTTTCTATAAATTATAAACTTAATTGTTATGCTTTATTATTTTCAAATCTATGAAGGAAAGGTAACCTGGCTCATAAATGTGAAAGTTTTAAAGCATATAGTAAATACAGTAAAGCACAAAATTATATTCCTCATTTATACGTTTGTCAGCAACAAAAGCAAAATCATCAAATATGTCTAACATCAACATATCTATACCAAAATTTAACTGCATTGGAACATCACTGTGAAGCGAAACAACTATGAAATTATAGATGAGTCGTATTTATTACACATCAGCTTCACTTACATACGTATATTGAGGACATGTTTCATGAACCATCGTTTGCATCATCAGTCGCATTAGAGCTTATGATGCGAACAATGGTTCACGAAACATGTCCTCAATATAGGTACGTAAATGAAGCTGATGTGTAATAAATACGGCCCATCTATAATTTAATAATATCTATACCAACTCCTAAAAATTGAGGGAAATATTTTAGTTATTTGAATTTCAATAAGGCAAATTATAAATTTCAGTAAAACAAAAGCAATGTCACCTAGTGGCAGTAGCAATGACAATACTAATAAACAAATTGGCTGATGATGTAAACAAAGAATTTGCAAAATTAGTCCTGCTATGAATACTTATATTAATATGAAAGAGAAGTGATGTTTAGTCACTAATTATTATTATTTACTGAAATAGTATCTAAGTTCAATACCTTCCATTCAGTGATGCAGCACAAACATTTTCAAAAAATCACTTTGTTCTGAAAGTATAAAGAAACATTTTTACTATCTTCAGTTTTCTCAAAAACAGCTTTAAAGCTTTTGATTGAAAGATCATATGTTTCAAGATATTTACATGTCAAATAAAATGATTGTCTTGAACTTTGTGTAAATATCTGTAAGGCGTCTTAAATCTAAATGTATTTTGTATAACTGGTGAACTGTAAGCATTAAACCAAATCTTGATACAAAAAAGAAATTATAGTGCTTATTAAAACATACAATTTATATCAAGTAACACTTCTTGTGGCATTAAGCATTTTGAAGATATCCTTTGTTATTGCTTTGAATTTTCAAATAGTCATTACTTGCTTTTTCTTATGGCCATGTACAGAGCATGAAATTTCAAAGCCATTAGATAGTGATCCACATTTTAAAAATCTGACCTGCTTTAGTCTACAATGAAATCTGTAAATATATATGAGGGACATTTATAAGCAAGAAAATTATAATAATATCAATGATTATCAGAATTTAGATCAAAAAATAACTTTTGGCAGCAATAATGGTTTAACATAAATTATGAGCACAGTTCTGAGATTATCACACATCAGATCCTTTTTTCCCCCAATTTTATCAAGCCATAACCAGAACAGTGATTATGTTCATAAAAAAATAATGCTTAACAGTAAGCAAAAGAATACAAAATACTTTTTAAAATCTGACGTGTGCACTCACCTCTCCACTCACTGTTGCATAAAATATTCTTAAAAAGGCATATTCCTTATGTACTTCATGTTAACTGATATAAATGTTGGTAGAAATGATCTTGTTACACATTTCCCTACAGATACAATTAGAATAGGTGATTACAGAGGCTTTAAGCAATAGTCAAAATTTTTAAAATTTACTAAGTGATGACTTTGAAATTCCATTCCCTTTACATGTGCGAAACATAAGAAACTGAATAATGACTTCTCATTTGAGAAAAGTGTATTGGAAACTTCAGAAAAATAACAAGGAATAACTTTAAATTGGTTAATTTTATAAAAGATGTATTTCAATAAATGGTATATTTTAAATTATTTATGTAGCATGATTTTGTCCATCACTTATAGTTTACTAGTTATGCAAAAGTCATCCAGAATGAAGAGGACTTCTTAGGACATTAACCAGAAAATTCAAGATACACATTTAGTGTGATTTTATTTTAAACATATGGTATTTTAATAAATATTATTATTGCCATTTTTAAGATCATAAACATTTTGAAAATAGTCCCTCATATGGGGTAGCCTGGTTGTGTTTCATGCTTGAAAGATGCTACACTTAAATTCCAAGTTTGGTATTTAGGATAGGATAGGATGGGATAGAATCATACAGGGAAATCCTCACTGCAACAGTTTTGATCTACTATACCTATACCCCAAGTGGAGCATCTCTGGGAGGAAGGCTAAGGCGAGAGGAGACAGAGAGTGGCTGATGCAAGGAGTCATGATAGAGTAGAGGGCAGGGTCCCTAAACACCAGTTGTAAACTTCCTGGCATGCCAGTAGAACCAGCATCCCACCCACTATGGTCCTGAAATGGTCCACCAGACTGGACCGGAGAGTGTCCTACTGGAGGAAGTTTGATATTTAACCAACTTTTAAGTTTTGAGTTATGCTGTTCTCAGAGATAGACAAAAATATACACACAGACCATTTTCTAAAAGTGTTTTTCTTTTTTGGATTCAAGGAGTTTAAACATGTATCTTGCTGAAAGCTTGGTATCAAATTTTTGGGTGGAGTAGAATACTTCTCTATTTACTACTGTAATAGAGAAAGTAAAACTAAAGGTGCTCAACTTAGTTCACACTGTTAAGCTGACATTGAAGCTGACCCAAAACATGATTCAAAGGCAACAGAGCTGGAATCCTGTTAGCTCAAAATCAGCTGTAGGTAATGTCAACTAAATGTTTTATATAATGCTTTGAAGTTGAAATGTATATCAATGTTATAAGTTTCAACTTACTGGATTCTGATTTATGTCAATTGTCTCTATTGATGATAAGTATGCTTTTAACAATGAAGCAAAATTAAAACTATAATTAGGTAGTGTACATTTATGGTTTTTATTTCTTTTTGAAACATGTTTATAAAAGCCTTCATTTTCAGAACTGTAGTCATTAATATTTTCCTTTATTCTTAGTATTTAATACATTTAATGCTTTTTTAAAATGTGTTTTGAATATTTTTTGCAGCTTCAAAAGCAGTTATTTTTGTAATCCATTTTATTTTGTCTAAGATAACCCAAATTGTATACAGAAGTAATTAATTCATAGAAACATATTCCCATAGTTCTAAATAGGTAAAAAGAAATGTCTGCAAACAGTATTTTACTATTATTAAAATTTAAGCTTATGGTTATGGTAATTTCAGGAATACATTAATACATAAATAGTCAAAAGGATACCAAATAATTAAAAGAGTTATATATTGTATACCAGATTTTATTTCAAATAAGTGCACCACTTTAACAGGAGTAGCATTAGACAATCCAATAGCAGATACAGTGTAAGGGTCACACAATTAGCATCAATTGCTGCATGGCAGGAAAAGTTAATTGACCACTTAAGACATGTTATAGCTCCTAGGCAGTTTTCTCATTGCTCTTCTTTATAAGGTGTAGGAGGAAATTTCTTCAGTAGTATAGTACAGTGTTAACATTGAATACTACAGACATATACCAATAAAATAAAGTTCTGGAGAGAAATACAAGCAAGTATCAGAAACAACAAAAATACTCATAATCTTCCATCTCATTAACACTGGAAATTAATATTTTCTATACTACACTGATACAGATTACAATGTAAACAGTATTATAGGTAAAAGCTCCTTAATTTAGTGTGGTCCACAGTAACATGATAATTATAAAGATTTACATGTTATTTCCTTTCACTAAAACTATTTTTCAGCAGCTACTTTTAAAACTTACATTTTCTTTGAATTCGGTAAACAATATCTGCAAAATATTTAAAAGCTTGTATTATATGAATTAATAATATGTTGGTAAACAAAAAATAAAATGTTTTATATAACCTTAAACAACAGTCATACTGCTTCTGGTATACTTTATTCTTTTGGATATTTAAGAAGCTAACTTTCTAAATATATTTGTTAAAACTGTAATACAATGTCATTCTTACTTTCATAAATAGTCTTTAGCAAAAATATAACTATATGTCTTCCCTTTTGCTTAGTTATAACAAACATTAAAAACAGATATGTTTTTTTTCGGGAGAGTTATTACTACAACCTACTTTCTAACAGCTTAATGACATTAGCAACAGCAATTAATTTAAGGATGAAAGACGAGCATCCAGCCAATTTTCCATACTGGAAAGATTCTTGTCACTCCATTGAGCTTCTGCATTAATAGTACGAAGTGATTGTTCAACAACTGACTCAGCACTATCAAACTCTCCTTGTCGTTTCACATATAATTCAGATACCTGGGGAAAACAAGACAAAAATAAGTTTTGGAATATAACAAGAATAATTCTATAATAAGTTTTCTACTGCCATTTCTCTCTCTCTCTCTCTCTCTCTCTCTCTCTCTCTCTCTCTCTCTCTCTCTCTCTCTCTCTCTCTCTCTCTCTCTCTCTCTCTCTCTCTCTCTCTCTTTTATACTTACTAGTATCCCTCTGATTTTCTTAATCATTGTAACTTATTTTCATTCTCATTTTAAGGAAACAATTCAAGTACAACTATAATACTTCAATGACTAGATACAGGCACACTGTAGAATACAAATTTACCAATAAATATAAAAACTTGAAAGAAAACTTGCAAGCTAGTTTAGATTATTGTGTTGAAAGAAATAAAATTTTCAGATTAAGTTACATCCATCTTCCATAATAGAATACTAAATGAAATACAATACATAATGATTCTATAATCTTTCATTATCATAACTAGGGCCCAGAAGTTTAGCCAAAAATTCGAAAAGTTGGTTGTGCATGAGGCATATATAGATCATCAATTAAGTCATCCTCTCGTGCTGTTGGCACATAGAGAGAGAGGGTTATGTGCCTTCAATAACTAATGTTAATGCAGACAGATACTAGTTTTTGTCATGATCTGTGCAACATGATGGTGTGAGCAAAAAGTACCTTCTGGAAAGTAGAAAATAGTTATTTCAAGCAGTTTTTAGAAAAATATACAGGAAAAATATTGCCAGCCAAGTACACAATATGCAAGGAATATCTAAAGTTGTGCTATGAAGACTTAAGTACTTTAGGATATTATAAACTGTGTGTCTGACAGCAGAATATGGGTTTCTATAGATGAAACGGACTGTAGCACATGTAATTGTTGGTGCAATGAGTACACTGAGGCATATACACAGACATAATATAGTACTGTCACAGAGAATTAGCTTTTTATTTACTGCACACATTGTAAATATTAATGAGTCTTTTGTTTATATTCATATATCTGGAAAATATGTTTCTTTTATGTAATTTATGAATAAATGTGTGACATATTCTATGACATTGTATCCGTCATGTGACTATGTTTGATAAATTACATTCCCGTGACGTTGTATGAGTACGTGTGGGACTGCATGGCACTCAACCCTCTCCTCTTTGTTTACGAGATGCAGATAGTTTATAGCTCCATCACTACCAACCTGTTGTATTCCTTTTTTGGCTAAACTTTCAGGCCCTAATCATAACACATGTACATCAAAACAACAAAGTGAATTTTTGGTTATTTTTTCTAGATTAACTAGCTACATGAAGCTTTTCAATAACTTCTGAGCTAATCATAATTTAAGGGCAACAAATCTATTGCATTAACATAAATGTGTCTCAGACAGATATCAGCATATCTATTTTAAGTCAGTTTGAATTTCAGTTGGGATGAGTTTCATGATTTCTTAAGATTTTCACTTATACTGACAAAGTATGTCGGAAACTTTGAGCTCAGTGGACTTTGAGTGCTCATTTCATTTCGCTGTACTATATTCATTTAATCTCTCTTGTCATTAAAGTGTATGAAGCTTTAAAGGTGAAGAAAGAAAAGGAAAAGAAACAAAAAGTTTTGTAAAAGATCTTGCTCTATCAAAGCAGAAAGCACAAAATGGTATATACTGGTTCTCATGTTGTATTGTATTGTACTGTATTAGACATTTCAGTATCCCTAAAGCCCGCATTCCCCTGATGCATATTTCCCTATGCTCCTTAAGGGTGCTTTTGAATCTACAGAATTTTTATAGAAAGTGAAAATTTTCATAGAAAGTAAAACTGAGAAACTTAAGGAACAGAATAAGTAGACAGAATAGAGTAACTTTCGATGAGGAACCCATGTTTCCAAACATGATCCTGAGTCAGTACCAATGATACTCAGTTAAGCCATAGTACATTTTATTATGCACAGGACTCAGTGCAATAGTTTACAAAATATGTTCAAACACACCACCAACATATTGAATACAGGCATTGCACCCTTGAATAAAGCTTGGTGCACTCTCTCAAATACCCCAGGCATGTGCAAAAGTTTGCCAGATGCCACAGCTGTTCTGGCTACTAGTGTTTCTAAATCATCCACTAGTGTCTGATGCATCACAACTTTGACATGCCCCCAAAAGAAATAATCAAGTGGCATTAAGCCAGCAAGCAATGATGCGACAGGATGGTGCGCCACCACATTTTGATGTCAATGTGCATTGCTTCCAAGATCACAAATATCCTGAACATTAAATCAGAAGAGGAGGACCACTTGGACTTAATGGCACTTGATTGTTTCTTTTGGAGGCATATCAGAGCTATGGTGTATCAGACACCAGTGGATGATCCAAAAACACTAGTAGCCAAAATAGTTGTGGCTTCTGGCAAACTTTTGCACATGCCTGGGATATTCAAGTGAGTGCTTCAAAGCTTTATTGATGGGTGCAATGCCTGGATTCATTGTGATGGTGGTGTGTTTGAACATATTTTGTAACCTATTTCACTGAATCCTGTGCATAATAAAGGATATCAGTAAACCCATGAGCACTTAAATTGAAGTTTTTGTCTTCAATATTCATTAGAACCAAAGATATATGTTTCTGAAAGAACGAGATTTGAAACACTTAGAGCACAATAGGGCTTTTAATTATATATCTTCGGCATTTTTGCATTGATGCTTCATTTGTTTAGAAGCTACTTGAAATGCTGCAAGTACTTTCTGACCCAGGCTTCTAGTTTAATACCAAAAGCTTAAGTGTCAACTTTAATATTTAAATTGTTCCTTCATGTTAGCCATTTGTAAGGTAAATGTTATAAATAAAAACCAGGAAGTATTTATGGTATATGTAAATGTATCTCTTGTTGAAATGATTGCCATTATTACAATCATGTGCTATATTTGCCACAATGTTGCATAAAACTATGTATTGTTGCTAGGCATACTTTTGATCTAATTTGAAAATTATTTAATTGAGTTTCCTACTACTTCAAATACCTTTAATGTGCATCAAGAAGTTTATAATTGATAACCGTGGAAAGGAATTTAACCAGCAAATATAAGCTTTTTTAGGCTTTTTTAAGCTTTTTCTAAGGAAAACGAAAACAAATGGTGTAAGAATTTGTTGTTAGAAGATCATTACTGCAGTATGAAGAAATCGTCTCTTTTAATATTATATAAAATGAAAAGTTTTACTGGTTTGTCAAAAAGATGATCTCCAGTATAACATAACAATGCTAAATAATATACTTATTAAAATAATATAACTTTGAGATATCTTGTGATAGAACAAAACTATTAATAATGCAGAGAAAATCAACAATGACAGCAAAAGTAGTGACATATGGTCAGAATATAGAACAGGTGAAAATTTCCAAGTATCTGTGATGTAACATAATTATAAAATTAATTCAAATTTACTAGACAACTTACAGAAATACAGCAAGACAAATTAATTACAAGGAAGCTTTTTTAAGAAACTAAGGCTGTAAAAATTAGATGGTATAAATTTCTATCAAAGCCTGTGCCATTATGTGGTAATGAAACATGGATGCTAAAATGAAGCAAATGAAAACATCTCAACTGAGAGTTCTCAGATCAGCTGAGGAGGTAATAAGAGACAAAAACAGAAGTAGTCAAATAAGGGAACAATTAAATCGCAAAAGTTATGATGAAGTTAAGAAATATACGAAAAACTTAACTAAATATATTGTTTGTTAACAATGATGTCAATTACTAGGATTATATCAGTATCGCTGTGGTGATAGAGTTCTTTTAGTTGCTAGAAAATCTAGTGACATTTTATTCATTTAAAAATTATCAGTCTAGGCTGGTTTTGAACTCATGACCTTTGGATCAGTAGGCCAGCAGCTAATCAACTCAGCCAGCTATACTAACTTAGAAAAACTTGTGATATCATGTAGAGAGAATGACCGTAGACAGACTGTTGTAGCAAGCATTTTTTTTTATCGTGCCATTGGAAAACGTGACCTGGGTGCCCCAAGAAGAAGATGAAAGGATGCAATTAGCCTCAGAATGAGACAGCAATGAGTCATCCTTGAAAGGATGAGGAGAAAGAGGGGAGGAATAGAAGCAGGAAGAGAAATAAAAGAAGTAGGAGAAGGGAAAAAAGAAGCAAATCTGTATGTAAGAGGGTGGGATGTTAATATGTAAGGTAAGTTCAATACTTGCCTAACTGAGATTGATAAATCTTAAACCACTGAAAAGCTCAATATATTCTAATGGAAACATAGTTTATAAAGCCATAGTTTGACTTTATGAATTACTGAAAGATTAAAAAGCATTTACAAAGTCACTGTAACTTTTTATTTTGGGGAGTGGGGGCCTTTGGTCAATGATCAATTAGCTATTAGACAATCCTTGTTAAAAATAGGAATAAATTAAAGTTATAAAAGAACATGTTTGCAAAGAAGGCTTTTATTTGACTAAAAGTTGTTAGTTCATACTATATATATGAAAAATAAGACAAATACTGTGGCTGTTTCATTCCAGCAATATGTATATGGTCATGGTTTTACAAATAAAAGAGGTTTGAATTGTGAATACCAAATTATGTTAATAATTCATAAAACTATTTATAGTCAGTTTTTATAACACTGCATCACTTATACTTTAATTTTTGAGGGATCAGTTTCAAGAGGTGATGCTTCCATTTTTTATCTTGAACGTCTGATTGTCATCTGTTATTGTTGCCTGTAACCTTTTCTCTGGTGATGGAAAATGAACTTCTTTATCAAATTGTTGACCTGTGGGATTTCAAAGTTTATTAATCAGTCTTTGTGTTTCTATATGAAAATGTTGTTCCACATTGGGAGTTTGTTATTGTTTCTCATGGATTTTAATAATAATTTAAAATGTTTTTTACTCTGGTTTTTAGTGATGTACTGTTATACAGACTAACTACAAATAATTAATTTTTAGATGAGTCGTATTTATTACACATCTGCTTCACTTTCGTACCTATTTTGAGGACATGTTTCGCAAATCATCGTTTGCATCTACGGCTCTTATGCAACTCATGATTATTAATAATTTTTCGCTTCACTGTGGTGTTCCAATACAGTTAAATCTCGATATAACTACAAATAGTTTTCTGAACTAATTTGGACATCATTAACACTGTTTCCCCAAACATCTTGTAATATGTTAATAAAACTTAACTAAGAAAATTTTGCTTCATTTCTTTTGCATATTATAATCAAGATTGTTGTCAGAGTATGTTAAATGATTTTACAAAGAGAGAAATATTGGCACAGCCAACATACAATATTTTATAGTTAACCAAAAAGATTGTGCTTTTAATAGTCATAAACTATGCATCTTTTACGAAGAAGTTAACTTGGTGGCTTTGGAGTTGAGAATCTTCACATTCAGTTGCATCACTTCTATTTTGTTGTACACATTAAGAGTCTATGTACTTGTGAAAACTAGCATAGTGTATGTGTTATTAACTGTAGAGCCAAAAGAACTTATAATGAAACAAAATGTTACCTACAGTGACAACCTAAATAATTACTTGACTATTCCAACAGATAACTGTGTCATTACCAAGGGCACTAACAGGATATCAGCATTGCAAGATCTTGGAAGACTGTCAGGAAGGAATTATGGTAGTCAAACATTCTGGCACTGTTTCACATCCTTGTGCATGAATATCATGACAGGCGAATTTTCATGATTTATAGCAGCCAGTCTGTGTGAGGCTACAATTGTGAAGAGTAAACAGTAGATTTATTGAAATAATCTCCTAGATCATTGTACAATACTTTCCTAAGATCATTCCCTATTGTCCTCAGAGTTTAAGAATATGAATGAGAATGTGAATGTGTGATCAAATGTACCAAACCCAAAGCAAAACCACTGTAAATGTGATATACAGGGTTAACACCATTGCCAATAGACAATATGTTCCAAGGGCTGCTGATATGACTGTTGTAATTAATAGCAGATATAAATAAACATAAACAAAAAGATAATAATTTTATAAAGAGCAATATTAATTGGCTGGAACATATGTGCAGCTAGCTAATACATATTTAGTAAAAGTATTATCTACTCAGATATTCAAAGAGGCAAAAGACGTGCTTTAATCATAGTCGAAATGATCTTGTTTTCTTTTGAGAAAGGGAGAAGATTAGATTGCTATTCCGGATAGCTATTTAATTAGTCTACTAAATTCAATAAAATGAAAAATAAATGACAAAGTTGAGTTAAAAATCTAAGAACATATCCATAAGGCTATTCTGTCTATGATATGAGTACAATGCAGCTTTCAGGATTAGGATTACTAAGAAGGCAATTTGGCACTGTGACCAGTCTTGATCTATTGTATCTATGTCCCCAAGTGGGGCATGGCCAGGAGGAAGGATGAGGCGAGAGGAGACAGAGGGCAGCCGTTCCAAGGAGCCACAACAGTGCAGAGGGCATGTTCCCTAGATTTTACTTAGATGGAAACCGCCCCCTGTAGGCCAGGGCAACAGACATTCCCCTGTACTACAGTTCAGAAGTGGTCCCAGTAGCCGGTTTGGAGACTGGCAACCAACGCACCAGAGGAGAAAGTAGTTTACTCAGAGCATATCTTCCTGCCATGAAGCATCAAAACACTTGCTAACACTTCTATCCTGAAAGAGTCCACCAGATGAGAGATGATGTGAGATAATAATGGAGATGAAATAGACAGAAAATTTGGGGGATGCAATTAATCTAACCAGCATTTGCTCGGCAACCCAGGAAAACCCGCCAAAAAACCCTGTGTCAGGTAGGTGGACCAGGGGAATCAAACCCTGCCTCCCGAATGAGGCCAAAGATGAAACCGCTTGAGTCAATCCGCTTAGTGATTATTACATTACTTTTAAGATTTATTCTTCTTATAAAACATCCACTTTTTTCCTAATCAGGGTATTTTAAAGTTTCAAAGAGACAACCAGTATCATAGGTATGAAGGTTTTACCCAAAGTTTCCAAATGACAAATTTATATACAATAGAGATACACCAGTGTTATGCAGTCAGAATCCAAAACTTCAAGAAATCAGAATTCATTACATATCTATTTATATTACTGCAAATAGTTAAATATTTAAGCATACTAATCTCTTCCTCTTTTTCTTCTTTCTCTATTTACCTACTCATATGGAAGACTTACACTCCCTTCCAGGCCTTAAAATTTGGCACTTGGGGTCAAATGCCTGTCAACAAGCAAAGAAACTCCAGGATGAGTGATCAACCCATAGCCTGATTAGAAAGTGCAGAAGGATATAATGTGAAATGAGGGCAAAATGGATGAAAGGTAAGATGTGATGGAGGAGCTAGTGAAATGAATGGTGATGGAGAACCTGGAGAAAACCCATCTAGATGCTGCTTTGTCTATGAAAAATCACACATATGGTCCCTTGGGATCAAACCTGAGCTGCCTTGAGGCAAGCAATCTAACCGCTTGCCCATGGTGCCATAGCAAGAATGCTAAGTAATAAGACATTAAAGTTATTTATGTTGTGGATGTAAGAGTAAATAGTGTAATAAATGTATTCTTAAAAACTTGCAATCTCTTGTAAAAACTGTTACTTAAAATGCACCATCTCATGTTTCCACAAGAATAAAGCATTTGATTTTTAATGAACTTACCATATGGAGTCCTTCTTGTGTTTTAAACATTTCTGTGGCTCTATGAATCAAGTATTCCCACATATGAGGTTTTCCATCATATCTGTGAGAATTAAATAGAACAAATTTGACACATTAAAAATGTTAAAGTCTTACAGAAAAATAGAGAGTAGAGCTTTTGCAAGATTATATGTCAATTCTACACAATGTGTTATATGTGATTAATATTAATGCTGAATGCAACACAAATTGTATCTATAAAAATATGTAAATATTATTAAAATTTCTGCATAATCATATAAGAACATCAGCTATCACCTAAGCATTCAGTTTACAGAAAGGAACATTTAATGAATACAGAATAAATTCTGAAATAGAAATAATATACCAATTCAGAAATAACAATATATTCACCTTAATCATTAATAACACATAACTTGCTTACTTTTGTTTAATTTCATCCCAATTTTGGACCAAAAAGCTGAAAAGTGTATTGTATCCTGTTGCTGAACCTGTGACCATATTCAGGACTAATCTCACATCTGCATCCGTCCAGTTACCATTATCATCAAGCAAAGTCATATTTAAGATCCTGTAATATAGAATAAATAATATTGTGTAATATAGAGTTTATAGTATGGAAACGGACAAAAATAATAGATATTTAAATGCAAACTTATACATATTTCATTTTCAACATGGATCAGAAAATAGAAGTAAATTTTATACAAATAAAATATTTAGTGATTATTTTCCACTTATCTTAAGAAGTTGATGACAATACTTCTATCTTCTCTAATTGAAGATAGAATAATAATAGATAGAATAGAATTGATGATTAGAGAAGATAGAAGTATTGTCATCAACTTCTTAAGATAAGTAGAAAATACTCACTAAATATTTTATTTGTATAATATTTATTATTCCACTGTAACTAGCTTCATTTTCAGTGTAAGAAGTAAATTTGTTGTCGTCTTTTTCATTATTCTTTCTTTCTTCCTTTTTAACTCTAGTACCTATATTGTTTCCTTCAAAAAGATTTTAACTGGCTTAATTTAATCATTGACTTATGTTTTCTATTTTGTGAGTGGCCAAATTTGCAAATATTTTATAATAATTATATACGAGCAGCTTTCAAACCAGTTACTTATCGACTAATGTAAATCAACTGACTTATATCAGCAATAAATAGCATACTTTGCTTTCATGGAAGTGTTGAAAACAGTGTTGTTGTAATAAATTAAATTTAAAGGTGAGGCAATTAATGACACTAAACAACACTTACTTTTAAATTTCCCGGGAAATGTAAAGGTAAGTGCTGTTTAGTGTCATTAATCGACTCACCTTTAAATTTAATTGATAAATACCATATTGATTTAACATAAATTATGGGTTCTGAAACTTGTTTTGCTTTTTTCCTATTTGTAGATATTATAACCTTAAAAATTCAAGTATAATTTATGAAGTGTAATTTTATTCTGCTTGGTGCAACAACGAATATGACATGTGTTTCTAAAGAGAAGTAGTTAAGTCACATATTACAATAAAATATAAAAGGTTATTACAAACTTCACTTATCTTTTTAAGAAAATTTATAAATTCTTCACAGAATCTTCTTAATAACATAAATTTGTAACAACTTTTCCTCAATATTAAGCTTTAAAGTAATTTTCATGACATTACAGCCTTTAAAATTAAATTACTGTAACACTATAAGAAGTTATTATTGTAAATAATAATCAAAATCACTGTCTAATAGTATTAAAGTTAGATTTTTATACCTTTCTACTTTTTCTGCTTGGCGAGGACAACCAGCAAGTGTCTTTAAAAGGTAGGAACGTTCAGATTGCTTCCTTTGAGCAGGAAAATGTATCACTCTCTGCATGCCGAATTCCCATTCTTCTATTGTACCCCACTTGAAAACTGTACACAGTTGTAAATCTGCAACCCTAAAATAACCATGGTTTTGAGAATAAATTTTTATTATGTATTAACACTTCATAATTGTTAAAAGTAAAAGATAACTACTAAATGATATTGTGCTATAGGATACACTAATTTATGTATAGAACAAATTAGAATAGAATAAGATTTTTAATGTCACACGATACTTACAGTGTAAGTTTGTGACTTTAATATAAAAATTATTTATTTAATGTAAATATTAATGTTAATAATTATTTAATGTAAAAATATAAAAATATTTAATAACATTAATGGATGATATAATATTAGTTGATGGAAATTTATCAGTCCTTCACACTAGCCATGTATAGGCTAAGGTTTTAGATAGATGGAGTTAATTAACTTAAATAATAAGAGTTTAATGATGAAGCCTGGGACTCAAGTACTTACAATAGTAAGTTGCCACAAACGATGAATCTCGAATACGAGAGCCCCTACTGGTTTACTGGGAAAATATATGAATCAATTGGAGAATTTAATGTCATGATGGCATGTTGGCCATGGTAGCTCAGTGGGTAAGAGTAACTGGATGGAAACCTGGAGATCCCTGGTTCAAATCCCGGCCGAGGCATTAAATTTTTCAGTTTGACTCTATCTACACCAAAATAATTTCAGAGATTGTAGATGTGACTAATATAAGTCATTTGAGATAGGCAATGGGTAGTCTGCAGCAAAACATAATGCAGTTATCTGTGTTATGTGTGTTGTATCAGATGCCCAGAAGTCACTGCAAGCACAACAGGGTAAAAATTTATTTAGAATTGTTTTAAAACAGCTGTCTGATTTTCACCAGTTTGTTATCAGCATTCTGAAGATTTAAGACCACAAAAATCTTTTAAATCATAAACTAATTATGTGACACTGAATATTAGTTGCCTTATTTCATTATGAAGCATGCTCTAGAGGCATTTCTTCAACTGTTCTTGTGGCTTGGCTCATAACACCAAAAGTGGATGTCTCAAAGATCATGGGTTGCTTCCTGTCATGTTTTCTTTTTTTTTTTCCTTTGTACTTTCTTTTATCTCTAATTCATTTCAAGAAGTGCTGCAATATGTATACTAAGATGCAATTCTGTTTGGCCTTCACCTACTATTATTTCCTAGATTTGACTCAATAAGGTTAGTAGGTCGAGGAGTGTCTGTATGACTATATGGAGAACATGTACATCTCTGAATCTGTAGCTTTGCACCTTATTTGAGGTGAAACAAGCAATAATGTGTTAGCAATTGGAGCATTATACAAAGAATAATATCTCCATAGATGCCAACCACATCACTCCACGTTCCAAGTGGCATCTACTTACTAGGCATATAAGCTACTCAATATGCACTGAACACTAACCATGTTAGCATATGGCAAGCCATGCACCCATCTCACCAACAAGATACAACTCCTTCAACAAGTGAGGGAGAGAACGGTCTTGATGCAAAATCAGGTTTCTTAATTGTAAAATTTGCACATTTTCTAACATAATGCCCTTCCATTGGTCCAAAAAGTTAACATACCTATATGCTGCAATAACAGATGTTCCATGGAGAAGGTAATCAATTAAAATTGCACCCTTAGATACCTGAAAATCAAGTCATTTTGGCTACCTTTTGTGGTAAAGAAGAATCTTGGTATTTTAGTTAACGGATGAAAATTAATAATTTCTTCACACTAGCCATTTATAGGCTAAGGTTTTTTGATAGATGGAGTCAACATGAGAAATTCAATGCCACATCCGGGATTTGAACTACAGATCCCCTGGTTTCCGTCCAGTCACTCTTACCCATTGAGCTACCATGACCAACCTGCCGTCATGACATTAAATTCTCTATTTGACTCGTATATTTCCCCGGTAAACCACTAGGGGCTCTCGCATTTGAGATACACTGTTTGTGGCGACTTACCATTGTAAGTACTTGAGTCCCAAGGCTTCATCATTTAACTCTTATTATTTTAGTTAATTGATGGAAATTCATTATTTCTTCAAACTACCCATTTATAGGATAAGGTTTTTTGATAGAGTCAACATGAAAAGTTCAATGCTACGGCTGGGATTTGAACCAGGAGATTCATTTTCATTTTTGATACAGAAAATAATTATGTCACTCATTTTGTATATGTTTTCTTAGCCAGTTATTCTCTCAAAATGTGAAACACATTTTCCCCTGAAATGCCTAGAGCTTCAGTAATTTTGGATATTTCCTGAAGATAGGTCATTTACATTATGACATGATGTTGTGGTAGATTTCAGTCTTCTACTGAAAGCAGTCTTCTTTCTATTTGAAAGCATTTCTTTCAAATCTTCATGACTGCATTAAACTTTGTGGATATCCTGGTTTTGATTGAAAATGATGTTACAGAGTCCCATAAAATGTATATCATATTGGCATGAATTCCTGTTGCACTACACTATTCCTTACAAAGCACATAACAACCACACATTCACAATATTTGCTATGTTTTCTATGTATACAGATCTGCACTGTAACAAACAGCTATGCATACTACATCCGAAAACTCTTTATGTTATTTCACAAAATGTTTCCAGTAAGGATGCTTGGTTTTGAAAATAAAATTGCTTCGAAAGAGCTGCTACAATCTGTAAGTCAACTGAGAGCTTTTCAAATGACCCTCATAAATTAAAACAAAAATGTGCATTCTTTTATAAATGAATAACATATTTATTTTCCTCCTTGGAAACATTGTCACTTACGGATTTCCAGCATCTGGATCCTCACTAGCCATCCACTTTGCATAACTTTGTTGAGCCTCTTGGACACAAGTTGTGTGACCCAAAGGACAAAGGAGATCATGAACTAGAAGACGTAGTTTTGTTCTGTCACTGTCCTCCTCAGGTTCTGGGCTGCCCAGAGAATCCAATAACCTTGTCAATATAATGCGTGCATACTCCTGTAGGGCAGGATATTGTGTTTATATAAATTATAACATTAATATTCATATTTCATTATGTATTTTTAAATAAAACCCATTTACATTAACTGAAATAAAAGGTCAACACCATTAATTAATTTTATTAAGATTATCAGAGGACAAGTATTAATCCTTCAATGTTTTAATTAAAGAAGAAAACAAATCTGTTAAATGGTTACTCTAGTATGAAGTGTGGATGAAATCTATAATCCAGAGTATTGGCAAACAACAACTACTTTAAACTAATGGAATATGGTGCTAAGCCAGCAGTCTGAGGGGGATAACATGTTTGGAGAAAGCTCCTGTAGTTAGAGAAAAAGGGAAATACATAAGTAGCAATGGGAGTAAATGTAGAAATGAATCTTCCAAGAAATTGTTTCCTTTTAACAATATATTGTTAGGCATGGAAGGAAGTCTAGGTTCCATGGAATCTCAAGACACTTGGGACAAGATGTTCAACAAACAACGGCTAGGAAGTAAGGTTAAAAATGAGTGGTGTTAGATAGGTGTATGAAAGGAGAATTCAATAAATATACACATATATCTGTTTGGCATGGAAACAGAAGAACATACATTAGAAATATTGGTGGAGAGAAATTGCGTCACTATGGTATTTTCTAGAGTTGAAGAAGGCAAAGGGATTTGGCTCAGCCAAGGGATACTAAAAATGTAACTGGGAAGATGGAATATAGTAGAAACCTATCATACTGGAAAAAGAGTTGAAAAGAGGTTGATAGTTGTTACATCTGTTTCTATAAATATGGTGTATGAGGTGCTAAGAGAAAAAATCAATAAAGGACACCATCATTTATATCATTAAGATTTGCCACCTAAACCATGTCCCCTTAAATGCAATTGGCTCAAAGAATGAAAAAAAATCTAAGTATGCTGGTAACAAAGCTTCCATTTTCAATATTCAGTTACGGATTGAAGGTGACAAACAAATAGAAGAAAGTAACAATATATTAAGGAATGTAATTATAAGAGATGAGCATATATGTCAGAAATATCATGAGGAGATTGAGACCTCTATTCAAATGGAGAAACATTAACCAGCATATGTAAACAGGAGCAAGCTAGAGCAGGTATAATCAATATCTAAAGACATCAATATCTAAATGGGTAGGAAACACTGACATCGGTGCAAAAGAAGACAACATTAGAAGCTTACAGTGGGAATTTCAGTAGTTAGCAGCTGAAAGAGCTCTGATGGTAGAAACAGGTGTTTGGAGGGGTGATAACACTACTATTGCTATGGAAACCAGTAGGTGCCATTCCCTATGAATCAGAGGTAGCTCCAGGAATAGTGCCTCCATGCTATGCAACCGTCTTAAAAAGTGGCAGAAATGTGATTTTAAATAATTTGTACAGTCCTACTGCAATGCCAAGATCAGAAAATCATACAAGCAACTACTGAAAGGAAGAAAGTGAGCAACATAGAGAAAGAAGCATATAAACAAGCGGAAAAATGCAAAACAAAACCTTTTCACAGCATTAAACAGACCTAGACACCTAGCAACACAAGAAATTCCTATGGAAATGTGGGAACCATTTCATTATAATTCTCAAGTACCAAGGTACAAAGGTAACAAGAAAAAACAAGTAACCCCAATAAATGCCATAACAAACCAGGAAAAAAGATATTTATATTCATTTTTATTCATCCTTGATACATAATAAATGCAACAAAAAGAAACAAAGCACCAGGTCCAGATGGAATAAGTGCAGAACACCTAAAATAATCTCTGTACACATGGAACATTACTGTATAACAACTAAAAAATGTATAACAAATGCCTATCAGAAGGAAAAATGCCAGAATGCTTTAGAACAGCAGCAGCAACAAAAAACAAAACAAAAATCTATATTAAAAAATGAGGAAAACTGATTGCTCGGACTCATATCAGGGAACTGACTTAGAAAACTTGAGTTTTAAAGTATTTAAAAAAATTATAACCAACAGACTCATGACAGAAGTTAAAAAAAAATCCAGAGTCAATTCAGATTCAGTAAAGTTGGAAGCACTGAAATATTCCATTGTATATTTGACTTTCATTAATGTTTAATTTCTTAATTATAAATTAAATTGTATTTTAATTATTGACATATATTGTTGTGTATTGTCATTGTTATGGTGCTAATGCTCTGCATTAAATAAATAAATCACCCAAAGAAACAATACATCACAGTCATTGATTATAGCAAAGCCTTTGTAATGACAGAAAAGACCTAATACATAGGATTGGATACATAACCAGAGACAGGCACCCACTAACAACAATGAGAGCAGAAATCTTGAGAAGGAGACTTATATTCAATATGACTGCAGACATCATAGAGGTCATTGTTAATAGTAAAACAATAAGGTTATTTCATCAAAATGTACAATATATATCCAACAAAATTGAAGAAATAGATATAGTATTAAACACATGTAAACCTGATATTGCAGTGTTGACAGAACATGGACTGGACAATATGCAAATTAAAAGCCTTCAAATACAAAATTATAAATTGATATCACACTTTTCCAGAGAAAATCATAAAGGGGGTGGGGTAGCTATATTTTTAAAATCTGGAGCTAATTTGTCTATATCAAACTGGAATAAAGTTTACAGCGTAGAAAAAATATTTGAGGTAGCCACAACAAAAATACAAACAGGAAAACTAAACTTGCAAATAGTGGGTTTGTACAGATCGCCAAGTACCAAAGTTAGTGATTTTCTTTGCTATCTAGACGACATGCTAAATAAAACAAAAATAGGTATAAATAGCAAAATAATTTTGATAGGGGATCTAAACATAAATACTAGCACAAATAATACAGATTATAAAAACCTACTTGACATAATTTCAAGTTATAATTTAAAAGACATTATTAAAGAACCAACTAGAATCACACCCACCTCAGCTACATCAATAGATCATATTATAACCAATATTGAAAAGAATAATTACTCAACAGAAATTGTAGATTATTGTATTTCTGACCATAGTTCCCAAATTATGGATATCAGTTATATAGGAGAAGAACCTGAAATAACAGAATTCATGAAGTTAAGACAAATGACTACTAACAATCTGAACCAGCTCCTAGTTAGTTTAACAAAAGAGAGATGGGGCGCAGTTTATACATTGCAGGATAGTAATAAAAAATGGGACTGCTTCTTTGACATTATAAAACAGCACCTTGAGACACACTGCCCAATCAAAAACAAGAGAGTTACCAAACCTAATAATCAATGTATTAAAATTCCATATGAAGTAACAAAGATTAGAGATAAAATGAAGGATTACCATACATTCTATAAATCAACAAACTTAGACATTTTTAGGGATAAATATAAAGCTTTTAAAAAGAAGTATGCTCAAGAACTAATTAATCTAAAGAGACAACAATTTAGTGACAAAATAATAAAATCAAATAATAAGGCAAAGACGATATGGGGAATTGTAAAAGAACATCATGTGAACAATAAGACATTTGAAAACATAACTTTAGAAGAAAATGCGCAGCTAGTTAAAAATCTTAAAGAAATTTGTCAAATCTTCAATAATTATTTCTTAAAAATGGGAATCAATAAAATCAGTCAGATTAGGGATACAACACAAGGGACAAATGAAATATTATCAACCATTTATATAAAAGGAACCACTAAAGAGGAACTAGAAAAAATAATAAATGAACTAAATAATAACACATCGACGGGGTGGGATGAAATATCTACAAAAACACTGAAACATTGTAAATATGCCCTACTAGATATACTTGAGCACCTGATAAATGCATCAATAATGGAGGATTCTTTTCCCGATTGTTTAAAAATAAGCATAGTTCGACCAATATTTAAAAAAGGCAATAAAACAAAAGCAGAAAACTATAGACCTATTACCTTAACTTCTGTTTTTGCTAAGGTATTTGAAAAAGTGTTAAATAATAGATTAATAAGCTTTCTAAATAAATTCAATATACTAAGTAAATCTCAACATGGATTCAGGAAAAATCACTCCACAACCACAGCGATAGCAGAGCTATACCACAATATACTCCAAGGGCTTGAAAATGAAGAAAAGATCACAGGGATATTCCTTGACCTATCTAAAGCATTTGACAGTGTATCACATGAAATGCTGCTGAACAAATTGCAGAAGTATGGCATAAGGGGGAAATTTCACACAATATTAAAATCCTATTTAGTAAACAGAAAACAATGTACAGTAGTTAGAACCAAGAGTAGAAATACAATAGAATCAATCACATCCAATTATGAAAACATCATAGCAGGAGTTCCTCAAGGATCTGTCCTGGGACCAATACTTTTTTTGATCTACGTGAATGATCTTCCTATAACTACACACTCAAAAACAGTGACATATGCGATGACACCTCATTGATATTTGGTACTAAGGAAGTAAATGGAATGGAGAAAATAATAACTACAGAAACGCAAATTATCTATAATTATCTTACAAACAATAGCTTGAAAGTAAATCTTCAAAAAACAAAAACAGTCATGTTCCAACACCGCAATAACAGGTATAGTAGTAATCCTATCAATATAAATATAAATGGTGAACAAATCGAGCAATTAGATAAGATAAAATTCTTAGGAGTGATTATTGATGAAAACCTAACATTCAGACACCATATCGACTATATATGTAAAAAGATAAGTACAAATCTTTATTTATTAAGGAACCTAGCAAAATACCTAAATCCTGAATATCTGAAACTAACTTATTATGGAATAATACATTCACATCTACAATATGCAGTTGAGATATGGGGCAGCACTTGTATGACTAACATGAACAGATTGCTAGTTTTGCAGAAAAAATGTGTAAGATGTATATATAAGGTAAATAGAAGAGAATCATGTAGAAATGTTTTTGTAGAAAACAAAATCCTAACAGTAGTATCTCTATACGTTTTTAAAGTAATAATGTTTGTAATTAGCAAGGGTGAAATGGGTAATTTAAATAAACATTGTCACAAACATGAAACAAGGACACAAAATAATTACTACAGAATAACTTTAAATAAGAAGTCAACAGATAAAGATCCCTTAATAATGGGAAAATTATTATTTAATAAACTACCAAATTCACTAAAAACAAAAAAAGGTAAATTATTTAAAAATGAACTAAACAAGTTTCTAATACAAAAATGCTTGTATAGACTGGACGAATTGTAATTAAATGTATATAACTGTTTATTTTGACATATCCGACAACATGTAAGTGTTATTATGGATGAAAATAAATAATAATAATAATAATAATAATAATAATAATAATAATAATAATAATAATAATAATAATAATAATAATAATAATAATAATAATAATAATAATAATAATAATAATAATAATAATAATAATAATAATAATAATAATAATAATAATAATAATAATAATAATAATAATAATAATAATAATAATAATAATAATAATAATAATAATAATAATAATAATAATAATAATACTAATACTAATACTAATACTAATACTAATACTAATACTAATAATAATAATAATAATAATAATAATAATAATAATAATAATAATAATAATAATAATAATAATAATAATAATAATAATAATTATTATTATTATTATTATTATTATTCTTATTATTATTATTATTATTATTATTATTATTATTATTATTATTATTATTATTATTATTATTATTATTATTATTATTATTATTATTATTATTATTATTATTATTATTATTATTATTATTATTATTATTATTATTATTATTATTATTATTATTATTATTATTATTATTATTATTATTATTATTATTATTATTACTATTATTATTATTACTATTATTACTATTACTATTACTATTATTACTATTATTATTATTATTATTATTATTATTATTATTATTATTATTATTATTATTATTATTATTATTATTATTATTATTATTATTATTATTATTATTATTATTATTATTATTATTATTATTATTATTATTATTATTATTATTATTATTATTATTATTATTATTATTATTATTATTATTATTATTATTATTATTATTATTATTATTATTATTATTATTATTCAAATATATGCAGAGAATATGGCAATGGGAGCAGCTGATACAGGAGAGCTTCAAAGTATACTGAATAGACTTGCAATATGGACAGGAAAGAATGGGTTGGAAATAAACCAGCAGAAAATGAAACAAAATCTATTCACAAAGGGAAGCCAACATGCCTCACATGACACATTGTCACTACATGGAAAACCACTGGCAAGGATACAAAGATTCACATACCTTGATGCCAATTACACATAACCCTAATATCCTTGTGAATGCACACACAAAAAAGAATCACTGCAAGGATAAAAGCAATATTCAACATACAATGTAGTAGTAGTAGTTTTATTCATCTGTTAAGTCAATACAATGACAGTGGATACGTCAATACAATACAAAAACTGTCAATACAAAAATACGTCAATACAAAAACTGTCAGCACAGCTATGGCCCTCTTCAAATCAACCACAGCAACATACAGAATACCTAACACTGAATATTGTCAGTACAGAAGTCCTGATCATAGTAGAAAACTGAAGTATTAGAAAGGTAAAATCAAGATATATAAAATGCAAACTGTGAATTGGAAAAACATCATGATCCAAACTGATCTACATAATAATGAGAGAGAATTTCTTCATAGAAGACATAAGAATTTTCTTAACTTTATGAAAATGAAGACTGACTATCATCAGAGAATTAAGTGACTAAAACTTGACATGGTAGCTCAAATTAAATTAATGCAATTACACAATGCAGTGACTATATAATAAAATTCCTTTGCCTTTTGATAAATAAGTCACTGGAAAATGGACATCTTCCAGAAGCACTGAAGAAAGCTAAAGTAGAACCAATTTTAAAAAAAGTTAATGAACTTGAAACCAATTATTATAGACTTAATAAACCTACTGTCAGTTTTTTAAAAAAATTATAGAAAAATAAATGTATAGAAGAATGATTAATTTTTTTTACTAAATTTGACATAATTAATTCCTCTCAGTTTGATTTTCAGAAATATAAAACAACTAGCACTGTTTTGATAAATTTTGTTGATAACGTATGCAATTAGTTCCAGCAAACCGGGCTGGAACTAATTTTCAACAGAACTAAGGCATTTGACATGGTAGGTCATGATACCTTGTTTAATAAACTCCACAATAATGGAGCAAGGGGCATAAACCTTAATTCATTTAGGACCTATCTAAAGCAAGAAAAAATAATAAGAATTAATTATATGGATACAAAAATTAGAGTCTAAAACAGAAATTTCAGGAAAAAGAAAGTTATTCTCTGAGGCTCCTCAAAGATAACACCTGGATCCCCTTTTATTCTTAATTCATATCAACAAACTATCCCCTTATACAGAATAAAAGAAGTATTTCAGAAAGTGGAGTGCCATTGTTACTAAAATTAGGCAAGTGAGTCAACCTTGTATATACTTTTCTCCACTTACAAGCTTTTTATGAAGACTAGTTTCTGGGGACTTCTCCCCTATCGTCAGTTCTGTGGTTGACTGATGATGCATCCGGTGTCTGCATCTGGCTTGGTGTCGTGCTGCCATCTAATGTCCTGGTAAGTTTGATGACATCATCTACCGCGGGAATTTCAAAATTCATCAAGAAAAAACAGGACCTCTTGATGAATTTTGAAATTCCTGCGGTAGATGACGTCATCAAACTTACCAGGACATTAGATGGCAGCACGACACCAAGCCAGATGCAGACACCGGATGCATCATCAGTCAACCACAGAACTGACGATAGGGGAGAAGTCCCCAGAAACTAGTCTTCATAAAAAACTTGTAAGTGGAGAAAAGTATATACAAGGTTGACTCACTTGCCTAATTTTAGTAAAACTACCCCCTTATTTAAAAATGAATTTGATGTTGAAATTACTCTCTTTGATGAGTGAGTGAATGAGTGAGTGAGTGTGTGAGTGAGTGATTGAGTGAGTAAGTGAGTGAGTGAGTGAGTGTGTGAGTGAGTGAGTGAGTGAGTGAGTGAGTGAGTGAGTGAGTGAGTGAGTGAGTGAGTGAGTGAGTGAGTGAGTGAGTGAGTGAGTGAGTGAGTGAGTGAGTGAGTGAGTGAGTGAGTGAGTGAGTGAGTGAGTGAGTGAGTGAGTGAGTGAGTGAGTGAGTGAGTGAGTGAGTGAGTGAGTGAGTGAGTGAGTGAGTGAGTGGCATCTGTATGTAGGGTAGTGGTTTAAGGGCTCATCGACAGCTAGGTCATTTGACCCCACTCTTTGTTGATGTATCAAGTATAATATATTCATTATTGTGAAGGACAGTAAGAAAATTGAAGATAACTCTCCACTCACCATAAATAAAATTTCTAACTGGCTCAAAAGAAATAAATTAGTAACCAATGAGAACAAAACCCTAACTGTTCAATTCCATAGTCAGACTTTAAAGTATCAGGGGCTGCCAAATATTAAATTGGATCAAAAACATTAAAGCTAGGGGTGGAAGCAAAATTTTGGGGTCTATGAGTTGACCAACAACTGAGGTGGGATACATGTTGCAAAATTGACAGTTAAATTAAGTAAGATGTGCTTTATCCTATACCAGGAAGAGCCTCATGTTTCTAGTGAAGTACTAAAAACCCACTATTGTGCTCATTTTCAGTCACTATTAATTATATGGAATAAAGTTATAGGAAAATTTTAGTTATAGTAATTTAATATTTAAATTACAAAAGAGAGTATTAAGAACCATGGTGGGTATTACTTGCAGAGAAAGCTGTAGAGAGTATTTCAAAGAACTAAACATACTCATTTTCCCAGCTTCTGCACAAAGGAAATGTTAATTCATGTTAAAAATATTTTGGGCAACTTAACAATGAGTAAAGACGTGCATACACATAACACCAGGAACAAAAACAAACTTATATAAAGGCTTTATAGATCTGAACTTTTTCAACTAATGACTTTTCTTTCTCTGTTCATGTGATGAAGAGCTAAATTGTTAGAGGTGAGTAAAGAAAATTTATAAATGAATAAAGGATTATTATAGTAATTTACCACTTTATGGGTATATTCGTATATTTTAATTATCATATAATAATTGTATTTATTGATTGCTATATGATTGAACTTTTGTAGTTTCCAAAATTTTTTGCAATGTTTACATTATTTTAATCATATTTTATGTATTATTGATTTATTGTATTTTGACTCATTGTATTCTTTCTTAATTATTGCATCCTTTTGTTCTTTCCATTGACTTTTACCATATCATGTACAATGATCAGAGGATGAATAAAGTTGCAAATTACAAATTACATACTAGGAAAAGAGGTGGAGGTAATCAAATAAGATAACCCCATAATACAGATAATGTATGTTGCAGTTACTAATACTAGATCTGGGGACCTACAATAATAGCCCAGAACAGCAGGACTTTTATACAGTAAAGAGCCTATGTGATGCAAAAGGAGAGACTTATTGAAAAATGACAATTATAAGCTGGTTAATTTTTGTGAGAAAAATGAACTGATAATTTTGAACAGCTGCTAGAAATATGAAAAATCAGGTCATAACTTTGTTGAATGAAAATATAAAAAGTACCTGATTTAGATTAAATGGTCACCTGGAGAAATATTAGAAGGTTGAAGAATTTTTATTTAAAGCATTACTATCTTTTATGACATGCAAAAGCTTAAGTTAACGAAAATGTTTTTATAAAATATTATGAACTAATCTAAATGACAGATTGTACAGCTCACATCATCTCTTATTGCTCTCTGTATAATTTTATAAGTAATTGAATTTTCTAAATGCTAGCAATGTTTTCCAGTAATGTCGTCCTATAAACACAGGTTCATGATATACACTCATATGCTGCATTTTGAAGAACAGACAGTATGCAATATAAGCTTTACTCAGTAGAAACATGTAGATATTAGGCCAACCGCTTAGAGCTCTAAAAACATTTATTTACTTTTTGGAGGAAATGAAACATAGTTTAGCTAAATCATTTAAAAGTACCTACTCAACCACCTCTATGTATCTCACCTCTAGTTTTAGTCCTGCTGGAGTTCCAGAAACTTGGTGACCCAAATGGTCCACCATGGTGAAGAAAGCATGCCATACTGGCAACTCAGTTTCTCTCTTTGGATCCTCAAGGAAAATAGTCAAATTAAGAGCTGTAGCAACATCCAATTCCCCTCCAAGAGCTAGATTCCATGCATCATGAAGTAATTTAGCTCTTGTAACTCCTGGGATTGAGGGTCCTTGTCCGTGAAGATATTCTGCTAAGAGCGCCCAGTTATGCGAGTCATAGTTCACCATAAACATAGCTATGATAAGAAAATGGAATACATTAAAAATTAAATGGTACAAGACAATTTGAACATATAAGCCTCTTACATTCCACCTTATTAATAAAGCATTAGAATCAATAGTTTATTCTCCCTAGATTAGCAATATTTTAAATGTACTTCAACATTTTATTTTTAACTAATAAATATATATTTATGCTATAAATAAAGCTTCTATTTATTTACCTATTTCTTCTGGATTTACAATGAGGAAGGATTCAGGACCAGGTAAATTTCTGAGCATTAAACTTTTCTCTTCATGCATCCATATGACAGGAGGCCGTTGTTCATTCAGGTCAATATTCTCCGCACTCAAGTATAATAGTGGCACCCACCACAGTAATGTGTCTCGATCATTATGCTCATTGGGTCGTTCACGAAGGAACATGTGCTGCAAAATTCAAATCTGTCATAATAGTTTATACATCAAGAGACAGTGCAATTTTAATTTCTATTTCATTTTTACAGTAATTGAATGTGGTGATATATAAGATTTAAACCAGCCAGAAGGCATTTACATATAAGTATAGATAAACAAGTGTAAACAATAAGTTGATAATTAGTATAATAATTCTTTATACAGAATTTACAAAATACAAAATATTAGGTAGTTCAATTAAAGGAATTAAGGCATTAAAGCTAATAAACTATTTACAGAATTTACTGATATAGGCATTCCTCAATACTGTAGAAGGATTAACTAACCAAATCCTCTTTTAACAGCTATATAAATGTATTACAATTGTTATGATAGTTCTTTTCTTCTTCTGGTAGAGCATTATAAAGTTTTATTCTAGTAAAACTAGGTATCTTTTCAAATAAGTATAATCTATGGCTAGGGATTGTATAATAATTTTTATGTTTGGTATTATATCTATAGGCTTCAGTGTTGGTTTGCAGAGTGGAATTATACTTTTCAAAGTGCAGAATGGTCTGTAGATATATACAATAGGCAGTGGTGTATATTATGGGCTATCAAGGCTATCACCGAAACCCATATCTAAAGTAAACTATAAATTAATAAGCAATATTAATAATAATTGCAATACCATCCAGTTTCCCCCATAAAGAATTAGTTCGTAGGCTGGAATATCTCTCTTTCCCTATCACTGAACAGAGGGACAAACAGAACTTCAGTAGCTACCGTTTTGCTTTCTCTATGGTAAGGGGCAGTGAGGGACATGGGGTAGGAATGCAGGAGTCAACATGTCAAGGCTTCGGAACCTTAGATCGCTATACTCACACGAGCTTCTCCGAAATGTACCATACAAAACGACTGGCTTTAGAATTCCGCATAGTACAAGGAGTTAAAGGCAAGAAAGAGCGTGTTTTCAATTATTGTGTGATTGTTACCTTCCTCAACAACTGCATTAATCAAAGTATAAACTTGGAAGAAGCGTAGGGACAGTGAAGCACAAATTAGTACAAAAGTGAATCGAGAAGATATTGACACATTGCTTCACTCACACTGTTTATTCACAGGACATGTTTCAAGAGCTCTTGCTCCTATCATCAGCTGATACTCGACTAGTGCAAGTTGTAGTGGTTTCCTCTTTCTCCGTTTTGTCAATAGATGGCATGATGTACTTGTCAAAGATGTCTGGTGGTGGAGTTTCAAAATTCATGACTCTATGACAATTTTTGTTGATGAAGATTTTTTCCCATATGGAAAGGTCTATGGGGTGATTAACATATTTTATTAGAGATGTTTCCAAGTTGATGTCATGTCTAGTATTCAAAAAATGAAAAGCCACTGCTGATTTTAAAAACATTAAAAATGGTGGAACAGAAAAATCAACAGATGGCAGCAGCAACCCCAGAATTACCCACACCACTGGATCAAGCTTTAGTCGCATAAGAGCCGTAGATGCAAACGATGATTTGCGAAACATGTCCTCAAAATAGGTACGAAAGTGAAGCAGATGTGTAATAAATACAACTCATCTAAAAATTAATAATGTATTAATACTGTTTATTTCATACTGTAAAGCATACCAAGACAGTTGCTAGCACTAATTCTTCAAAATGGGTGAAGAATGTGTAATTAAACAATTAGAACAAAACCATTATCGCAGTTTAAATACGAGGATAAGTTAGCGATAATAAAACAGGGAGGGCCTACTTCAGCTCTTCCGCACTTGCAGTGTGAACAGTAGGAAAAAATAAGAACCCTTATAAAATACATTTTAATATAGGTAATTATGCCAAGTATGAGTGGCTGTCTGGTTCATTCAAACTAAATAAACTTTATTGCTGGCCATGCTTGTTGTTTGAAACTGAGAAAACACCCTTGAATACTACCGGTTTCGCAAATTTAGCTTATTTAATCACAGCTTTGGATAAACATAAAAGATCAACAACTTTGTTTAGAGGCTACGATGAAAGTGAGGAGTCATTAAATAAAGGCAATGATATAGAATTGCTACCATATCTGGCTAGTTATGATGCGGCACTGTTTTTTTATAGTTTCACTACGCAGTTTACCTGTAAAGAAAGATGGCCGGAATTCATGTATATATAAACAGGTATGGTGAAATTGCTAGTTTTATTTTTCGAATTGTTTTAACAGCTTGTTTCAAGAACAATTGATTTGAATGCACTGTTTGTGAAGTTAACATTTAATGAACAATCCCTTATTGTCTGGATCTGGTAGGACTAGTGATAGCCCAAGTCACAATCCCAGCATATGCCACTGACAATAGGTAAAGTTAATATATTTAATTGTCTAAACGTATTTCTACATGGCTCATTACATTTTGGTTTTCCCAGGTATGAAATTGCTCTTTCTTGTAGAATAAATATTTTGCCCAAATTTAAATTTGATGCAGTGCCCAACAGTTCAAATTGTATAAGCAATATGTGAATTCTTTTTTTTTTAATTTACGTCCTCCAATGTTAAGTCATATCGGACGATGAATGAAATGGGTGAAATGATGCTCAAATGAGTCCGGGGTCCATAGAGCTTAGAGTTACCCGACATTCGTCTTTCAGGATAAGGGAAAACCCCAGAAAAACCTTATCCAGGTAACTCACCCTGACCAAGATTCGAACTCGAGACCTCTTGAACGTGAGGCAGACAGTCTACCACCATGCTACCGAGGCGGGCAATTTGTGAATGAATAAGGGAATAATATAACACCCTTGCTGTTTGAGTTGGAACTTGGTTTATTAAGTATTTCAAAAGAAATAAGTTTCTGCTGATACTAATCCTGGTTTCTGTATATCCAGCATAGGTAAGTGATTTACCTATATCCAATCCTAAAAGATTTACAGAATCTATGCCATTGATTGAACTGTGGTTTTTGGTATGCTGTAGTGATGATTCAGTATTTTTAAATCCAGAAGTAATTAACTCACATTTATGGAAAGATAGACTGAAAAACTCAATGCCATAGCCGGGATTTGAACCACGGATCTTCTGGTTGCTGTCCAGCCGCTCTAACCATTGAGCTACTATGGCCAATGTGCCAACATGACATTAAATTCTCCAAATGACTCGTATTTTTCCTGGTAAACCACTTACGAGTTCTCATAAACACATGAGACAACTACCTTAATGTCAACTTACAACATGTAAGTACTTTAAGGACCGGGCTTTATAGTTAACCACTATTAGGTCAATTAATGAAAATTATTGATCTTTCATACTGGCCGTGTGTAGGCTAAAGTATGGAAAGATAGAATCAGACTGAACAATTCAATGCCATAGCCGGGATTTGAACCACAGATCTTCTGGTTGCCATTAAATTGCTTGCCATACTAATGTCTATGTTATGTAGCTGAACCAATAATTTGTTTGTATCTATGGAGTCAAAAGCTTCTGTAAGATCTAATAGAACTGCTACATATTTTATCTGCAAAAATTTTTCCTATGATCTTTTGAACTATATCTGAAAAAGCTTTTGTAGTAGATTTATTTCTCACAAAGCCATTTTGTTGCTGGGATCAGATTAAACTTCTCTAAATATTTTGTGATACGGTTATGTATAATCCACTCACAACTTTTGGATAACGCTGATAGCAATGATATAGATCTACAGTCACCTCAATGGAAATCTTTACATTTGAAATGCAAGGAAAATCTTTACATAGACAATGCGCTCAGTATGCCCTTCTCCCACCACTACACAAAAAGTCGGGCCGAGGTGCAAATAATGTGATTCTCGAGTGTACAGCAGCAACTTCCTGTCATTAGCAGCCCAGGCCTCAGTCTGCCTCTGGTATTTTCTGTACAGCAAGATGTTTACTGTGTGTTGTTGTCATCCAAATTTTGATCACAGAGCTGTTTTTTAATGTATTTCTGCATCCAATACACAAAATGGGACACAAGAACCTCACTTGCGAGGAGAAGACTCGTGTTTTAACTCTGTTAGAGGTACGTGCCTCTGTAATTTGTATAGCTGATGATCTAAAGGTTTCAAGACAAGCCATTTACGACCTAAAAACTGCAGCAGCACCTTTGTCACATGGCACCACACCAACTTGAAAGACAGGCTCAGATAGTAAAAGAAAGACTTCTCCAAAGACAGATGACGTTCTAAAATGTGAAGTAATGCCTAAACCATGGATTATAGCAGCAGGGTTTAAAAAGAATCATCCACAACTGCTCAAAGCTGTTACAATCCAGACCATTCAGCATTGGACTCAAAAGGACTTACGTTTACAATTTCAGTGTGCTGCCAAGAAGCCTCTACTAACTAAAGCTATGATGAAGAAAAGAGTACATTTCTGCAAAATGTATCAGCACAGGACATCAGAGGAATGGCACAAATGTTTTCTGATATAAGCAGTTTCAAATTGGTCAGAGGAAAGTCCAAAAAGGTGAGAAGGCCAACAAATGTGTCACACTATGATTCAAAATTTGTGGTCAAAGCTGTTAAACATTTAGAAATTGTGATGGTATGGGGTGCTTTTAGTGGTAATTGTGGCAGAGGTGTCTTGTACTTTCTCCCTAAGAATGTAACAATCAAGGGAAGTAACTATTTAGAAGTGTTGCAACAGCATTTGGTCACATTTTGATTCATTCATCAGTGTCAAACCTTTATTTATGATGGTGCCCCTTTTCATAGAACAAAGATGGTTCAGAAGTTCCTAAAAGACAAAAATATATCTGTACTTGACTGGCCTAGCAACTCTCCTGACCTAAATTCAATAGGAAATTGTTGGGATCAAATGAAAAATACAATAGAAGAGCTATAACCATCAAATATTAAGGAACGCAGGAGGTGTTGAAGAAGTTATGGGTGGAAATAGATAAAAAATATTTTGAAAATCTAGCAGATTCAATGCCCAGGAGACTCATGAAAATGATACAAATTAAGGGAAGTATGACCAAGTGTAATTGTATGGAGAAGTTCAAAAACTAAAGAGGTGATGGTGTCCTTTGATATCAGATGTCTATTCACGAGCATACCAGTAGAAAAAATTCCAAAATTGATGAAAGGCTGGTTATCCAAAAGCAACGTTGCAGATGATAAAATAGAGGAATACATCAAATTAACCACCCTATGTATTGAACAAAACAGCTTCACGTTCTCCAGCAAGATCTTCCAACAAACAGCAGGCTTGGCCATGGGTAACCCTTTTTAACCATTACTAGCTAATCTGTTCATGAGTAATTTGGAAACACACATTACTAAAGACTTTCCACATATTTTCAAATGTTGGCATAGATATGTCGACGATGTGTTTGCTATAGTCCCTAGAAGACTAACCGAGGATGTTATAAAGTTGCTAAACCTACAAGAAAAATCCATAGTTTTCACCATTGAAGTAGAGCAGGATGAATGGCTACCTTTTCTAGATTTGAAAATCATTAGAAGACCAACAGGATTACAATTTGGAATATACAGAAAAGCAACACATGTTGACAATTACATTAAATGCAACCCATTCAACCCAGTACAACATCAATATGCAGTATTCCATAGTTTAGTTCACAGATTAATCAACATTCCGCTAACAAAAAAAGAATATGAACAGGAGTACACTCACATACACCAGGTTGCCGAATTGAACAACTATAACACAAATTTCATCAAAAAACTGATCTACAGACACAAAAGAAACAAAAACTTAAGGGACATTACTACGTTAAAAAAACTAGAAAACCCAAACACCAGATATGGAAAATTTACATTTCATCCAAAATACTTCAAAAAATTTGAAAAGATATTTAAGAGCTTCAACATAAAATTAGCCCCTCAGAACAAACACAACATCCGCAACTTACTAAACCACCCTCTAAAAAATAGCACACCGGAAACTCAATTATCAGGCATTTACCAAATGAGTTGCCAGGATTGTGTCAAGATATACATTGGTAAGACCTAAAGGAATCTAGGAACAAGAATGAAAGAGCACTTCAGAAATATTAAATTCAAACAAATGGACAAGTCGGCCGTAGTACATCACTTTTGGTCTGAGAATCACAACATAAAACAAGAAATAGAACTGATCAAACAGGCAAAGAAACCTCTGGAACTACAGATTTGGGAAAACATATTTATTACGAAGAAACAGGACCTCTTGATGAATTTTGAAATTCCCGCGGTAGATGATGTCATCAAACTTACTGGGACATTAGATGGTAGCACAACACCAAGCCAGATGCAGACACCAGATGCATCATCAGTCAACCACAGAACTGACGATAGGGGAGAAGTTCCCAGAAACTAGTCTTCATCAAAAAACTTGTAAGTGGAGAAAAGTATATACAAGGTTGACTCACTTGCCTAATTTTAGTAACAATGGCACTCCACTTTCTGAAATACTTCTTTTTATTATGCATACCTATATGCTTCTAAGTTTTGCAAAATAAAAGCAATTAGTCACCAAAGCTTTAGGCAAAAGATTATACCAAGAGAAACTGGAACACAGATAACATGTGCTCCAGAAAATCTACTAAGCACATTCATAAATTTTGATGTATCAATCAAATTTTCTTCCCTAATAAAACTCATAGATATTAATATATATATTACCAAGACTTTTATCAGTATAGAAACTCTAACTTATACATGCCAGCAATTATATTTGCAGATAAGCTAAAAATTGAGAGAATAATCAAGAGTTTTGTGTTCTACAGCACTTCTGTTGAAGGAATGAAGAACATTATTTTGTGAGCTGAATTTCAAAACAGATGGACATAACTTTTTAACAATTGTACTATTAGAAATAAAATATACTTTTTATTGCAGAGATAAATAACTAATGTCACAAGGGAGGTTAATGTCTTATTTCCACCGTTGAATCCAAATTAGATTAATATGTTTTAAGATGAATAAATGATTAAGCTCTCATTATGTGATGTTTACTTTGTAGCTTGCATATATGATTCTTAATTTTTCAAATCAAAAAGTAATTTTTCAAATTACTTCCTACCAAAGATTGCTTAAGCAAAATATATATTTTATACATAGAATTTTACACTATACAGAGTGCTTCAAAAGGTTACTGAAAAACTTAAGGAAGAGAAAGAGTAGACAAAACTGCGTAGATTTTGACTAGGAACCCGTGTTCCCAAACATGATCCCTAGTCAGTACCAATGAAATTCTGTAAAGCCGTAATACTCGTTATTATGCACAGGGTTCAGTGTAATAGTTTCCAAATGTTCAAATACACCACCACCAGATTGAACATTGCATTGCACCGTCAAATAAAGCTTTGGCGCACTCGCACAAATACCCCAGGCATGTGCAGAAGTTTGCCAGATGCCACAACTGTTCTAGCTACTAGTATTTCTGGATTGTACACTGGTCTTGGAACAAGTTATTTCAGAGCTACTAGAATATATATACCACTTGCTGTATGCCAGCAAGCATGGATACAACTGGATGTAGCGACACCACATTTTGATGTCAACTTGTGGGGCTTCCTATATCACAAATATCCTAAATGTTGGATCACAATAGGAGGATCACTTGCATGGCACCCCATTTCATGAACTTAATGCCACTTGATTATTTCTGTTAGGAGCATATCAAAGCTGCGGTTTATCAGACACCAATGAACGATCCAGAAACACTAGTAGCCAGCAGAGTTGTAGCAACTGGCGAACTTTTGCACATGCCTGGAATATTTGAACGAGTGCACCAAAGCTTTATTCAATGTATATGTATTTGTATTTATTTCATCCTTTGGAACATAATACATATGTTATAGGACACGTCAGTTCAAGATACAAAGATAAGTATAAAAAGTTACATAAGACTAAAAACTGTAACAGATACAGGATCCAACAAAAGTCTAAAGTAGAAAAAGCAAATAAATATGAACTATATAAAGAACATAGAGAAATGCTATATAAAAGTAATTGTTCACAAATGTGGAGTTTACTCTACTTCATGATTTAATTCAATTCAATTCAATTTATTTTGTCCTTTCGATTGATATCAGACACGTCATAGTACAAAAATTACATTAATGGCTATTGTCATTATTTACAATCACTTAAAACTAATTAACATTTAAAAACTCATTTACAGAATAAAACGAATGTTGCAGTAAAAAGAGTTTTACTCCCATTTTAAAATGTATAAGGCTCTTCATTTGTTTAATATTTTCTGGTAGTCTGTTGTATAATTTTATACCTTTATTGATAACACTAGACCTGAAGATTTCCGTTCTACAACTTTGAATGTGAAAGTCATCTTTCTGACGTGTATTGTATTTGTGAATATCGGCAGTTTTGTAATTTTGTATTTGTAAGTTATTTTGTTTTACATGGATCACTAATTCCAAAATATACATACATGCTAGAGCATGTATGTGGTGCAATGCTTGTATTCAGTGTGGTGCTGGTGTGTTTGAATATCTATTGTGCCTTATTACACTGAGCCCTTTGCATAATAAAGTAAATGGCTCTCATTTCATTTCACTTTTTCATTTTATTTTTTTGCTTAAGCAAATACAAATGATTCATAGCATCATCAAGTCAAACATATGTACATGCACAGAAATAATGACACAGTGATTAATATATACTTAAACAAAAATTTTTGAGTAAACTATATACAATAAGATACAACTTTACAGTATATTTCACATAACAAGTACTATTTATTTATGCAGTAATTAAATCCTTTAAGATATTCATCAAGTGAATGAAGCAGCTTTCCAAGCAGAATTTCTTTATTTAATTCCTGAATTTATTCATATTATCAATATTTAACAGAATATCATTGGTACTGACTCCGCATAGTGTTTGGGAACATGGGTTCCTAGTCAAAAATTGTTCTTGTTGTCAAATGCTAGGCTTTGGCAATGAAGCCATTAGCTCTCTTACTCTCCAATCTTTCTGTGTGGTGGGTCCGGCAGGTAGGGCTTCATAGGTTAAAAGATGTTCTTCAGTCATTTCCTCTTCTTTGTTGCACAGAGGATAATTTTGACTTGTATAAATTCCTATTCTGTGTAAGTGTTTGGCCAAATAATCATGTTCCGTAAGTAATCTAAAATTTGCTACTGCAGCTTTACGTGGAATTTCTGGAATAATTTCTGGATTTTTAATTAAAATGTTCCACTTTTTATCTTTGGCTTTGTTAGATATTGATTGGTTTTGTTTGTTTTTATATTTTCTTTTGATTTATCTTTTAATGGAGGTAAAGGGTAAGTTTTTACTTTTGTTCTGAATTAAATATGCATCTTTTTCACAAGAAAATCAGCTGATTCATTTCCAGTAATTCCACAATGTGCAGGTATCCATTGTAATATAATTCTTTTCTGTAGTTTTTGAGGTTGTTGGATCATTTTGTGACATTCTTTCATTTGGATTGACCTCATTTTATATGAACTTATTGCACATAATGCTGTTTTAGAATCATAAAAAATGACAGCATTTTTTAATTTATCTATTCTGTATAGAAGGTGTTGGAGTGAAATATGAATAGCCGTTACTTCTGCATCAAAATTTGTTGTGTGGTATCCTGCTGGTTGATAGAATGAGAACAGTACACACTTAATTCCTGCTCCTGAGTTGTTGTCCAAGTTAGATCCATCTGTGTAGAATACATTAAGTTTGGTGTACCACAAGGTTCTATTTTGGGTCCTATTCTTTTCTTATTGTTTGTAAATGATTTACAGTCAAATATTACAGCTAAAACAATAGTTAAATATGCGGATGACACAAATATATTAATTAAAAGCAATGCACTTGAAGAGCTACAAATCTTATCAAGCAGAAAGTTCAGTAATATTTCTAAATTGTTCAGCAATAATAATTTAATTGTAAACTTGGATAAGACACATGTAATTCATTTTCAGTTTTCTCAGAATAAGTCTCCTGTACAATCACAATTAATATGTAATAATCAAGTAATTAAGTATGTAAATACTACTAAATTTCTTGGTCTTTGGATACAGAGTAACCTTAAATGGGAGACATATGTTGATCATCTAATTAAAAAACTGGGTACAATTTTATTATTTGAAGCAAAAGGTTAGAAACAGTGATGTATATAACAATTGAAGTAATGAGTTGGTATTCAAACACAACATCACTTAAAATATCCTTACTTGAACAATTGTTTCGGAGACCGGTTTGTCCCCATCATCAGCAACTATCCAACTGGTTGGATCCGTGGTTTCTTGAAGTGAGCTGGTTGTTTGAGGTGACATCTGTTGGTTGTGAGATGAACTTCCAAAGAGAGTTTTCAGGTGGCAATTCGAAATTTAACGTATACTGTTTGTTTTTTATAATTAGCAACTTCTCCCAAACATCGAGCTCAGCTGCATTATTGGCTGGCTTTAATAGTTTTATATTTGGTACAATTTCATGATTGGTAGACCAAAAATGGTGGGCTATTGCTGATTTTTCCATTTGTTTGTATTTCACACATCTCATATGTTCCTGTAATCTAATTTGTAAACTTCTTTTGGTTTTTCCTATGTAGAACTTATTACAGTCTGAGCAGTTTATTTTGTATATACCTGATTTCTTGTTTTCAGGTACTGGGTCTTTCAGGTTGTTGCATAATAAGTTTTTTAAACTGAATTTATTTATTGGGGCTAGGGTGATGTTATACTTTTTGAATATCTTGTTGAATTTATGATGTACTTTGGGATGATATGTGAATTTCTTGAACTGTTTCTCGGATTTTGAATCTGTTAGTTTTGTGGTATCCAATATGTGTTTTTGTTTCTTAAATTTCCAAATTTTCTTTTCTAATAATTTTTTACTGTATCCATTAATTGCAGCTATGTTAATCATTTGGTTATATTCTTTGTTGTATTCATTCTGTTTCAATGGGATGTTGATTAGTCTATGTGCTAAACTGTTCAAAACTGCATGTTTGTGGGGTGTCGGGTTGTAGCTATCGTTCTTTATGTAATTGTCTGTTTGTGTTGGCATCTACCGGAAGCCAACACAAACAGACAATTACATCAAGAACGATAGCTACAACCCGACACCCCACAAACATGCAGTTTTGAACAGTTTAGCACATAGACTAATCAACATCCCATTGAAACAGAATGAATACAACAAAGAATATAACCAAATGATTAACATAGCTGCAATTAATGGATACAGTAAAAAATTATTAGAAAAGAAAATTTGGAAATTTAAGAAACAAAAACACATATTGGATACCACAAAACTAACAGATTCAAAATCCGAGAAACAGTTCAAGAAATTCACATATCATCCCAAAGTACATCATAAATTCAACAAGATATTCAAAAAGTATAACATCACCCTAGCCCCAATAAATAAATTCAGTTTAAAAAACTTATTATGCAACAACCTGAAAGACCCAGTACCTGAAAACAAGAAATCAGGTATATACAAAATAAACTGCTCAGACTGTAATAAGTTCTACATAGGAAAAACCAAAAGAAGTTTACAAATTAGATTACAGGAACATATGAGATGTGTGAAATACAAACAAATGGAAAAATCAGCAATAGCCCACCATTTTTGGTCTACCAATCATGAAATTGTACCAAATATAAAACTATTAAAGCCAGCCAATAATGCAGCTGAGCTCGATGTTTGGGAGAAGTTGCTAATTATAAAAAACAAACAGTATACGTTAAATTTCGAATTGCCGCCTGAAAACTCTCTTTGGAAGTTCATCTCACAACCAACAGATGTCACCTCAAACAACCAGCTCACTTCAAGAAACCACGGATCCAACCAGTTGGATAGTTGCTGATGATGGGGACAAACCGGTCTCCGAAACAATTGTTCAAGTAAGGATATTTTAAGTGATGTTGTGTTTGAATACCAACTCATTACTTCAATGGGTACAATTTGTTATAATTTCAGACAACTGGTACACATAGTTAACATAAAAACTCTCAGAAGCGTGTATTTTGTATGTGCTCACTCCATTTTAAAATATGGCATAACATTATGGGGTAACTCACCACATTGTAAATCATTATTCATAATGCAAAAATGGATTCTAAGAATACTTGGAGGAGTTAAATCAACATCTACGTGCAGACCATTATTTAAAAAATTTAAAATCTTACCTCTCCCATGTATTTTCATTTTTTAAATTTTAAAATTTACAAAGACAAATTTAATGAAAGGAAATGGCCACTGTACCTTTAATGACACAGTTCATAATCATAATACTAGACAGAGAATGGACATTCATGTGAATAGAAGTAACACAAGAGCTCATCAAAACAGTGTAATAAACCTAGGAATCACTTTTTTAATAAACTGCCTATAGCCAATAAAACCACTTGCAATTTTTCAGCATTTAAAAAGTCAGTTTTGTCATACTTGCTAGACCATTGTTTTTTTTCTGTTAGTGAATTTATGGAAAGTTTACAATATTGTTACATTTCTGAATTACTTGTGTATATTATAAAATTCTTGAGATATCTTTATAAAACATTATTTTGTACAACCACTGACTTGTCCTTATTGGATTTGACTTGTTAATTTACAAGTATAGTTAATTGCACTGTAAATTCACAATTTGACGTGTCTTATATCATAGTACTCATGTACAATGTATGATTTACAAGATGAATAAATTATCTATCTATCTATGTAACCATTCTTCAGGTGGGTATCTATTGTTCACAGTTTCTAATGCTAATGCTTTTAGTACAGGTTTGGAAGTTTCAGATTTTGTAACTATTTGTTCTAAATCTAATTGAATATTAATTGGTTCAAAAGTCAGTGGGTTTTCTTTGATTAAAATGTTTTCTTTAGAATTAGTCAAAAGTTACTCTATTCTCTCTACCCTTTCTGTTTCTTAAGTTTTCAATAACCTCTTGAAGCATCCTGTATATAGAATTCAGCCATAAGAAGTACGTAAGAGAAAAGGAAGTAAATGTCATTATGAAATTAGCGTCAATTGTACAAAAGAGCTATAGAATACCTTTTACAGCAACAAGAGTATATCATATGAGTTTTGTAATAGGTATAATAGGATATGGCAAGTACATGGGCAAGTACATGGGCACATAGGTTAAGGATCAAATCCTGCGCAAATTTAATCCAAAAAACGCAGAGATAAACATTACTTTGCAGCAGCGGAGCTACAAAAATGACATCTACTTTGGCCCTACTAATAGTAGCAGGAATTTGACCTTTTTTTTTGTGTGTGTGTGTGTGTGTGTGTGTGTGTGTGTGTGTGTGTGTGTGTGTGTGTGTGTGTGTGTGTGTGTGTGTGTGTGTGTGTGTGTGTGTGTGTGTAATTTACGTCCTCCAATGTTAAGTAATATTGGACGATGAATGGAATTGATGAAATGATGCTCAAATGAGTCCGGGGTCCATGGAGCTTAGAGTTACCCAACATTCGTCTTACAGGATAAGGGAAAACCCCGGAAAAAACCTTATCCAGGTAACTCACCCTGATCGAGATTCGAACTTGGGACCTCTTGAACGTGAGGCAGACACGCTACCACCACGCTACCAAGGCAGGCATTTGGTCTATTGAATATATCATTAGATTAAGGGGTGCAACTTATTGGCTAAAGAAGGAAGAGTATGGGAATGTTTTTAAAATTATGGGAAAAAGATGCAATACTAAGAAAGAAGTGAAAAATTATTTATTACACGTAGGAAGAAGAGTACATGATTTATTTCCGGATATTAAAGAGAGGCTAAAATTGGAAAATATAAAACCAAGAAAAGGATTTTTTCATTTTGTTACAGGACATGGCCCATACAATGTATATTTAAAAAGAATAGGGAAGAACAACTCGGATTTATGTGAGCAATGTAACTGTATAGATTCGCCTGAACGTGTTATTTTTGAGTGCAATAAATATAGTGAACTAGTAGAAGATGGTCGAAGGAAACTTCAAGGAAACTGTTTATGGAACATCTTAAGAGAAGATGCAGAAGATTATGTATATTTAGAAAATATGTCTCAAATAATATCTGTTAAGGCGTTGGAGGAATATATGACCCGCGACAAAATATTTCAAGAAAGAAATGTAAGAACATTTCAATCTATGAGAAAAGAATATAACTTAAGAGATCATCGGAGGGAAATAGGACCAAGAGAAACTGAAGATACAGATTATCAGACTTGAAGACCTGATTTAAGATGCCAATTATGGACATCAGAAAGAAGACAGAAAGACGATAGACAGAAAGAGAATACCAAGAGAGAGAATATATATATGGAGAGTATCAGAGCGGACAGATGCAGCTGATTATGCAGAAGCAGAGAGATGACTACCCGAATGTCTGGAACTGATAAACCAGCTCCATCTACTGATGCCAGTTCCTTTAGGAGATGGATACCAGTAGGAGGAAGCTTTGGATACCATTGCAGAAGAGGAAATTTTTAAGACTGTATGAAACAGTCTTTCGTAGCTTGTTATAAGAATTAAAGCTGTAGTACGAGGCATATTTTTTAAGTGAGTACCGTTTTGCAATTCTACCGCTGCAGCGCTACGGTCGGCATTCCGCGCATGCGCGCTGGTAACCTACATCTCTTGTCTATGCACTGACACCATTACAGTCTGATTCTTCATTGTATATGTTGGCTACTGAGTGTTTAAGATGCCTCCGACAATTGTGAGTCCTGCCGATTGTGAAGTATGGGCTGTTATACGATTTCTTAGTGCTAAAGGCGTAAAACCGATCGATATTCATCGTGAGATCTGTGAAGTTTACGGAAAAAACATTATGAGTGATGGAATGGTAAGGAAATGTGTGAGAGCATTTAAAGATGGCCGCACAAATGTGCATGATGAGGAACGGAGTGGGCGTCCTTCGGTCGTTACTGAAGATTTGGTGCAGAAAGTGGACCAAAAGGTGAGAGAAAACAGATGCACTTGAAGAAACATCTGGGCGGTCAGCGTCTTCAAGATGATAACGAAGTCAAAACAGTTATGATACAGTGGTTAACACGTCAGGCGGCAGAATTTTATGAGGAGGGTATTCAAAAACTGGTGCCACATTATGACAAGTGCCTCAATATTCACGGAAATTGTGTAGAAAAGTAGATTAAGGTAAGGCTTTCATGTAAAAATAAAATTATTGCGATATCTATGCACATCTTTTTTTAATTCCAAAATGGTACTGACTTAAAAAACATGCCTCATAGAAATGTAGATTTGATTTATATTGTTGAAGTAGAAGTAAAGTAGAAAAAGACTGTTTTAGATAGATTATATTTGTTAGGTTACTGGAATCCAGTAATCTTTAGGTTTAGTTAGTTTGTTAAGGTAGAAAGTAGATTATATCTGCAAAATTTGTAATTGTTTTGTGAAATCTGATTTAGAAGTTAATAAAGTTGAAAATGAAGTTTGCATAATAAGGCCTGGTGTAGGTTCCAGAAACCGGGCTATTAGATATGCAGATTTTATTTTATTTTTTATATAGAATTATTGTATTCTAGAATATAATTCACCTTGAAAATCTTTCTTTCCTTTTCTTTCTGTCTTTCTCTAAATTGTTGGAGAAGCAGTTTGTTTGTTTCTTACTTAATTTTGTTGGTACTTAAAATCTTCATCACAGAAAACTGACTCAGTTTTCATTCATTGATGTATTAGAAAGGACAACCTATATGAACATGGCTTGGAGTAGTTAGCAGTATGGACAAAAGTTTTAGATATAAAAGCCATTATTTTTATTACATATTCTAGATTTCTGATGTACAAATCCACAGGCTTTGGATCGTCTATGATTATTATTAGAGACCAGAAATGAGACTAAATGCATGTTTCTTTAAATGGATATATTAAACAGTTAAACAGGGATGTTTCCATATTGTTTCCATACTTTTAGACACTCTATGGCCAGTTTTTGTTTTACTTTTTGCCTATATTAGCTTCAATTGCCTAAGATTTAAAAACTCTTCTTTGTCTGTTTTCAATCATTATGGCTGTTTTTGGTTAATCAAATGAAATGTGTAGTGTCTAATGTATGCTTATACTACATGCGGCACTGCAGGCAGTGATACCGATACAACAGTGAAGACGGAGCACTGGTGGAATGAGATGGTGGGGGAAACTGGAGATCCTGGAGAAAACATGTCTGAGAGCTGTGTTGTCCAACACAAATATCACTTTGGGGTCGCCTGGGATCGAACCCAAGCTGATTTGGTGAGAGCTGAACGGTCTAACCCCTCTGCCACGGCACAGTCTCTTGTTCTGGTTAACCTGACAATATTCAGTAGATATCGGATCTATCTAAGATAAAAAGGTGATTTACTAGTGTCCATGGTAATCTTTGAAGATGCAACAGTTGGAAGTACTTGGAGAGAAAGGAAAGTGTGCTGGTGAAAATTGTAAGCATGTTGTGACAAAGTGGACTTATGAAAATTTGTGATGTCCTGTAAGGCGAATGTTTTGTTCTAACTGATATGAGTACTTTTGTAATAGTTTGTTTTAAATATATTCCGGCCACTTCACAATTGTATGTTCTTTTCACATGTTATAAAATATTCTCTGTGGCAGGAGGCTGACAATGAAGTTGACAGCTTAAGAAAGCATCATGTTTGTGCTTGTAATAAAGGAAAGTACTTAGTTATAAATATATTGTTAATGTCTTAGTTCGTTTCAACAATAAAGTTAATTATATTACCGCTTATATTTGTGTTTTAAGTGCCTTTTGGCCTGTCTATTTTTATGAAAATAATGCCTGAACTTCCAAGCTCTAATTCTTACATATTCATCATATTCTAAAAGTTAACTTTCACATTAGTTGCTAACCATTAATTTAAAATATATTTAAACCTAAAGTTTATTTAAATAATTACCTGTTCAATTGAAGCAGAATTGTCTCCATAGTCTCTTCTAACAGTAACAACAGGAAAACGTTCTCTGGCAACCCAAGAGGAAGCAATATCCTCTACATTTACATCTGCTTCCAATGTTTGATCTACATGTGCCTGCTCAGTGAGTGCTTTCCACAGATCTGACTGATTGTATGTTTTAAACTTCCTTTAACATAATAAAGTTGTTCTACTTAAAACTTGAAATTGCATAAAAGAAGTAATCTGCTTTAAAATATCACCAAAATTATAACTTTTGATTTCATTTCTCTGTTTCATGTTGAAGTAATGCAAGACAGGTGTATGGGTGAAATGATTATAATGAAGTACCACGATTTTCTTATATTAAGGGATTCTTTTACTCTGACATTAAAATAAAGAAAACCAAAATAAATACTTACTTCTCTTGCAGGAAAGTTCTCAGCCCATCTCGGAAAGTATTCTCTGTGAGAGTGTAATTCAACATTCTTAACAACCATTGAACTGTAATACAAAAAATATTTTTTTCATTTAATAGTACAGAGTGAGGAAGAAAGACAGGAAAGTGTCATCTCTACTTCCTTAATGAGATAGTTAAGGTTAAAATAAGCTCAAAATAGAAAAAGAAAATGCCTCATTAAGGGAAATAAAATCATATTTTTGTTTAAAATTTAGAGCATTTATTTTTGACATGCACAGCCAGCCTAATATAAAGCATTGAGTTAATTCTATAAATGCCTGCATGGTTTGCTAACCATAGGGGCTACATCCAGAAGTTAGTTGGTTGGTATCTAGTGCTAAGCAGTTGGCAATGAAGCCATTTGCTTTCCTGCACTCCAGTATTTTCATGTTACGAGTTGATATGTTGGCTAAAGTTTGGGCAGTGAAGTAGATGGCATCCATCCATATCTTCTTTAAGCGTACAGAAAGGACACAGAGGAGATCTCACTATACCAATCCTGAATAAATGTTTATTCAGACACTCTGGCCTGTTAGAAGTCTAAAAGTTGCTACTGAGGATTTTCTTGGTAGTGTATTGATTCTAGTTATGCTGTTAGATAAATTTCCCCAAAGTTCCTTTTGTTTATAATATATTATCTTCTTTAATTGTTTTATTATATATTGATACAATTATTCTTTTGTTAGAGGGATAACTTAGTGGCTCAAATGAATTTCACCTAATTTTACTCCATTTTCTTTTTGTGCTAGAGAAGTCACCTGTTTCATTACCATGTATTCCGCAATGTGTTGGTCTCCATTGAAGTACTAATCTTTTATGTAAATTAAATTTTTTATGATTTTACAGCATTCTGCAATATTTAGGATTTCAAAGTTTTTGTGACATCATAATCTTTTAAAAATGGTTATTATAGGAGTTAAAAACCTTGCATGCTTGGTTTGTTAACAATGCAAATCCCCAAATGATTTAAATTCTGTTAAGCGACATATCAGGCTCCTCAAGCCAAAACTTACCATGAAATTCCTGCAACAAGTTCAATACAGTATAATAAGGGCACACCAAAACATCAGCTGCCAATATTAACTGTAAGGTGCCAAAATTGAAGCTGGAATCTTTAATGAGAACTAATGTGCAGTTCAAATGGACATCTGTTTCAGAAGCTCACTTCAGTGTTGCATGTGTACTTTGAATAAAGTACATCTCATCTCCCTTGTAACAAGAAACTAATTTGACTCCTTTCCCCACATCCTGTATCATAATTTAATACGCAGTCAGGACTGTCCAATAACAAGTTTACATGCTATCTGTCCAGTACCCATCCCCACATGTCACCAAATCAAACAACACTAGAAAAATGAGAAGGAAACAGAATGAAAGGGAAATGGCAGAAAACAAATCATAGTAGATAAGATACCATCACCAGCTATCTTATCAACTAGGGAAAACCATAAAAAACCAGGTTAGAATGGATGGTCAATAGGGATTGAATCTGGGATCTCCCGAATGCAAGCCCCCCCCCCCCCCCCACATTATTGCTGGCCTTAGTTACACACTTGTGTCCTTGTATCATGTGCTAGAGTAACTTAACTAGGTGGCTCAGCTGAATAGTGTTTTGCTATTTGCGTAGTTAGAAGATAGACTTTTGTGAATGCACAATTATTGTTCTGTGGGACACACTACTGTCAGTGTGTTGTCAAACAGATAGCTTAGTTGCAACTTGCCTTCATGTAACATATCCTTGAGTAGTTGTTTTGTAAATGGCCTTAGCTGCATAGTCACTTTCCTGTACTATCTATATATTTCTATTTATTTTGTTCTCTGAATGAAATATTGGGTCACTATATTGCAAATATATTGCATTAATATGGGAGAGAGGTACAATGGTGCTCAAGTAATATTCTTGAGACGCAATGATTCTAGCAGATACTGCATTCACTGACATCTCACAGACAGTTAGGGTAATGCACCGAAGGAATATCATGGCCATGGAGCAGTGCATGCGGGTTTGTTGAGAAGAAGCATGTTTTGTGTGAATTTCTTACTACAGATACACCAAGATCAATACAAGGTAACACTGAATAGATTTCTAAACATGTTTTACAAAGTACATAAGTTGAGAGTCCCTATTTATGGCTGACAATTTATAATTTAGTCAATCTTGTGGTGCTGTGTTTGAAGTGCAATTCTCATGATTAATCCAACATGTCAGTGGTGGGTAATGGCTCTCAATCCTGAGCACCAGGCGAGCGCCATTGTCCAACACATATTTGAATGTTGAATTATTTTATCCAACAGATCACTTAAAGTGATATGTGATTTGTTACTTTCCATTACTCTTATACAAAATACAAATAAATAGTAGCCCACGGGTTTCAGTACACTGGTATTTGGCCTCTCAACTCAGATCAGTTTAGTGATGAAGATTTTATGGCCGCAGAAAACTTAAAAATACTGGTAGCCCAACAACCAGAGAATAACAGACACTTTCTGTTGCAGATGAAGATCATGAAACAATGCCTAGTGGACCTACACATCAAGAAACGCCTGTATTGGACAAAACCTCAACAACAACCAGTTTTACCGCAACTGAACCAAAAATATCAGAGTGCTCTACCAATTCCTTGTTCCAGTTAGCAGAATTAGGCCTGTCCCTTCCTCACCAATCACTTCTGTTTCCAGAGATCCAGAGATGCCCAAAGGCTCTACCAAAATTTCCATTGCAGGTATTTCCCCCATTCCAGGTCCCTCAAATGTTTCCAAGATGACCACTTGACGGAAGCCAAATAAAATGAGGTCTCAGATTTTAACAGCCTCTCCAATGAAGGAACAACAGCAGGAAGTAGAGATGGTGATCCCTAAAAGGTTGCACAAAAACATTGGAACCAAAAGGAATAGCACCAAAAAGGCATTTGCCTGATAGCTTCAGTGACAAAAATTCTATCAACGAATTAAATATATGTGATGATGATGAACTTGATGATTTTGAACCTGTGTCAAAAGATATCTGTTATATTTGTGGAGAATTTGGACAAAATAATGAACTGTGATACTATTGTGTCTTCTGCTTTGAATGGACACGTTAGGAATGCAGTGGAGCCAACACACATGATAATGATAAATGTGATTATTGCATAAAGAAATACTAAATTGGTTTATTCAGTTTCGAGCGCCATTAACTGCACATGGTGGGCAATACCGCTCGACCCAAACTTTTATATTTGTTTATTTGAATGGCTTCCTGTTTAAATAAATGTTGATACGAAAATTTATTGGCGAACAAATAGTTCCACATCCTTTCATGGAAGTGTTGAAAACAGTGTTGTTGTATAAATTAAATTAATTGGGAGTCGATTAATAACACAAAACAACACTCACTTTTAAACTTTCCCGGAACATGTTCTGAGGCCTTCCCTCTATCTTCAGCCGGACATCGACTGGTTCTCATTGGTGTAGCTGGCAATATTTTGTCATCGGTCTCCTCTAGTGGCGGTTCGAGGAACTTGCTGAACAAATCTTTCTGTGGGATGTTGGATACAAAGTATTCAATTTCGACATCCCACAGAAAGATTTGTTCAGCAAGTTCCTCGAACCTCCACCAGAGGAGACCGATGACAAAATATTGCCAGCTACACCAATGAGAACCAGTTGATGTCCGGCTGAAGATAGAGGGAAGGCCTCAGAAACATGTTCCGGGAAAGTTTAAAAGTGAGTGTTGTTTTGTGTTATTAATCGACTCCCAATTAATTTAAATAGTTCCACTTTAATGGGACAGTTTGAACAAATAGTGTTTAGCTCAGGATAAAGCAATGAGGTTAATCTCAGGGTATGCGTGGGTAAGGATGAGAAGGATAGTTTAATGACACTGGAATGCCCGTTTCAAACTGGTTTAATGACTGCTTCTTTTTATCAGAACATCGAACTTGAAGTTGCCAACCAAGGGTTACCAATATCACTGTTTAGAGTTACTGTTTATGAAATGCTTATTACTCGATAAAACTTAATTCAGTCTTCACATACATATGAACCGACAAATATCTTCTCTCATCACTTCTGGTCAGCACTCAACCAAGACAGAAGAAGAGGACTTTCTTAATGGCTTGCCAGCCACGAACTGAAAGTCCCTACTGGTCAAAGCTGCACGTCGGTGTGTAGCTTTCACTTTCTCGAAGCCCTTTATACACATAAAGATTCCCTTTGTGACAATTTTGCCCATTGTCCTTATTATTAGGGATCCGAAGAATACCTTTACAAACAAAGTCAAGTGCTATCCATTCAGCATTCTTACAAAGAAAATCCTTTTTCTCCTGTGTCTTTTGTTAAACAACTCAACCAACTCCGTTGCTATTCAACCCAACTGCACCCGCATGCGTTCCACACAAATATACATTACTTTGAAATCCATTACGATTCTTTATACATTGCATCCCTTGATTTCAGTATCAATGTCTTGATTTGCATTCGTTTCTAGAGCCTATTCATGTAACTTGCAATTTACTGTATACAAATATAATAATTTGTAACATAAAACTTCACTTATCTTATAAGAAATGATGAAAGTGAAAAACTGTTTCACAAAATCACGATCCTAATCAATTAATAAGAAAACTTTCATAATTTCTTATAAGATAAGTGAAGTTTTATGTTACAAATTATTATATTTGTTATATTTGTATATATCTGTTTACTTCACTGTTAATAGCTTGATATTTTACATAATTGCAATTTATTGTTTTAAAAATGATTTCTGTAATTATACTTAGGGTTGCTGAAAAATGTTTCTTAAGTGAGCGCCATTACCCTATTCTCCCCTAAATACCTGGTAATTGTGGAAACCATGAAAGCAATCCAATCAGATTAACCAGAAATCTGATGATGAAAATTACAGATGCTACCGCATGAGCCATCTGATTAGAAGTTTTTCCATTTCTTTAGCCAGTGACATTATTAAATCCAAAAATTACTAAAATCCATCAATCAGAACTAATCGTAAACCAGTAAACATCATCGCAATGAGCAATTATTTTGAAAGTACCTTTTGTTTAAGATGTCACACAAATGAAAAGAGCATAAATGTATATTGCTTATACTTACTGCGTGTAATAGTAAGAAATTCTTCCTGTGTGGTCTGAGGATGGCGTTTGCTGTACTCATAATAGAGAGAATAGCCTGTTACCAAATTCCAGTTTAGCTTTCCCTGTAATAAATTTAAAATAAAAGTATATTACAAAAAATATAAGTATTAAATCATACCGTAAGAAATATTACAGTATCCTCATGTATCCTCATCATTTGTTATCAAATACTGTAAGAGGTATGAATGTTTTATTGTCCCTCTCGGGGGATGGGAAAAATAAACCAAAATTATTTTTTTAATTGTAATGCACCCAGCTGGAGTTTGGTGTTGACAGTACTTAAAAGGTCAGACCATGGGTGACAAAATGCCATGTGCATCATTTGCAAAGCCATCCTCAGATGGAGGAAAACAGGTGTTTTAGAAGAGTATGCTAATATACCCAAAAGGACCATGCAATACTGTGCATCATTTAGATTTTCCATTCTTCTTGATAAAAGTTCATCAAATTATGGAAATATTGCAACAAGTTACAGAGAGCAAGCTACGGGAAAAAATGTATGTTTCTGAGTGGCATAAGCAATTTGATGTTATACTGCACAGCGACCTAGATCATCATTACCCAAGTTATGATCTGCTGAAGACATTGCACATAATGTTTTAGGTGTTTTAGAGTACAGGAAAGTTGTAGAAAAATGAGTGCTGCATATGATCAAATAGGAAGAAAAGGTTCACAGTGTGATGGCAAATCAACATAGAAGAGAAAGCTTCAGTAAGGAATTAGACAATTTTATCACATGCCACAAAGACTGGTTCATCATTATGACCCAGAGGCAAAACAAGGAAATGTCAAATAGAAAAAAGTCAATGGCCAAAGTTAAACTTTAAAGAAAAGAACATGCACCTTGTCTTTAGCAAGGTATTGTGTATGATGACATCATGAGAAAATAAAGCAATATTAATTGGTCGTAAAATCAGAACATTTTGGGAGCAGTCACTTCTATCATCAGCTGAGAACTGACTAGTTGTACTGATGGTGGAGGTCTCTGGTAACGGTGATAATACCTTGCTCAGCTATCCAAAGGAAGGAGTTCGAAGTTCAAAATTCGATCCTTGTTGTTTGTAAGAAATATGTTTTCCTATACTAAAACTTCAGTTGGTTATCTTGCTGGCCTAAGGAACATGACTTCCAGCATAATATCCACCATAATATAATATCATAATATCCAGGATAATATCAGTGATTGTTCTATATGTGTACAGTAAAGGCTGATTTTCCCATCTGCCATAGAGAAATTATGTGTGAGTCAAACCGTATCATTTTGTGCTATCAAAGTAAAAGAAGCAAAAAACATGCAGCATTTGAAAACGGTCACTAGCTGATTGTTGTCCTAAGGAGGATGACTTCCAGGATAATATCATTATGGTTGTTCTATAGGTATGCAGTTAAGGCTAATTTTCCTGTCTGATTGAACATCACAGCGATTGGGGGTGCCTGCCATAAAGAAATTAAGTGTGATTCAAACTATTTCAACATTTTTGTGCTTTGCTAGCATAAGAAGCAAACAAATACAATATTTGGACAGTCACTAGCTAATTCACAAAGCTGGAAGTACGAGCCATATTATTCCTGTGAGAGACTTATTTTATATGTTTTAAATGGAAAGAGTTCTGGACTGCCGTTAATGAGCTAGCACGCAGCATTGCCATCTCATTACTCCCACTCTTTTCATGAAAAATAGAAAGAATAAATAGTGAATTAAACCGGATGTGTGAAGTAAGAAACTGTATGACGTTAGATGGAAACTGCTGGTTACAGCAAAATGATTATTCAAGAGACAGAGTGCATCTAAATCGCAGGGAGTCATATAAGCTTGGAGAACTATTGTATAGAGTTATCTCATCTCAGATGGCAAACTAATAACAGTCAAGGTGTATGAAATGGTCAGTTTTTCTGAAGGAATCCAGTATGAAGAAACTGTAAATGAAGAAGGTGTGTGTAGTGAAAGTGAGGTAAATCCTGAACAATCCATGTTACAAAAAAAGTGTCAAAATCCCTGGTATGAAAGACTGTCTTGTGATTTTTCACCAAAACATTAGAAGTGCTAGACATAAGAAACTGAATTTAGAGGTATTTATTGATATTAAATTAAGAGATGTAGATATTATGGATTTAACAGAGTATTGGCTAAAGAAAGACAAAATTAAATGTTATAGATTACCAGGTTTCTCAATAGGCAGCCGTTACTGTAGGAAACAAAAGCTAGGTTGGGGTTCCTCTATATTTATTAGGGAAAATGTAAAATTTTAAAAAATTTATAATTTTGAGGGATTAGCTTGTGATGAGTTTTTCGAAATATGCAGTTCTTTTTTGTAATTTACGTCCTCCAACGTTAAGTCATATCGGACGATGTATGAAATGGGTGAAATGATGCTCAAATGTGTCCAGGGTCCATAGAGCTTAGAGTTACCTGACATTCGTCTTTCAGGATAAGGGAAAACCCCATAAAAACCTTATCCAGGTAACTCACCCTGACCGAGATTCGAACACGGGACCTCTTGAACGTGAGGCAGACACTCTACCACCACGCTACCGAGGCGGAATTAATTGAATACAAAGTAATAGTTATATATATTTATAGAAATCCTATTAGTACAATGAATCAGCTAATTAGCAAGTTAGAAACAGTAATTGATTACTGTCAGAGAAAATGTTAAATATTTTAATAATGGGTAATTTTAAACTTTTTAACAGAGAATTCAAACAAAAAAGGCTTACTAGAGTTACTTGATTCTCATGTCATGAAAGCAGTGGTAGATACTGCTACTAGGATGTCCACCACTAGTCAAACTGCAATTGACCAAATAATTTTAAGCTCTTATATTTTAGAATATAAGTTAGAAATTATTGATAGTGTATTAACTGATCATAATGGACAAAAGCTCACAATAAATAAGTTTATCAAAGTAACTACTAAAAATAATCAAAATATTTATCAATATAAAAGATGCATGAGTGCTGAAAATGAACATTATCTTAACTACCTACTTGGTAAAGAGGATTGGGAAAATGCTTTTTCTTTAAAAGGTAAATACAGCTAATGTTTCCCTTGTAAATACATTTAATTATTATGTAAACATTGCACCGGCACTAAAACAGGTTAAATTGAACAAAAAACATTGGGCATGGTGGATGACAAAATGTACATCAGACAAAAGACTACATTTTTTAGGCAAACTTAAAAAAAAAAAAAAAAAAAAAAACAGAAACAACAGACTCATTTAGATAATACTTTTTAGAATATAAACAAACATACAAGATTATTAGAAATGCAAAATGACTATATAATCACAAACAAAAAATAGCAAACTCAACAAGCAAATTGAAAACTGCTTGGAATATTATCAAACAAGAAATATAAATGCAAAGGAAAGAGTATTCAAATTATAACCTTAAAGATGAGAATTGAACAGTATCAGACCCTACAGAAATAGCAAAAATATTCAATAATTATTTTGTAGAAGTATAAAAAATGTAATAAATAAATCTTCAGTATAAACACATAATTCTTATCCTACTATTTTCTTAGTGCTTGTAACAGAAGATGAATTAATATCTATAGTAAAAAGCAAGAAAAATAAAAAATCCAATGGGTTAGATGGCTCCTCCATATTCTTGATAAAATCATGTGTAAATCATTTACTAAAACCACTCTGTTATGTAACTAATCTATCTCTAAGGAAAGTGTGTTTTCCAGAATGTCTTAAGATGCAAAAGAAAACACCATTACTTAAAAAGGGACTAAAAACCAAAGGAAAAAGCTACAGGCCAATTTTTCTCGTATCTGCATTGTCTAAAGTACTATAAAAAAAATACAACAAAATTACAAACTTTCTCTCAAAATTAAACATTATTTCACTATCTCAACACGGTTTTCAAAAGGGCAAACCCACCACTTCAACATTGATTCAATTTTGTGATGGTATCTATAAAATATTAGATAATTCAGAACATTATGTAGGAACTTTCCTTTATCTATCAAAGGCATTCGACTTCGTCAATCACACAATTCTACTTTGTAAACTAAACAATTATGGAATACGAGGTGTAGCTCAAAACTGGTTCAGTTCCTAACTAAAAAACAGAAAAAAAGTAGTGGAAATAGATTATTATAACGATTGCATAAATGAGGTGAAATTTTTTTTTATCAGATTAGCATATATTTATTAATTTTTAGATGAGTCGTATTTATTACACATCTGCTTCACTTTCGTACCTATTTTGAGGACATGTTTCGCAAATCATCGTTTGCATCTTCTGCTCTTATGCGACTAAAGCTTGATCCAGTATATCAAACTTTAGTCGCATAAGAGCAGAAGATGCAAACGATGATTTGCGAAACATGCCCTCAAAATAGGTACGAAAGTGAAGCAGATGTGTAATAAATACAACTCATCTAAAAATTAATAATTATTTCGCTTCACTGTGGTGTTCCAATGCAGTTAAATCTCGAGATTAGCATATAGTTGATTGCGGAGTTCCAAAGGTTCAGTTTTAGGCCCATTGTTGTTTATTTTATATATAAGTAAATGATCTTGTTGATAGAAATCAAAATAAGAGTATAAAATACTTATTATTTGCAGATGATACCAGCATATTCACATCAGGAAAAAATTATGACAGTTTAAAAATAAATATAAATGCAGTTACATTACACACATCTTCTTGGTTTAAAGAAAATAGCCTATGTCTAAATAAGGAGAAGTGTTTAGCTGTAGGATTTCTCACATAAATGACAAAAACATTAAATGTTCCCACCATATAGCTAGAAGGAGCCAATGTAATTTATTCAAATAAATCAAAATTTTTAGGAATATTTATTGATGAAAATCTCATATTAATGAATTAATTAAAATACTGGGACAAATCTGCTTCCAAATTAACATTCTGAAACACTCAGTGAGTAAAACTACACTAAAGGTCATGTATTTCTCCAAATTTCACTCCTTAATTTCATACAGAATATCTTTATAGGGAAATAATAGTGAAGCTATTAAAATATTCAAATTACAAAAAAGGGTCATTAGACTCAATTTACCTTCTGTTATCAGCTGCAAACCATTCTTAAAGAACTAAACATTTTGCTATTACCCTGTACATATATGAAACAACTGAGGAGTGTTTTTTCAAAACTCGATAGATGTACAAAATGTGTTTCTGAGTAAAATGTTTTTTTTTTTTTCTATTTATTGGCAATACTAATTGGTTAGCACAGCAACTATGTTAATCATTCAATTCTCCTTCCTAAAACTGTCTCATTGAATGTAAAAAGAAACAAATACTATAATTTAACTAGTGCAAATTTGAGGTTTGAAAATACAGAGTTTTTTCAAAAACCGATAGATGCTGATTATCTTTTCTGCATGAGCGAGAAAAATAAACACTTGAAGTTTAGTTATTTTTGTCATTTATTGTTTTTGTTACTTTTTATTTATGTATTTATTTTTTTTTTTATTTTCATCTTTTCATAATACATAATGTATTATACAACCCATGTGTTAATGCTTATAAGGATTATTTGATTAGGTATAAACTTAGAAACCAAGTACTGCTACATTCACAATAACAATGTAATATTTTGTTTTATTCATATAACAAACATAATGAATAAAAAGAAATTTGAAACAATATGAATAAGTAAGCTTTCACCTTTATTGGTATCTTCTAATACAACTTCGTAAAATGTATTAATTTTTAGATGAGTCCTATTTATTACACATCTGCTTCACTTTCGTACCTATTTTGAGGACATGTTTCGCAAATCATCGTTTGCATCTACGGCTCTTATGCGACTAAAGCTTGATCCAGCGGTGTAAAATTGGCTGGATCTAACTTTCGCGTGTTCCTCTTGACTTGACGTCACTTCAATATATCGAGATTTAACTGTATTGGAACACTACAGTGAAGCAAAAAATTATTAATTTTTAGATGAGTCGTATTTATTACACATCTGCTTCACTTTCATACCTATTTTGAGGACATGTTTTGCAAATCATCGTTTGCATCTACGGCTCTTATGCGACTAAAGCTTGATCCAGCGGTGTAAAATTGGCTGGATCAAACTTTCGCGTGTTCCTCTTGACTTGACATCACTTCAATATTTTAGAGTTATCCACCTATGTATATAAAATTATGAGAAATTTATCCAAAAACAAAATCGTCATCATTACGGCACTCGGAAAGAGTCCAGCATAAAATACCCCATGCATAGATTAACATTATATGAAAAAACACCCCATTATATGGGTATAAAAATATACAATAAATTACCTCAACGACTCAAAGAAATAAAAACTCTGAAACTATTTAATAAAAGTGTAAAAGATCTGTTATTACATAAGACATATTACTCCATACAGGAATTCATGGATGACACAATATCATAACTACTTGTAATTGATAATTATTTATTTATTTATATATTATTTGTTATTTATTATTATTTAATATTATTATTTATTATTATTACTTGTAATTGATAATTTATGTACATATACATTAGAATTAGTTTTTTCCTTTTCTTTCTTTTAAATTTCTTTTATGTATAACCTGACGACTCACCAGTTTACCAGCTAGGCTGACAATGTAAACGTTATGTGACAATAAAGATTCTATTCTATTCTATATATCAAGATTTAACTGTATTGGAACACCACAGTGAAGCGAAAAATTATCAATATTTAGATGAGTCGTATTTATTACACATCTGCTTCACTTTCGTACCTATTTTGAGGACATGTTTTGCAAATCATCGTTTGCATCTACGGCTCTTATGTGACTAAAGCTTGATCCAGTGGTGTAAAATTGGCTGGATCTAACTTTCGCATGTTCCTCTTGACTTGACGTCACTTCAATATATCTAGATTTAACTGTATTGGAACACCACAGTGAAGCGAAAAATTATTAATTTTTAGATGAGTCGTATTTATATACGTACCTCAAAATAGGTACGAAAGTGAAGCAGATGTGTAATAAATACTACTCATCTAAAAATTAATAATTTTTCGCTTCACTATGGTGTTCCAATACAGTTAAATCTTCATAAAATTTGTTAGCAGTATTTGGAAATTCAAAGAGATTTAGCTAGATTTTAATATCCTTTTTCTTTTCTTTGCTCACTCTATCAGGAGACAAAACTGTGCCCACGTACTGCATAGATATGTGAAATGCGGGAAATTTTTTTACTATTCTCCAAGAAAGCAGTAAGCATGAAACATCATCACATTATTCTTGTTCTGATTAGAGCAAGAGTCTGAAAATAAACGAATGGTAGAAGGAGTGTTGCTGGACATCCTTTCTTCCAGTTCCAACAAGAAGTGGTGGAAAGCTGAGGCAACCTGATTGCAGACTTTATCAGATTCAGTTTCCAACCATGTATACAAGGAAATGTCTTTGTTCTGGGTTTTAGATGGAATCAATTTGCATAGATTATACAGCCATACCTGCCTTGCATAGAATCGCTAACAGAAAGTTTAGGCAGTGGTTATTTCTGCTGCATATCACAGCAAAATAGTGATTGCCTCGTCGTTTTCTCCATTCAGTATCAGATAAAACCTTTTTGAATGCAACTTTGCAGTCTGTACATGGGTCTTAGTACATTTCCCTTTTCCACGTCTGCCTCTCCTTTAATCTTCATCAGTCCCATTTTGCATTTGAAGCATGTGTCAGTGTGTTGTGTACGAAATAAAAAAATTTAAGAAGTTGTAAAATATGTATTTATATTTTGACAGTAAGCAGACTGGAAGATTTCTTAATTTTCTTTCTTTGCAAAAGTTGTTCCACATTTTTCAGATATTAAGTTATGGAGGTAAATATACTCTCCTTGATTTTCCTCTTCCATAATGAATTTCTGTGCATCTGTGCTTCTTAACGTCTTGGTTTATAGCAGCAGAAATGCCCTTTTGTAATATTCCTGTTCTGTCACTTCCTCTGGTTTTCTTTGGTGCATTCACAGATAGGTGAAACTTTCTAGCCAGGAGAAATAATCTATCTTTTGACACCCCTGTGATTCCTTGGAAGCCTGCAGTGTATACTGACTGACAATACTCGGCCAAGATTAGTTCTCACACTGTATTTAATGCTAACAGTGTGCTTCGTATTAGGAGCTTCTTTCTTCATCACTCTGCGATTAGTAGATGTAATACGCATGTATTTCATAAGGAATTTATCTTGATCTATTTTATTTTGCATGGAAAGTAGTCAAATCAGCTACAACACAGAGCTTATGCCTTTTACTTTTAGGATTTCGTGGAGTGCACTCAAAACCTTGCGAACATGAAATTGCTGGAGTATGAGGTTTCCTTGACTATCATTTTGATTTCCTTTCCTTGTTTTGCAATTTCTACTTCCTGCCCATTCTATGACATGTACAGTTTCACAATCTGAGCTTCTGTCCATTGTGCATAGTACAGTGCAGTGTCTCAACTAAGAATAATAATGCCATTTGAGTATAAAAAAACTTTCGGAAATGAATGTGAAATAAAAGCACACAACCTGAGTTCACAGTTATTGCAAATGGTAAAGCAGTGTACAAATTTGCAGAAATGATTGAGAATTCCAAGAATTACAATAGTGAGATGGCAGTCAGTGCCAACATGCATTTCATAGAATTGAGGTTGCTACAAGCTGGATCATAAAATCATAAAATTGCATCTATCTACTTTTGCTTTAACTGAGCAGTGCTTCTATCGAGTTTTAAAAAAAACTGCTGATATTCTCTATCTTCTACACAGGACATGAATCGAATTTTACAAAATCTGATTTCACAGAAAGATGTAGAAGGTGAAAATTATGACAATACTCTATATAACTCAATTTCGTAAAATTTTGCATCTATCGAGTTTTGAAAAAACGCTCAATTGTATTAATGAAAATATGCATTTACCATAAACTCTGAAATTCACTGTCATAACACAAGAGAAAGCAAAAGTACATATAACTGCACATAACAAAAAATTGTTTGAAAATAGTTTCTACTATAGAGGCATTAAATTTTACAACAAATTACCTGTTGAAATAAAAAATATAAATTCAATTCCACACTTCAAAAAAACATCTCAAGCAATTTTTATTTGAAAAATGTCATTACTCAACTGATGAGCTTTGCATTAATGTAGTATTCACTTGTATTTTTTAACAATGTATAAGTTTAATCTATATGTAGAATATAATTTTTTTAAGTAATTATTTTTTAACTCTTATAATATTATAATTAAATGTTTAAAATACTGGACAAATCCACAACATGTATATGTTAAATTGAATGAATAAAACTGAATTGAATATAAGTGGTATTTATTTAATTTTATTTGTATTAGAAAATCTATGAGGGCTGATCAACAAAGACAGAGACTGATTTTTTCCTGTAACTTCCGTGATAGTTTCGTATCTGTAACATAAATATTTGAAAAGAGCGGATTTTTATGCATAATGTTGGTAGGCGGCAACACTCTTGTATTAGTAGGTTGGTAGTATTTTGTAGACCCTACATGCATTTCGCATATCAGACAGTGGTGATGCGAGAGGGGCAGTACAATGCAATCAAATTCTGTTTTCTTTTAAACCATAAAGCCACTGAAACTTATAAAAAGCTGAAGCAAGTGTACAGTGAAGATGCACTACCTCATGCAACAGTGTTTAGGTGGTACAAGGACTTCAAAGAAGGCCGACTTGTCAGTGCTGAGCAAGATGGGCTTGATGTTTCAGCTTCTGCTGTGACTGAAGTCAACATCAACACAGCTACTGTGATTGTCTGATAGGAACGGCGTATAACATTACGTAACCTCAGTTAAGTGTTGAGAATTTAATATGTTTACAGTTTGTATGTTTAATATGTTTACAGTTATGCATGACCATCTCCATATGACCCGAGTTTGTGCTCGTTGGGTGCAAGTCTGTTGACTACCTCTCTAAAGGCTGTGCGAATGGAGACAAGCCGTGAGGTGCTGCGTCTCTTTGCTGATGGAGGGATGCATTTTTTAAATCAATTATCACCAGTGATGAGTCATGGCTGCATCATTATGATTCTGAAGGAAAACAAGCCAGCACAGTGTGGAAATCTCCAGGTTCTCCAACACCAAAAAAGGAAAAAGTTGTTCCATCTGCAGGGAAAATGATGGTGATCACATCTTTGACTGTAATGGAATGATTAACCAGTTTGCAGTTCCCCCTCACACTACTGTTACAGCAGCACACTACACGTCAGTATTGGCTACACTGAGGAAGCACATTGCAAAGAAATGACCAAAGCTTTCTCAGACTGGCTAATTACTTCATCATGACAATGCATGGCCTCACGTCGCAAATCAAGTCATGCAGTTTCTGGCTCAATTCATTATCTGTGTACCATACCCACCTTATAGCCCCGATCTTGCATCCTGTGACTTCTTTTATTCCCATCACTAAAGGCAAAGCTTAGGGGTATTCAATTTGAGAACTCTGAAGCAGTGCTCAAGAAAAGTGAGGCGATTCTCAAGGACCTGACAAAGAGTGGCTGCAGCACATGTTCAAGGACTGGCAGAGATGCTATAAAAAGTGCATTGAAGTAGGAGGGGACTACTTTGAAAAACATCATGTAAACATTGAATTGCAGTAATAAATATCTGTGAAAAGAAATCAGTCTCAGTCTTTGTTGATCAGTCCTTGTATTTAAGCAAAACTATGGGGCTTTCATGGTTATGCTAGACACATTAATCTCTACCTTACCCATAGATTGCTTTTTGAAAAATTTCAATTTTTGTCTTAGCGTAAATAGTATAGATTAGAGATGGATTCAGGTGGCACTCATCACCCACCACTTATGGGGAATGCAATATGACAACACCGTAGGATTCTGATTGGCTGCTCACCTAGGAATGTTCAAAGATAAACATCAACCCATTTGAAATATATAATAGACCATTGAAACTCTGAAAATCAAGACCATTCTACTACCAGGACTTTCTCACCATAGCCAACAGGATACAAAACGCAGTGCAAAGCCTAGCAGTTGAGTTAGTCAAGTTCACATTTCAGTTCTGGGTAAGTCGTGAGAGCAGTACGGTCCAGAGTTGTAAATCAGTCTGCAAGAGAGCAGAAGGCTCCATATGCATAGTGATAAGTCTGCAGGCAGTGTGTGCAGTGTCAAGGAGAGCTGACCAGTGAATTTTGGAGTCATTGTATCGGAGTCTGTAAGCAGAGCAGCGTAAAAGAGAAATTCTGTGTGTGTCAGAGAAATTACAAGCAGCATAAATTGGTGCTTGAAACAGAAACCTAAAGGAATACTAAAGAGATGTTTATGCTGTGTATAGTAAAATAAAGTTGACTGTAGGTTAACAATGAGCTAATAATTTTAGTGACAAATAAAGTGAGTTAAGGTGAATTTTGTCTTGTGTCACTTTTGTCACAGTATTTTATGTACCAAAGGTATTCTTTTAGTCTGGTTTTCTAATTTTTTTTTTAAGTTTTTTTTGTCTTACCTATGTATATCTGATTCCAGTCTATCACAGTCTACACAATTTATCTGATAAATATCTGATCTTGCACTATGAGCGATTCTCATTATGAGGGATTTTTTTCTTTTAAGGATGTGCAGAGTAAGATTTGCATGTGGTGTCTGTTTTGAGGTGCTAAAATGATGTGTTTTCTGAAATGTTTTCTTAAATATTTAGTCTGTCAAAGTATGACACATAAATTTTTTTTGGAAAATTTCTTTTTGAGATTTTAAATGTTACTGATTTTATGCTGTATGGTATTAGGGCTTAAACCACTGACTGATGCTATATGATATATATGTACATGTTTCCTCTTATAGACCGCAAAGTGAGATTTGTGGTGGACAATACGGCGCTGGGGCAAGTTTTCTACGGCATCTCCGGTTTCCCCCGCCATCTCATTCCACCGGTGCTCCATTTTCATCTCATGTATCATCAGTGTCATCACCTGCGGTGCTGTATGTAGTAAAAGCAGGCGTTAAACACTACACATTTCATCTTATATTTTTCTTTGCTGAGGGGAATTTTGAGTAGCTTGTATATTTCTTCTTATATTCTCCTCTGTGAGGGGAATATTGAGTACTCTGTATATTAAATAACTGACTACAAGCTAGTAAGATTTTGGATTGAACTTAAGATTCTTTATGTGCCTGAGTGAATGTTTTTTTGTAAATTCCAAAAGTAATTATTAAATTTTAGATGAGTCGCGTTTTTTACACATCTGCTTCACTTTCGTACCTATTTTGAGGACATGTTTCGCAAATCTTCGCTTGCATCTACGGCTCTTGTGCGACTGACGCTAGATCCAGCGGTGTGGGTAATTCTGGGGTTGTTGCTGCCATCTGTTGATTTAGTGATGAACTGAAATGTGGGATTCTCTTCTAGCGGGATTTCAAAGTTCATTAGTTGGTTTTTATGTTTTTCTATGTATATCCTCTCCCATATGACGAGTTCACTATGTTTTTGTACGTATTTTAGTAATTTTGTGCTATCTTCAATTTCATGATTTTCAGACCAGAAATGAGCTGCTATTGCGGACTTATCAATATTTTTGTATCTTAAGTGCCTGAAGTGTTCTTTCTTTCTAGTGCCTATGTTCCTTTTTGTCCTTCCTATGTAAATTTTTTCACAGTCTTTACACTTAATTTTGTAAATGCCTGACTTTTCCTCTGGTTTTATCTTATCAGTATTATTACTGTGAAGTAGGTTTTTAATGTTGTAATTGTTTTTTGGTGCCAATGTTATATTGTATTTCTTGAATATTTTTTGGAACTTTTTTGTGGCCCAGGGGTGGTAAGTAAATTTAGCAAATCTAGTTTCTTGTTTTATTGGTGTGAGAGCTGTGATCTGTTTTAATTTCTTTTGAAGTTTGAATAATTTTAGTTTTTTATCTACAAGGTTTTTTCCATATCCATTTTTGATTGCAGTTTTTAAGATTTGATGGTATTCGTTTTGATATTCTTGCTGGCTGAGAGGTAGATTTACTAATCTGTGTGTTAGACTGTTGATGGTTGCATGTTTGTGTGGAATTGGGTTGAAACTATTTGCTTTGATGTAATTATCTGTGTGTGTTGCTTTTCTATGAATGCCAAATTCTAGTTTTTCATTGCCTTTTTTGATTTTAAGGTCTAAAAAAGGTAGAGTACAGTCCTCTTCAGTTTCTACTGTGAATTGTATGCTGGGTTCTTGCAGGTTGAGTAGTTTCAAAGCATCATCTATTAGTTTGTAGGGCACTATTGCAAAGATGTCGTCTACGTATCTGTACCATGTTTTAAACATATGAGGGAAGGCTTTAGTAATATGTGTTTCGAAAAAGCTCATGTATAGATTGGCCAAAAATGGTGATAATGGGCTTCCCATAGCTAGTCCTGAAATTTGTTTATAATATTTTCCATCGAAGACAAAATAATTTTGATGTATACATAATTCAGTCATTGCCACATATTCTTCTATTGCATTGGCATCCAGGTTTATAGAATTTAGCCATTTTTTCAGTTGAATCAAAAGTTTGGCTAATGGAATGCTAGGGAAGAGGGAGCGGACATCAAAGGATACTAAAGTGTCATGAGGTTTAAGTTTAAGATTTTGAATTTTTTCTACCAGGTCTAAAGAGTTTTTTATACTCTGAGTATGGAATTGTGGAAAGGACTGAAATTTTTTGGTTAGCCATTTTGCCAGAAGGTAAGTAGGAGTGTTTATATTATTTACAATGGGTCTCATGGGTATGTTGGGTTTGTGTATTTTAGGCAAACCATATATTCTTGCAAGGGTAGGGTTGTCTGGTTTGATAGTTTTTTGTTCTGTAGTTGTTAAAATTTTACTATTAATGATGGTTTTTTGTACATCTTTTATGCATCGGTTGAGTGGATTAGAATCTATTTCCTGGAATTCTTTTTGTTGTAGTAACTCTAACATTTTTTCTTTGTATGTAGCTGTATCTAAGATTACTATTTTGTTCCCTTTATCAGCCCTTGAGAAGATTACATCCTTTTTCCTTAAAGATTTAATTATCTGAATTTGTTTCAAATGTAAGTTCCTGATTCTGCCTATTGATTTTGAATTCCAGGGAGTATGTTCTAATTTTTCAGACATGAGGCATTGTAAACATAATCAATGTTTAATTAATTGTGAATAAACCTGCTATTCAGAAACATCAATTATTAGTGAACAAAATATGTATTTTATTTTCCCTGCCCATACTAATTCATTCCACATTTAGCAAATTTCTAATAATACAGCTAAACTAATATACAGTAATATTACAGAGGAATTTTTTAGAGCTGGCGTGTGACATAATGTTGTGCAGTAGTTTATGGTCAAGTCCACTTGTCTATTTTTAAGACAAAAGGGGCATCAGGTTAGTCATCTGCAATCTAACCCAATAGCTTTATCAGCAATCTGATGGTGAAAGCAGAGATCTTACCGCCATCATTAATTTGTTGATTTGCATGATGTCACTCACTCACAATCAAGCAAGGTCATGCGCTAGCTCTAAAAAATACTTCTGTAACTGAGATAGTGTAAACGTAACTGATGTTCAAGGTACTTCTTTCTCTTTCTGTTAAACTTTTAAGCAAGCAAATGATTAAAACATTGTGGGCACTTAGAAGTTTCAGACATTCTAAAGGATATAAAGCATACGTTCTTTGTCATAGGATTGGAAGAAGTTGCATATGTATATATAATTACGTAATGCACTTAAATTATTAGGGAATACCTTGTATCATAAATAAACTCATCAAGCAAAATAATAAAATGGACAACTGTCAGGCTTATTTCTAGGTATGTTTACCTCTGTAGAGACTAATGTTGCCATATAATTTGCAAGAGCCTTGTTAAGAGATGCATCTGACCACCAACCAGGAGTAGCTAGATGTCCAAACCATTGCTGAACCATTTCATCTGCTAAGCGCCAAGCCAGTGCATCATCATTTACAAAGTCACTTTCCCTGAAATTTTACTTCATTTAGCATATGTGTTTTATGACATTGTTATGAAAAAGTAAATTAAATGCCATATTCTAGCACAACAGTAAAACACAGAAATATCATTAAATTACAGATGAGTCCTATTTATTACACATTATTAAGTCGCGTAAGAGCTGACGATGCGAACGATGGTTCGCGAAACATGTCCTCAATATAGGTAGGTAAGTGAAGTCGATGTGTAATAAATACGACTCATCTGTAATTTAATAATTATTTCACTTCACTGTGGTGTTCCAATACAGTTAAATTTCAATATACAGAAATATTAATTTTCTTTCTTTCAGTACATTTTCCACAAATCTGAGAAGGAACAAAACTATTCTTTCTTGAATTGTAACTTTCATAACAATCATCATTTAATCTGCTGAAAACATACAAACAGTAACGATACCTACATACAAAAAATGATGTTGAAAAAGAGAAATTCAGTTCAATTCAATGTTATATATACTCTTAAATCAATGTACGTTGTGCACTCATACAGGATATGTCAAAACTAATCATATGTTATGCTACATATGTCATCATTATTACAAAATGTGCAACCTAGTCACTGTGTTTCCCTTCTACTTGCTGTCCTTGCCACCTAGTGGGAATTTGAACCAACATTTCCCATTTGAAAGAACATTGGCACTACGTACATGTCACTCTGCTGTGTCAACTACAGTTAGTCAAGTGGCTCTCTCAGTACAGTAAACAAGGTGTCTTACTTATCTGCAGAAGAACATTTTTTATTTTGAAGTTTATTTTAAGCATGAATCTGCTTATCGTGTATGTATGGAGTTCCTTGAAAGGTTTCCAAACATCTTACCACATATAAAAAAAATTATACATGCTATACTATATACTATGTATGACCTAAGGATGAATTAAATATCTATCTGTCTGTCAAAGACATAAATAATGGTTGTCAGTAATGGAGGAAAAGCACCCTCTCATTAGCAAAAGTTTTCACACAGGAAAGAAAACTGAAGTACTTATTAGGTTTTAAATACTAAGGCTTTACACCACAAAAGGGTACAAAATGCTGCACAAAACACATAACAGATGTTAGCAATTCATTAATAAAATACACCAAATAACTTTGTCTAGAGATAGCAATGTTATTATTTACAGATAAACTATTGCTGATACTGACTTATGGCATAGAAATGATAAGGCCATATCTTACAGTAAGAACCTATACATGCTAGTAGTGAAAGCAGTCTACATAAAGGAAGTGAATGGAGAGTTAAAGACCATGTGATTAAGACTCATATATATCCTGGCAAAGAAAGATTTCCTCACTGAAGACCTATGGATAAACCTGCTATACTTGCTACTACTAATGCATCAGAAAAGCTACTAGCAACACTAACTGGAAAAAGAGAAGAAACATACAGAATTTTATGCCACAGGGGCTATGATACATTGATCACGAACAAAGGAAAATTTCAAGATGAGATGTCTTGAGGAAAATGGTAGTTCATGGCTTCATCATCTTATCTGCAGCAACAGATCCTTTCATGAACCAAATGCAGAGAATAATAATGGTAAACTATTTATATGAATATGTGATCATTACCATCTACAAATCTGCACAAAAAAGATATGGTTTGTAAGGGACTATGTAAATTTGTGAGAGTGTTTATTTTCATCAACATAATGTCAGTTTTTCAACCCATATAACTATTTACCTGCCATAAATATACTAATAAATAAATAACATTTTTCGCTCCATGCTCATAAGCATTACAAACTGTTGACTATGGTATCCTATGGCAGAGCATAGTCCACAGAAAACCAAAGTGACTTCAGATGTATTTGATGAGCAGCTCATGTTTTCAAGACCCTATGTGAATTTTAACAAACCTTGTTTACAGCCCCCAATTATATGCTTGGCTTAGCTAGTCTGAAGATAAGGATCATAATATGGAAGGCTTGTTCACCTCATCTAAATACAGTAAGCACAATTAAGCAGCATTAAATGTGGTTGAAATTAAAAAGATAAAAAGAAACCAGAGCTTTTTTTTCTTTTATTCGATTACATCCAACATTCTATTATAATGCAGTTGAGAACTAAACAACATGCTATATAATTGATTTACTAAGAGAGATTGCTTCTTATTTACATTCTCATGATAATTTATTTACTTATTTATGTAGTATGCTTGATACAACTGCTTCTATAGATTTTGTAACTTACTTCAATATGATGAGTCCCCAGTGATCTGCAGGTTCAGGATCCGAGTAGTGGGGCAAAGCTACAAGATCTAGCTTCGGTAGTGGAAATGGAACTCCTAAATATCTCTCCAAGAAATTCAACATTCGTGGTGCCTTCTCTAGTACTCCCTGTACCTGGGAAAGGAAGGTGGGTCTTGCAAACACTGAAATAGTAACACTTCCTGGAAAACAGAATCACTGTCTCATCAATTAATTCATGGGACATCTAGAACAATACATACAAGAGATTGAACATGAATAATATTAATATCTATAGCATTATATGATATAAATGTGTGTATTAGTGCATGCTTCAGCAAGAGTTTCTAAAGCTTTAAAGCAGTAGCTAATGTGCTTTATATAGTATTTCTCTACTTTCCTTTACTGTACAGTAAAATAAATATTTAGACTATCGTGACTTCATTTCTGCTATATTTAGGAATACAGCAACAACTTAAATGAATATCTCATTTCATTCATTTTATTTATTATTCATCTATTAAAATATGTATTTAGATGTTGTAGGTTATGTTAACTATGTGTTAAAAGTAAATGGCTGAGGTTATTAACAAGGAAACAAATATAATTCAATTAATTATAATAATTAGTAAATTATACACATTATTTGCAATTGAGTGAGATGTTTCAGTTTTACAATAATTAAGATTTACATATACACTGTAAAAAATGCAGTCTTTTAAGAAATTTAAAATATTCCTTTAAATGTTTGTTGCAATTCAATACTTTTTAATGTATTCAGATGGCTGTTTTACAGATGAAAACTGCATATGTGTAGCTATTGTCATAATGTACATTGTGTGTAGTTACAAACAGATTATGCTTAGTTCTAGTGTTATACCTATATAAACAATTGACATTCAAGACAGCAAGCATGCAAATCTGACATAGAAACTGTATGTGTGGAAATATATGGAAGAATTCAGAGAAACAAAATGTGAAGTTAACAAATTAACATTTTGCAGAAAAATATTAATATTTTTCTCATTTGTAAAGCTCCGCTGAATTTTTTCCATGAGAAAAATGAAGTGTGAATATATGCATTACATTATTGTATTTCTACATAGGGCATAACTTCAATAAAATGATTATTACAATTTTTATTAGTATGTAATAAGTTGAAAATATTGAATATTGGTAGTCTTCAGAATGTTCTATTTGAACACAAGAAGTGTGAGGTTAAAATGAAAGCTGAGGAAAAATTAAAACCTTTTAAAGCAAAATTCTTGCAGTTTTTACTAGAGAATTGTTATCATAGTGTAAGAGAATATATTTTATACTATTATTATACTATCCTTGCAAATAATGTATATTAGTTAATATTGTGTATGACATTAGCATTACCATAGCATTAATCTTAACATGTTCTATTATCATATAAACACTAACATAAAGTATAATTCTTGAACAAAATGAATGAATAAGCAATGCAATACAAAAGAAATTTGGATGCACAAGATGCAGATAACGTTCAAAGAAATAAAGGAGATGGGCAGAAAGAAACAACAAAATAAGGGTTTCTGGAAAGAAATTAGAACAGAAGTGGAGGATATTGAAAAGCAAGAAATTGTAAAGTATTATCATGCTGCTGAAAGGTAACCCTGGCTTTATCTTTATCCATAAAGACCTCTCAGATAATACACTGATTACTCCATGTGGACATAACATCTATCTATCATTTGTGATTCCTGCACATTCCATTGACTGAAGCGATGCATTCTTTGGTGCTTAACTGCTTAGCATACTTCTGAAAAATGTGCCAGTATCCCTTCACTCTTCTGAGAATAATCAATGCCTTATCTCAGACGTTTGTATAAACAAAGATAAAGAAGTCAGTTAAATCTTTTGAGCAGCACGATAATACTTCTAATGAAAGGTCATTACTGGATTAAAGAATTTTAAAAATGGAATGATGGAAGAAAAGTAAGCTGAAGCATGCAACAAACGAACAGAAAAAATATATATATATATATTCACACACACACACACATATATATATGTATATTATGACACTTCATCATATATGTATATACATATACACATACATATTCATTTAATACAATACAAAACATCTTTTGCAGTCATTTGAAGGAATTTCTATTTCTCTTTCACTTTATTTTTGTAATGTTTAAAAAAAGTAGTGTGCAGTGTTTAATTATGGTGTAGATTTAGTTTTCCTGAATTGACAAATATTTACATTATATCCCTTCCTTAGAAGTATAGTTCTACCACACAACTGCCTACCTTTCAGAGTGTGCTATTTTTACACTTTTATAATCATCTTTAAAAACTGCAAAGATAAGTTGTATAGAAAGTACACAATCCCACCTTCCCAGTTATATAAACACCTGCACTTCCTATTTATGGTGAAACATTACATGTGTTTCATATTCCACAAGTTTATCACTTCAAATGAAAGGTACTCTGAATAGATAAGCTATTGTTTCTCAATAATTTTATGGTGTTTGTTTCATTTCCCCAGTGATCTTTATAATATATGAAAGCTTACCTGTGTTGTTAGCTACTAGGTGTTCTAGATCTGACACTACAACTGCTACGGAAAATGTAGACATAGGAGGGGTCTTCTCAAAATGTACCCAAGTCCAGCTTCCTCTATTATCACTAAACACAAAATTTTAAAAATTCTTTCACATTCAAATACAGAAAACAAATTCAAAAAATATAAAGCAAATGTATTTATTGAGCACGAAAATGACAAATATTTTTAGCATGTGCTACATATATTATTCAGTACTCACTACATATCATTTGAAAGATTTCATTTCAAGAACTACATCTGAAGCTATGTTGATGCACATTATGGGATTTGCATCCACATACAGCAAACAAATAGTTGACATTGCCTTCAGCCTTCCATATCAGTAATCTTTATACAGATTTTTGTCTCAAAAAATGTGTAGTTATAATTTTCTACCATGAATGCAATATGATACAAACAAAAATTTGCTGTGCTCTGAATTATATTTATATAATTATATTTGACAGAGTCTTTTGCTAACCGAGAACTGAAATTCCAACTGATGTATAAACTTTCTTTATGACTTCTTGTTGTTTACTTTGTCTACCATTAGTAGCTATAGACAGTATTGCATCTCATCAAAAGATATTATCTTGAGACTTCACTGAAAATTCATGTTTTGAAGTCCCTGAATCCAGAAAAAGAATTTTAGAAAAATAAAATGTATGTCTGTGAACAGCATACCTAAGTCAAAAACAAAATATTGGATGAGTATGAAACTTGGTTGTGTGTGATCAGAGGAATTAGTAATAGTGATGCCAAATTTAATTGGAAAAACTATTTGCACTCGGTTTATGACACTTCATCACTTACATTTTTATATTACTGTGGGTATATTTTCAGAAGTCATTGCATCCATTTTCAACCTTGAAGGTCTGACTGTTGTCTGTTGTCATTTGCTCTCTTCTCTCTGGAAGTGAAACTATAAACTCCTTTATCAAATTATCGACTGGCAGAATTGATTTATTAGGTTGTCTCATAAATAAAGTCACTTTTCTGATTTTGGAACATTTACTGGGATTCTTTGGTTAGGCTATGATATTTACAGGATGCCATGGTTAGCGTTGCATACATTGCGAGCATGTATCAGTCTTCAGTTGTTCAGTTGGGGAAGAGAATCCCGCCAGAAGAGAATCCCACATTTAAGTTCATCACTAAATCAACAGATGGCAGCAGCAACTCCAGAATTACCCACAACACTGCATCAAGCTTTAATCGCATAAGAGCCGAAGATGCAAACGATGATTTGCGAAACATGTCCTCAAAATAGGTACGAAAGTGAAGCAGATGTGTAATAAATACGACTCATCTAAAAATTTATAATTTATTGTATTTGTTTCATTTCCCATTTTGCCCATGACAGATTTTACTGTAGTTGTTTCACTCCTCATTTTGTCCATACCATAATTTTACTTTAGTTGTTTCATTTCCTATTTTGTCCATGCCAAACTTTACTGTATTTGTTTCATTTCCCATTTTGTCATGAGAGATATTACTGCAGTTGTTTCATTTACCATTTTGTCCCTGACAGATTTTACTTAGTTGTTTCACTACTCATTTTGTCCATACCATAATCTTACTTTAGTTGTTTCATTTCTTATTTTGTCCATGCCAAACTTTACTGTATTTGTTTCATTTCCCATTTTGTCATGAGAGATATTACTGTAGTTGTTTCATTTACCATTTTGTCCATGACATATTTCACTGTAGTTGTTTCAGTACCCATTTTATCCCTGCCAGATTTCACCATGATTGTTTCTCTTCCCATTTTTCCACTCCCGATTTCATTTCCACCTCCCTCTTGTCTACTTTAGCCAATAAAGTTTGAAGCATTTCCTTCATCATGGCTTCTTTTCCCATTCTTAACTATAGTGTGACAAAAATGACAATATGGAGCTTTACCAAACTCATTTTATTTCTCTTTAGAATTGTTAACCCATTGCTAAATTACAAACACTTACTTTTAAAAATGCACAGAGTAAACATGTAAGTCTAATGCCATTTATATCTCTGTTGCACACACATTTCCCTTTTACATTGCTCTACTTCTCCACTCCAACACAACAACTCACACCTAACTTCCACTCACAACTAGCAATTGAACTGGACTCAACCGAACTGCACTCCTTGCAGACTGACTGATAACTTCTCTGCTCTCATGACTCACTAAAGCTGGCCTTTACACCCCCTTTTATACTCTGCCAGTCACACAAGCTTTTTTAATTTTCCACAATTATTTTTTGCATTGTTGGTGAAGATTGTCTTAACATGATCTCACTGACTTTCATCTCAAATACTTTTGGTGTGAATATTATAACCAATACCAATTATCACTTCTTGAGTGACAAGGTATGAAGGCTTTTAAATCTTACAATATTACAACATCCATTGGCTTGCTGGGCTGGCCTTTGGTGGTTTGATTTTAGAGTTTCTATCACCAGACGAGTTACTTCCACCATAATTATAGAGTCCCCTTTGCTCCCCATGTAATGCTGTGGAGGAACCCTTAACAGATATTATCTTCTGGACCAAGAGGACTAGTGTCTTGCATGATGGGCAGTCATCACTTCCACAAAGTGATACTGACTCTATACAGGTTCGTCATGGTAAATAATTACAGAAAGGGAAATAATTGGATCCAATCAATCAGAAGTAATATAAAATGTAAATTAATTGTATCTAATTTATTATTAATTGTTGGGAAAACAAGGTGAACTCTAATAATATTGAAAATTAATATTAATTAGAATTTCAGATATGATGTTACTTTTACAACTTAGTTGTGCATATATTTCAGAGGCATCTTGTTTTCACCGTCAACTGTGATCTATTGACAAGTTTCCTGGTGCAAATGTAGAGGTTGTTTTTCAACAAATGTAATTTAAGAACATCAAGCATGTATGCTATAAACTCTAATGAATGTGAAAAGCTACATTGGCAAACCAAAAGAAAATTATTGGCCTGAACCTGGAGGAAACCAGGGATACATGAAATGCAAAGAAACAGAAAAATCAACAATAACCGATCTGTACATGAGTGCACTAGAAATAAGGATCACTAAAGGTTTCCCATGGATGTTAAAACTCTGGCAAAGATATGTAGATGACATATTTGCCATAGTGCCAAAAAAACACATCAGTGATGCACTAAAAATTTTAAATATTCAAGAAAAAAGCATCAAGTTCACTGTAGAAGTTGAAAAAGATGAGTATTTACCATTTTTAGATCTAAAAATAATCAGAAATAAAAATAGAATAAACTTTGGCATTTACAGAAAACCAACACAGACAGACAACTACATAAAAGCTAATGGCTACAATCCAAGATCCCACAAACAGGCAATCTTTAATAGTTTAGCACACAGACTGGTCAACATCCCTCTCACAACAGAAGAATACAAAATAGAATACAACAAAATTATTGAGATAGCACAGAAAAATGACTTTCCCAAATCACTAGTAGACAAAAAAGTGAACTTAGCAAATAAGAAGAAACTACTAAAGGAAACCACAACCCTCTCAGCTACAGAAACTAAAATGATCTTCAAAAAATTCACTTACCATCCATGGGCCTTTGATAAATTCAAAAAAGTCTTCAAAAAACAAAACATTCAACTAGCTCCAGTGAACCATTACTCCTTAAAAAACCTAATTTGCTCAAACATCAAAGATGCCATTCCATCTAACAAAAAATCTGGTATATATCAAATTGAATGCTGTGACTGTAGTCAAATTTATATTGGAAAAACCAAAAGAAATCTAGAAACAAGAGCAAAGGAACACTTTAGGAACATAAAATACAAACAATTAGAAAAATCAGCAGTTGCCACGCATTTTTGGGAAAAAAACCACAACATAAATCCAGAACCAAAATTACTAAAACATACAACAGGAAAAGAAAAACTGTCCACATGGGAACAAATCTTAATTTCAAAAAGTAGGAACAAAGTATTCAATTTCGACATCCCCCAGAAAGATTTGTTCAGCAAGTTCCTCGAACCGCCACCAGAGGAGACCGATGACAAAATATTGCCAGCTACACCAATGAGAACCAGTCGATGTCCGGCTGAAGATAGAGGGAAGGCCTCAGAAACATGTTCCGGGAAAGTTTAAAAGTGAGTGTTGTTTTGTGTTATTAATCGACTCCCAATTAATTTAATAACATACTGTTTCTGAAAAACAAGTCATTGCCGTAAAATAAAACAAAATTTTTCAAAAGGCAATAGGATTGAGCATTTGAACATTTGATTGAACATATATTCATAGAGGAAATGAAGAACCATCTTATAAATTTTAGTTTTCGAAATGAGAACAATCTCATCACTATACTGCATCTGGCTAAATGTGACATTTGCATCTGGACCTGCAAACTCATCAGTGGTCCACAGCTGATGATGGAGATAAGAAGTCTGAAACTTGTTTAAAGATGATTTGTAACAATAGTAAAGTCGAACATGAAGCTCTATTCATATTAATTTTCAACTTTATTTTGCAAGTGACAATGTCAAGATTATTTTTCTCAATAAATAGAAATATGAACCATTTCCAATATCATTAACTTAGTGACCTGGAAGTGAAGAATTGCACATTCATTATTTTTGTCCCTATTTCACTATATAATGATGTTAATATATCTGAATTATGAGAAAACTGTGAGGCCTTTGAGTTATTAACTATTAAAGGAACAAAATGAGGAAACAAAGTTTAACATTTCATCTAACTGATTACCTAAAAAGTTATTCAAGTTATTTCACCATAAAAAAGGTACAGGTTACACAAATTTCCAGAACATAGAAGAATATTAGAGGGCAGTTAAGAAATTCAGAACATTTATGTCCACGATACTTCATACCTACCACAGTAATTGTTCACCCATTCTTAGGAATAATGTGGGGTTTTACAATGTTAAAGAAGAATATATATAACAACCAAAGGAACAACATGAAAATCTTCTTTAGAAGTTTTTAGATTATTTATGTACAAATCATGACTGTCCTAACAAATATTGGTATAGAGGAATCTCATATATGCTCTTTTTATGAGAATTTTAACAAGTTTTGGAAGGAAACCACCGACTTCAACGACCTGCTTTCGATCAGTGTATCAACTTACATTTTGGAAGGAAACCACCAACTTCAACGACCTACTTTCGATCAGTGTATCAACTTACATCAAAATACTGGAGTACAAGAGAGTAAATGGCTTCATTGCCAACTGCCAAACATTAGGCATCAACCAAACAACCAACTATATGATATTATAAGGTGTAAATAGGGATGTTCATCATAAAGTATTCTATGCTATCATACAATCATTTCATAAAGAATAAGGGGGAAGTAAATTATTTTAAGTAAATCATTATTAATGATTTAAAAAGTCAACAATGTAATATTGGATAAGCTAGTTAGTACAACATAAGCTTCTGTATGTTCCTTATGGTAGTATAATTCTCCATGGTGGTTATTATTATTATTGTTATTATTATTGATACTACTACTAGGTACTACTACAACCACTACTACTACTACTACTACTACTACTACTACTACTACTACTACTACTACTACTACTACTACTACTACTACTACTACTACTACTACTACTACTACTACTACTACAACTACTACTACTACTACTACTACTACTACTACTACTACTACTACTACTACTATTACTACTACTACTACTACTACTACTACTACTACTACTACTACTAATACTACTACTACATTTTTGTTTAATTTCTGGCCATCATGAGAAATAATACTGCTTTGAATGTATAACAGCTATATGGAGCATACACAAGTTTATGTAATGGTAAACTGTTGTTAAATTTTGCTTAAACTGTTACTAATACCTATTCCATACATAAAAGTTATCTTCTGGTTCAGAAAACAGCATATGAGGAAACACAATGCAAAGAAAAACAGAGAGAGAGAGAGAGAGAGAGAGAGAGAGAGAGAGAGAGAGAGAGAGAGAGAGAGAGAGAGAGAGAGAGAGAGAGAGAGAGAGAGAAAGATGTGAAGGGAGAGTGAAAGAAGAACATTAGCACTTAATGGCATATTATGAGTATATTTGCAGATTTGGCTGGTTTCCTTGTAATCTGATCTGGCAAACTGACTCTCTGAGGCTTGAAACATACAAACCTCATATATACGTAAAATATGAAGCTATTAACAGTGAAGCAAACAAATGTATACAAATATAAGAATTTGTAACTTAAATTTGCTTCATTTTCAGATTTTGGTAGTACTAACAAGACCATATCAACATCTTGCATTTGTAACAATGACTACAGTTTTATGTGTGGTTCCAGCTGATGATGTGAAAGAATTTCCATGAAATCACGATCCCGAACAATTTATAAGAAAAGTGTCATCATTTCTTATAACATAAGTGAAGTTTTAAGTTACAAATTGTTATATTTATATATACAAGCCTCAATCTACAGCAATTACAAAACCATATAAGTATTTAATTTTACTGCAGAAGTAGTGTTTTTAAATCCAGTAAATAAATGCTTAACAATAATCATTGGAGTATGATTGCTAAGAGTACACTAATATATTATAAACTTTGTATAGTAATAAATAGGTAACATACATTGGCTTCCGTGACTGCACAGGCATATTTGATAAAGCCAACATTTTCTCTTGCCTGGCCACACTAATTTCAAATGGGGCTTTCATATCAGGTTCATCAAAGCAAGGAAACACATGCCTTGCATTGGTGGGAGACATCTTTGTTGCTGCAAACCATCTGTAAAGGCAGAATGTGAGGTATAACATTATACATAGTTAATTTATTCAGCTTAAAACCAATATATTTCAGCAAACATTCTTATAAACACAATATTTAGTTCTAAATGCGTCCAAGTCTATCTAGTTGACTCTTTTCAATATCTCCATTGGCTTTTTAACATCGATACTTATTTTTATCTTGAATTTGGGAAATTTCTGTAGAAAATTAGTTACATAATCTGTAGATAAATTGATGAGGTTATATGCATTGAGCTTTGATTAGTGAGTATGGCCACATATGAATATAAAATACATTTGAATTAGCATGCATTATTATAATCATTGCTTACTACAAAGATAAACAGTAATTATACCTTACCTACATATAATATCTTACCTTTCTTCTCTTGTCCGATGGAGCTGATAACTGGCTCGGAAGAATCCCTGTGTAAATCCAGTAGCTAGATCTCCAGTAAATGTGATATCTAATTGATAAATCCTGTCCTTCATTAGACTCTGCGTCAATGCAATTACATACCATTGCTTAACTGGATCCTTTTTAGTGCTTGCTACTACAAAATTTGGTATTACCCTGTAAAATTACATTTCAACTGATTCAAGGGATTTCAATTTAAGAGTTATGTAAAAGAAATGTCAATTAATCTTAAGACAAAAAAAGGAAAGTTCTGTAAGTATATAAGCATACATCCCATGTTACATTTTATTATTGGTGATAACTTATCACTATAGCCAAATCAAATGTAAGGGCTTTACATTTGTAATATTATATACATTCCAAAATGACAATAAACAGAGATGTCTCATGGATTTTATCATACATGTTTGTTCTTTAGAGCTACAGGGTCTTTAAAATATATGCGTGACTCTAGCGTGATTGTAGTGTGTCTGTCTCACATTCAAGGAATCCTAAGTTTAAATGTTGGTGAGGATAAGTTATCTGGATGAGGTTTTCTCCAGGGTTTTTCCTTATCCTGAAAGATGAACATCAAGTAACTTTAAGTTCTATGGACCCTGGGGTTATTTGTGCATAATTTAACCCATTTTGTTCATTGTTCTATATGACTTAACACTGTGTGTGTGTGTGTGTGTGTGTGTGTGTGTGTGTGTGTGTGTGTGTGTGTGTGTGTGTGTGTGTGTGTGTGTGTGTGTGTGTGTGTGTGAGTGTGTGTGTGTGTGTGTGTGTGTGTGGTAACGTCTTTAGCAGTTCTCTCCACTGTGCTAAAACCCATGAGTATGAAAGGAAATGCTGCAGGCAAAGACACATTAAAATACTTACCACTCAAACAGGCAGAATGTCTGTTATTGTTTTATTAAACAAAATTGTTATCTATTATTTATCTAGCACTTTTATAGCATATTTCAGTTATTGCATCATAGAGAAATTTTGCATGATCAACAATAAATTTGAACTTTCGGGTTTATGTTACTTGTAGGAGAAAAAGAATTATGCATTAGTTTTAACAGAAAACAAACTAGGCAGATGAATTCAGTGCCAGTTTATAGCAATCACCTTAAAAAATAATTAAACAAATTAGCTCAATAAATTAATATGAATACAGTTTTAGTTAATTGATGGAAATTAATCATTTCTTCATACTAACCGTACATAGGCTAAGGTTTCTGAAAGATAGTCAACATGAAAAATTCAGTGCCATAGCTGGGATTTGAACCATGGATCTCCTGGTTTCCATCCAGTCGCTCTTACTCATTGAGCTACAATGGCACGTTGGCCATCGTAGCTCAATGGGTAAAAATAACTGGATGGAAATCAAGAGATCCGTGGTTCAAATCCCAGCTATGGCATTGAATTTTTCATGTTGACTCACATTGGCCATTGTAGCTCAATGGGTAAGAGTAACTGGATGGAAATCAAGAGATCCGTGGTTCAAATCCCGGCTATGGCATTGACTCTATGAATACAGTTGATACTGGATTTCAGAAAAATCTGCTCCAATGTCTCATTACCTGATATAACCCCATTCTACTTTTTCTTAGTTACTACCTTAAAGATGTCATGTACTGGAAGCAGACAATAACTGGTTCCCATGGAACACATCATTATAGTGTGCTATAATACCATATTGTCCATTGTACAAGGGTAAGACTACTGTAATGGTTGGTCTAGACTTGTACTGAAGTGGTGCATTACGTAATGCACTAAATGAGGTACCTGGCATATTTGGTACCAGATTGTTATTCAGGTACACAATGGCATTTTATCCAGTGGAGCAGGCACTTGTGTTGTAGAAACTGCACAGGATGTCTCCATAAGGTTGGCCATCATTAGAAAAGCAATCTATCATATGCCCTCCAAGTACACCAGTGTAAATATTAATACTGCAATGGGTCCCTTTCACATTTATGACTGATGCACAGTGCACATCATTCCAATATTTTTCCTGCTCTAAGTGACCCTGCTTCATCTATGAATAAGTTAAACAATTCTTGGAACTTTTTGTTTGCTACAGGATCACTTAGTACATGATCTGGCTGTCACAACTTGGTATTCCTGGTTCCATATAGGAACTCAATGCAGAAGATTGATTGGTACAGAAATATCTGTGAGTGATTCCTAATACTACAATGCATATGTTGAATAACAGCCACTCCAAACCACATCACTGACTGTTTGCAGGGACGGCAGTTCCTTTGTAGTGAGAAATTTTAACTATTGAAGGCCTGATGGAACAGATAGGTATGGAACACATTTGGGGAAACGAGGAGTATTACTATAGGGGCTTTTGGAAAGAGGTGGAACTAAGGCTGGAAGATTAGATAGCCAAGTTATATTTACCAGCGTAAGGGAGAAAAGATCACTGAGGACATATTGGGAAATAAAGACAGTGTGGGGGAGGGAGAAGTACATAGATGTGTGTAATAAGTCAGGGCAAGAAGGATTTGCCTGGGCAAGGATAGGAGTTAGAAATTTGAAAGGTATTAGATATGAAAAGGATACAGGTGGAGAGAACAAATTTGGCAACAAAAGTGGGACAGTTTTAGGGATGGGGGGAGGTATTAATAATGAAGAAAATGTTATTGGTAAAAGGAGAAAAGAATGTAAAAAATATAGGTGAATATCTGGGGAAAGTTAGAGAGAAATGGTTAAGATTAATGAAGAATAACTAACAATTAAGGGCTGGAAAACTAGAACGAGGGATACAGGGGAGAGGAGGGTCATCAATACACGGAAAACCAGGGGTTATATGTATTGAGACTGCGACTCGAGGCAAGCAGGTAGGAAGGGTATGTTAGATGTGAATAAGTAATTTTGTTATTATGTGAAAGAAATGTTACAAATCTCAATGTATCAATTAAATTGTATGTAGAAGAAAGATGAGAAATAAATACAAATGCAAACTATTGAAGGCAATTTGTAAACCACAGAAATTTGTGATCCCTAAGATTTCTTTCTCTATGGAAATGTCTGCTGGTATAATATATGTAAGAAAGAAGGAAAGGAAAAAAAAAGGAAAAAAGAAAGAAAGGAAGAAGCAAACAAACAAACTGCTTCTTAATCTATTACCTAGCTCTTAATCTAAAATTTTAGCATGAAAACCATTGCATTAGTAGAGCACATCAAGAAAGGCCAGTTTAAGGAACCTTTCTTTTGCATTAGGTGTAAAATGCAAATTAGTATAGTTGTGAATCTTCTGAATGAGAAAATTCACCCAGTGATACAGCTTTACCCCATTTCAACAATGACATGAGGTCTAATGGAGATTTGTTAGGAATAAGTAAAAAGTTCTCAAATTTGTTAAGATCTTAGTAAAAGCATTTCAGTAAAACAATAGGATACTTATAAAATATAAGACTTCATTTGGTTTGCAATCATGCTTGTGAAAAGCAGGTAATTGCAAACCTTTTGTTGTATACTTCCTTGATGAATTTAACAGAGCTAATCAAAAATTTGAAAAAGAAATGACCTCCAATTTTCATAGTAACTAATAATATTGGTTTACCCTTATTTATTAAGTAGACCAATTGATTTAGAACTTCAGAATAAATGCTGTTTTACTACAATTAACATACATTTTTATATAAGAAGAACACCATTTATTAGTAAAGCATAAACATTTTAAGTGGAAGGTACCAGGTACCAGTAAACCAAACTGAAAGTTACAAAAATTTTCATAGAACATAATTATGAAAAAAAGAATTAATATCACAAATGAAGGATGCAAGGAATAGTGATGTGCATTCCATAACCTCTCCTATCCAAATCCCAACTTCAACCTGCCCTTGGTGCAACCTGCTTTTACCAATGAGGCTCTGGGGACTGATCGTTAGCGGTATAACTACATCAGAAATAGAGGAAATGCTATTTCATCTCTTACGTTTCACAATTGGTGCTTGTGAGAAAAGCTGATGGACTTTAAAACTCCTCCCGGCCAGATCCGATGGACCCATTAACCAAACACAGGTGTGGCCCTCCAGACATACTGGGAGTTAAAGTGAGTGGATGATTTAACCACCATTACAGGCAAAAAATTGGTGTCCACTTAAAAAACGGTTACACTTATGCTACTTAAAACATGATCTTTCTACCTGTGAAGCCCTACCTGCCAGACCCACTACACAGAAACATTGGAGAGAAAGAGAGCTAATGGCTTTATTGCCAAAGCCTAGCATTTGAGAACAACAACATATCACAAATGAAAAACGAAGAAGAAAAGAAAGAAGTACTCTCATAAGGGATACACTGCTGGATTGAGAGAAGACCTCAAATGTTGAACCAGTAAAAACCTCTACATATTTCTCAAGAACAAGGAGGGAAGACTGGAGGAAAGCAAAGCAATTAAGGAGATTACCATGGAGAGCTGGAATGAATGTGTGATCGACAATGAAGAGATAAACATGGTATTATTGCTGAAGAGCAGTACCTTATAGAGTGAAGAATGTGTAAAAGAAAACCTGCAAGAAGAATGAAGGTACAAGGGTGAAAGCAACCTACAACAGTTTGGAGTTAAGAAGATAGAATCAGAATAGGGAGAAACACCTGTGGTGGGAGTGTGTTGATTGAGACAAAATAAGTAAAAGTGAAATATGCATATAATAAACATCATGGAAACTGTATCAGTGGTAAAACTTGGCTGATAAAGGAAAGAGTAATATACATAAATGGTTTAAATTATTTTAGAAGGAAATGAGTATAAATGGGAGGAAAATTAAGTTTGAGGTGTTGAAAACTAAAAGGAAAATAATATCCTTATGAATAGGACTATGATACAACGAAGCTCAAAATGAATATAATTTTCAGTTGCTAGTACTCGATGATCCATACATTACTAGTGTTTACCTAGAATGCATTTTGTTAGGGCCTTCCTAACATCCTCAGCTAAAGTCAACTGTTGAATTTTGATTTGGTGAACTCCTTGGATACTCTGTTGGTATCTTGATGAACTTGCAATTTGCATTCTCTTCAAAGGTGATGTCAAAATTGAACAGTTTTCCTTCATATGAATATCTTTTCCCACTTGGTTAATGCAGTTGAACCCTGAACAGGTTTTAATAAATGGATATCTTGTTCTACAATGAGATTATCATACCAAAAGTGGTACACTACTGCCGATTTATTTATTTCTTTGTCCTTGATGTTCCTAAAATGCTCTTTTTGCCTAATGTTCAAATTGCTTTTAGTTTTGCTAATATAAAAGTGTTATAGCCTTTGCAATTTTTCTGGTAGGTACACTTCTGAGTTTTTGTGTGTGGGTTTCTTTTTGTATTATCTGATTTCAAAAGGTGTTGTACACAGACTTTGTTCTTGAGGCCAAAGTAATGTGCTCTTTCAAGACTTTTTGGAAAGGGTATGTAACTCTGGGATGGTATGTAAATTTTCTGATTACTGATTGGAGAAAGAGTCTTACTGTACTAGGCTTAAGTTTAGGGTACTGTCCAGCATTTTTCAGGGCTAAGGCAAACATTGGCAAAAACCTCAATCAGGAAGGATGATCCTGGTGGGATTTGAACCATAGAAATTTCATTATGAATTTGTACCTTAACAATCTAGACTATCTTTGTTGGTTAAGTTTCCAGAAAAAGCAAAGTAATAAAGAAACAGTGGACCAAAATATGACTAAGTATAACCAAAACAAAAAATAATAATAATAATTCAGGAAAGATAATAATTGAAATTCAAGAAGTACAATAAATAAGTAGAATAAGCATTATAAGACGTGAAGGTATAGAATTTAAATTACTTAGAATAAAAAAGAGATATGATATTTATAGCAACCAGGATGTTATAAGGGCATAGCATCACTTAGTTTCAAACAACTTAATGTAAAAGGAATAAACCTGGAAAGTTATAATAGTTGAACAATAAATGTACCAATTATTCATTGATTTATAATTTAAATTTTGTTACTTATTTTGTATTTTGATTTTTAAATTTATTTTGATTCATTTAACATGATAAACAATATATGAGGTATGAGCAGGCACTTTTTAATTTCATGAACTTTATAAATCTGATTTGAAAAATCTCTTTTTTATCCTGCTGGAACATGGTGTATGTCTGCATTTTTAGCTGCTTTGAATGCTTGGTTTATTGTTGACAGTTGTAAAAGTTACACATGTTTTCGAGTGCTCAGTGAATTTTTACTTAATAAGCATTAAATTTTCCTGAAAAAGTTGAATAACATGTGGCACTGCATTTGAAATGTTGACTGTGGCTTTTAGCGAATCTACTGTGAGTAAGGCAGGAATTTACAACTGGTACAAACGTTTTAAAAGGTGTAGAGAAGATGTTGAAGATAACAAATGCTCTAGATGCACTTGCATGCCAATTACTGATGACAATGTGGAAGAAGTAAAGAAAATGCTTTCCAAAAGTAGCCAAATGACCATCAGAGGGGTTTATTAAAATTGTAGCAAAACTATCTGTGGAAATTGTATCATGATAATGCCTGTGCTTACACCTCAATGCTTTTTTTTTTTGGCCAAAATGAAAACTGTAATGTTGTCTCACCCGTCATATTGTGCCTTTTGATTTCTTTCTACTACTGAGACTGAAGAAAACCATAAAAGGAAAAAAGGACATTGTATTACCACCACTGATGAGGTGAAACAGAATTGCTGAAGGGGCATCATTTTCTTGAAGGATAAGTGAAGTTTCTGTTACAAATAATTATATTTCTGTAGCATTTGTTAATTCACTGTTACTAGCTTCATTTTTTATGTAATTGTACTTCACATGCTTATTTATTGGGTAATAAATAATACAGCATACAATAAGCATAAGTGTTATTAATATTCACATTTACAATATGATGGATGGACACAATATTAAAGTAAACATTTAGGAAAGTATTATAAAATTATTTTTGTCAATCTTAATATAGCACTATTTGCTCATTTAGTTTTGATATTAAACACACTAAGAGTTGGAACTTCTTTTAGCACCTTTTGCAATAAAGTACATTAATGATGATAAAAATTGTTCACAATCGCTACCCTTTGTTGCCTGATGATATTCAGAAGTACTGATAACTTTAAAATGGGCTTGATCCTTATTTGCAGCTCTAAGACTGTCTAATTTTTCTCAGAGGCCTCTTTATGACGCTTGAGGTTGTGATGGTTATTTCATGCTTTTCAAATATTTAAGAATTTGTTCTGAATTGTTCTGGAAAAAGCAATTTGTACAAAATAGGAAATGTCAAACTGGATAGGCCACGGAATGATACAACGCAAGTTGAATACTAAAAATAGTGTTGCTATTGGTAATTACAATAATGCAATTATGTAGTGTGGTGACATGGACCAATAAAAGAAAACTAATTTAGTTTTTCTAGAAACTTCATGTGCAGAGAACCCAAAATAATCAGATAGCTTAGCATCACTTTGCAAACAATGGTCCTGAGAGTAAGACGTGCTTTTGGTGTCACTCTGCAAGCTTGCAGAGAAACGTTTTAGTTGTGAATGCATTTGGGTTGCACTAGAGACATGTGCCAGAAACATATATTCATCAATGCAACCACAAGTATAATGTGAAAGGACAGAATATAGGTCATTTAAAATTGTAGTAGTGTTTACTAATGGCTTAGCAGAATAAATTCCATAATAGTTAAAGGAGAAGAACTCCCAATAATTGCAGCATAAAATACTTTCACTCCGATACTGTGAACAGAGAAAAGACTCATTGCTCCAGAGTGCTGAGGTATCTACAATAATTCTACCAGATCGTCACCAAAGGTGAGAGTAACCAACCATACATCATCATGCCTTTTGTAATTTCCCATTGCTAAATGATTGCCACAACGCGGGGCATCTAGAACGTCAATTTCTACCATCATGCATTTTGCAACTCACAATAATTTTTTGTTATGAATATATTAATTTGATGGTCAGATAATATTTTAATAAGTTCTGTCTTTTGGCTTGTGACAGTCCTTCAGTATTCCACTGGAGAATTTTGATTGAGTTTGGTTTAGTATATTTGCATCCTTGGAGAAAGGTCCCCTTCCCAGAGATCCGAGTAGGGGACTATTTTACCTCCGGATTTGTATTTCTTTTTCCAAGGCTTTATATTTGTATTGGAGTACAACAAACTATTTGTAACCATTTAGTAAAAGGCACCACATGTGGTGGTTACTTCACCCGTAGGGAGAAAGTATACTCCTCCACAGAAGAGAAAATCTCCGAGAGACGAGACGCAGGGGGGTGGGCAAAGGTCCCCACACCCTCCCTGGACAGGTTTATAATACCCCATGTCATTTCAGTTACAGAACATTCAAAAACATTCTGATGGCTTCTACTTTTGTGAATGAATCTTCTCGGTTTTAATGTACAGAGTGATTAGGGCGCATGTTTTTTTAACAGTCTGCTCCTTGTATAGCAGGCATTCTCTACCACACACATTCGCTGTCCTTATCCCACAGTACATTCCTTACAGGGATTTTCTTTGCATTGCTATACTATAGGTACAGGAAAGAGGATATGGATAAAAATCACCTCATCCACTGCCCAGCTTTTATAGAAGAGACCAACCTTCCCGCTAAATATTGGAGTGCAAGGGAGTGAATGATTTTATTATCAAGTGCTCAACATTAGATACCAACCACCATAATTTTCTGTTGCAAGGTTCTTTTATGAAATGGGCCCAGCAGATTTACTTTCCTTCTGGGATAAGCCATGCTAAGAATTTTTACACCTGAAGAAAAGAAAATTGCCTTTCGCTGGGTTTAAACCCTTCACTTTGGGAACCTAGGCCATGGAGGATGAGCTACTATGGTGTGGGGATAACACATCTGCCTCCTAACCTGGAAGGTTCCAGATTAAATCTCTGTTGGTGACTTTCTTGGCTAAAGAGCTTTCAGAGGTTTCCTTTATCCATAAAATCCCTTTGAATTACTCAGTTGAGCACTCATTAATCATTACTTCATTAATGTAAAGATTTTAAAAATTTTTTTACTAAAGCATAAATAAAAAGTACTGTATTAGTGTTCACTATAGAATTTTTAAAAGATAATGATTTTATATTACTGCAATTTTTGGTGATCTGGAAACATGCATAATGCAAATGAAAATGGTTGATATTAGTATCCTACTAACAAAAATGCAACAGAAATGTTTTCCATTCCAGTAGCTTTATACTTCATACATGCAATGAAATCTCTGAATGATTCAGCTATTATTTAAACAATTCTATATTACACCTTTTTTCTTAAATTTTTTTTCTTTCAATTTTAGTTGCTTTAATAGGTTTCTTCTTTCATGTCTTTGATTTTTCATATAGAAAACATTATTCTCTACATCTTTAACTAAATAACGTAGTTCTCAGTTACTTACTGCACTGATACATTAGGTCTTTTAGCCTTAAAAGCTGCCAAATCTATTATCTCCTGCACTCTCACTTCAGAATGAGCAATACGAAGTTCTTCATAAGCATGTAGTGCTATAGTTGCTGTAGGTTTGTGGCAAGTCACATTTATCCAAACCCGTCCTTTGTAATAGCCTTCTTCTGGAAATGGTTGTAGCTGCAGTTTGTAGGCAGTAGGAATTAGATTTCTGGGTAATTTTGCATCATTAGTGCTTGATCTTGCTGCTTTGAGATCTACACTTCTGACAAACCTTCTGTTAATACTTCCTACAGGCTTTTCTGTTCCACTCTGCAATAAAAACAAGTTAGAATGAATACATTTTGTGATTGTACAGCAAAAACTAAAAGTATTTGATTGCATGTTACATCAAATGTTTGTTAATAAACCAGAAACTTATGGCATAAGAGGCAAAACACTAAATATAATTCTATCTTATCTAAGTAACAGAAAATGTTTAACAGAAATCAAATATAAAATAGGCTTAAAAATATAAAGTAGGTACATATCAGAATAAAAATTACTAACAATTGGAACGCTACAAGGTTCTGTTTTGGAGCCAATTTTATACCTTAACTGTTTAAATAACCTACCAAATATAACTACTAATACCCTTATATCCTATGCAGATGATACCACAATGATCTGCTCTAAAAAATCTAGTACTCAGTTGGTGACCGAAATTTCATTCTCTGTAAAGCAGCTAGCAATAAACCTAAGTAGCATAAACTTAAGGTAAATGGTAAGGAAAGTAAAATGATCTTATATGAATACCATCAAACAAATGAAGAAGTTGATGATGTGTTTTTGAATAATGCTTAAGTTGGAAAAGTTGATAGCCATACTTCTTAGGGATACACATTGATATTAAGCTGAGTTGGGAAGCTCATTTTGATTATGTATGTAAACAAATAAGCTCCAGTATGTGTACTTTAAGACAACTATCATGGTATTTAGATGTAAAGATGCTACAAACCTTATACTATGGACTCATCTATCCTTATATTTCATATGGTACAGAACTATGGAGAAGTACCAGCAATGCAAACATGAATAAGGTATCACTGTTGCAAAAAAGTATCTGCACTATATTTCTAGGCTAGTAAAACTCATTCATGCAGAAATATGTTTAGAGATAATAAAATTCTTACTGTAGCTGGACTATATGTTGGTATATAAGGTTATTGTAATTGCAACTGAGAAAGATAACAATGGTTCAACTAACAGTATGCTTTATGATTACAATACCAGAGGTAGAGATTCTTGCTACAGAATAGATATAAAACTTATATCAACTTGTAAGGATCCATTAATCAAAGGACAGATGTTTTATCTTCATCGTCATTGTCATCGTCGTCGTCATCATCATCATCATCATCATCATCATCATCATCATCATCATCATCATCATCATCATCATCATCATCATCATCATCATCATCATCATCATCATCATCATCATCATCATCATCATCATCGTTGTCGTCATCATCATCATCATCATCATCATCATCATCATCATCATCATCATCATCATTCATGAATTGTAATTGTAACAAAAGTACAAACATTGATTAACTGAAATTCTGATATTGGTAAACATTTAATATTAACTAAAGCACTAATACTATTTAATGATTCTCTTTTATGCTACCTTTTACATGTAGTTTGCATAATTCACAAAATCTATTCGTTAACAAATGACAGAAGAGGAGCTTCTGATGACCATATTTTGTAAAAATTGAGCTTTGCACAGCTTAGTACCAGAAGTATATAAGTATCTAGAAATTTGTCTATATGCATAAGACATATTCTATTAAAACAGTATCAAATGAAACAAAGCATATTGAATGTGGAGATTTGATTTGCAGACATACATTCCTGGCATTGAAAAGTAACAAAGAACCATAAAGTTTTAAGAGGCTTTTTGATAACTTGTGACTTCAACAAACACATCTCTTGTGCTTATATTGCAAAAATAATACTATATTGGGAAAGGAAAGTAATTCTACAATTTTGTTTTATTTTATTCAACACATTTTCACAAGTATGATCTAGGAACCCTGTATATTTGAGAAGTTTGTTTTAGATTTGTAAAATATAATAAGCACAGTCATTGGCAGAATTATAAGAAACCCTATTGGTGGGAAAATGCCCACAAGATTTGTTTTTCCAACAAATAGAACAACAGATCTTTACAATTGTTGAATTCTTTATTTTGCTCACTATGCCTTAGAAACTACAAATTCATTGCAAACAAGTGAATGGCTGATTAATTAGTAGGGTAAATTGCATCCTACTGACAGCTTATTTATTTAAACAAAGTCATTCCTAAGAATTCTTATTGAATTTGATGCTAAAGGAGACTAAATTATTTGATAAGTTGCTATTTAGCATTAGGATTTAGACATGGAGGAGGATTATTGCACTACTCTCAAGGCTAAGCCTAATATCCTTACCAAAGATCTTTGAACAAATTATATATAGCCATCTGTACAGTACCTAGAATCAAATAATATTCTAATCCCAGAATAGCTATGATTAAAATGGAAATATTTATTGATAATGCCATCTATAAATTGACTAATAAGTTATTAGAATGATTAAATGAAAGAAAACATGTAAGTCTCTTATCTAAGGCCTTTGATTATGTAAACCACTAAATCCTGCTAGAAAACTTTGAATATTATGACATTAAAGGAACTCATGGCTTCATTCATATTTAACAAACAGAATGCAAAAAGTTAAAATATCAACACCTAATTCAAATATACCCAGTTATTCAAGGAGTAAAGCAAAGAGTTCCTCAAGGTTCTATTTTAGGACCATTGCTCTTCTTAGTTTTTATAAATAATCTAGCACCAAGCTTAAACAAGTTTGCACAAGTATTTCTATTAGCTGACGATACCACACTATGAATCTTGTATAAAAGCTTAGATAGACTTAAAGACACCTCACATCAAATAACAACATTAATGCAGTCTTGGTTCAAAACAAATGGTATGAAACTAAATGATGATAAAACAAATACTGTAATTCACCACAGTCAATGCCACACATCATAACTTTGCAGTTGACATAAATGGAAATTATGTTCAAGACTCAAATACTTCTAAATAACAAATACTGTAATTCACCACAGTCAATGCCAAACATCATAACTTTGCAGTTGACATAAATGGAAATTATGTTCAAGACTCAAATACTTCTAAATTCTTAGGTTTATGAATGGACAAGCACTTAAATTAGAAAACCCACAAAGATTCAATTGTCCCTAAACTGAGCTCTGCATGCTATGTATTATGATTTCTGTCCTCCAGTGATACTCACATGGTAAAACTGACATATTTTGCATACTTCTACTCGGTAATTAAATATACTATAATTTTTGGGGAAGTTCTACAGATTTTAAAAGAATTGTCAACTTACAAAAGAAGGCCCTTAGAATTATATCATACCCTCATGCAAGATCATCATGTAGAAGCATTTTCAAAAACTTGGAAATATTAACCATTACTGTAGAATACATATACACATTGATGACCTTCTACAAAAAAAGTAAATAAAAAAATTAAAAAAAATTACTTTATTACTAATTCTGACATCCACAGTATCAAAACAGGATACAGATTAAAACTCCATGTACCATCAACTCTCCTCAGATGTGTTCAAAAAGGAGTGCACTGCCAATGTATAAAGATATTCAATATGTTACCAAATGAGTTGAGGACCTTTAATTATAAAGTGTTCAAAATTAATCCACAGGAATATATTCCTAAGCACTTATTTTACACTGATAGTGAATTTAATACCTAATGTGTGCAATTAATAACTTTATCTTTGTACATAACATTAATCCTAAAAATTATATTGTAAATATTGTATAAACATTTGACATGTTCCACATCCTGTTATTAACACAAATTGTAGGATCTATGGAATGCAAATAATGTATGTAGGTAAACCTCTGAAAGAACTTATGAGTGAGAAAGTAAACAGCAGGGAGACATGATGATCTGCAGCATAGCAGATCCTAACACCTCCAGGTTTATTATTCTTGAACTCAGCTTGAACTTAGCATAGCAGATCCTAACACTTCCAGGTTTATTATTCTTGAACTTAGCTTGAACTTAGCATAGCAGATCCTAACACTTCCAGGATTATTATTCTTGAACTCAGCTTGAACTTAGCATAGCAGATCCTAACACTTCCAGGTTTATTATTATTGAACTTAGCTTTAACTTAGCATAGCAGATCCTAACACTTCCATGTTTATTATTTTTGAACTTAGCATAGCAGATCCTAACACTTCCAGGTTTATTATTCTTGAACTCAGCTTGAACTTAGCATAGCATATCCTAACACTTTTAGGTTAATTATTCTTGAACTTAGCTTGAACTTAGCATAGCAGATCCTACCCTTTCCAGGTTTATTATTCTTGAACTTAGCAAAGCAGATCCTAACACTTCCATGATTATTATTCTTGAACTTCGCATAGCAGATCCTAACACTTCCAGGTTTATTATTCATGAACTTAGCATAGCAGATCCTAACACTTCCAGGTTTATTATTCTTGAACTTAGCATAGCAGATCCTAGCACTTCCAGGTTTATTATTCTTGAACTCAGCTTGAACATAGCATAGCAGATCCTACCACTTCCAGGTTTATTATTCTTGAACTCAGCTTGAACTTAGCATAGCATATCCTAACACTTTCAGATTTATTATTCTTGAACTTAGCTTGAACTTAGCATAGCAGATCCTAACACTTCCAGGTTTATTATTGTTGAACTTAGCATAGCAGATCCTAACACTTCCAGGTTTATTATTCTTGAACTTAGCATAACAGATCCTAACACTTCCATGTTTATTATTCTTGAACTTAGCATAGCAGATCCTAACACTTCCAGGTTTATTATTCTTGAACTTAGCACAGCAGATCTTAACACTTCCAGGTATATTAATCTTGAACTTAGCATAGCAGATCCTAGCACTTCCAGGTTTATTATTCTTGAACTTAGCATAACAGATCATAACACTTCCATGTTTATTATTCTTAAACTTAGCATAGCAGATCCTAACACTTCCATGTTTATTATTCTTGAACTTAGCATAGCAGATCCTAACACTTCCAGGTTTATTATTCTTGAACTTAGCATAGCAGATCCTAACACTTCCATGTTTATTATTCTTGAACTTAGCATAGCAGATCTTAACACTTCCGGGTTTATTATTCTTGAACTTAGCACAGCAGATCCTAACACTTCCAGGTTTATTATTCTTGAACTTAGAATAGCAGATCCTAACACCTCCAGGTTTATTATTCTTTAACTTAGAATAGCAGATCCTAACACTTCCAGGTTTATTATTCTTGAACTCAGCTTGAACTTAGCATAGCATATCCTAACACTTTCAGATTTATTATTCTTGAACTTAGCTTGAACTTAGCATAGCAGATCCTAACACTTCCAGGTTTATTATTCTTGAACTTAGAATAGCAGATCCTAACACCTCCAGGTTTATTATTCTTTAACTTAGAATAGCAGATCCTAACACTTCCAGGTTTATTATTCTTGAACTCAGCTTGAACTTAGCATAGCATATCCTAACACTTTCAGATTTATTATTCTTGAACTTAGCTTGAACTTAGCATAGCAGATCCTAACACTTCCATGTTCATTATTCATGAACTTAGCATAGCAGATCCTAACACTTCCAGGTTTATTATTCTTGAACTTAGCATAGCAGATCCTAACACTTCCAGGTTTATTATTCTTGAACTTAGCTTGAACTTAGCATATCCTAACACTTTCAGATTTATTATTCTTGAACTCAGCTTGAACTTAGCATAGCAAATCCTACGACTTCCAGGTTTATTATTCTTGAACTCAGCTTGAACTTAGCATAGCAGATCCTAACACTTCCAAGTTTATTATTCTTGTACTTAGCATAGCAGATCCTAACACTTCCAGGTTTATTATTCTTGAACTTAGAATAGCAGATCCTAACACTTCCAAGTTTATTATTCTTGAACTCAGAATAGCAGATCCTAACACTTCCAGGTTTATTATTCTTGAACTCAGCTTGAACTTAGCATAGCAGATCCTAACACTCTCAGGTTTATTATTCTTGAACTTAGCTTGAACTTAGCATAGCAGATCCTAACACTTTCAGGTTTATTATTCTTGAACTTAGCTTGAACTTAGCATAGCAGATCCTAACACTTCCAGGTTTATTATTGTTGAACTTAGCATAGCAGATCCTAACACTTCCAGGTTTATTATTGTTGAACGTAGCTTGAACTTAGCATAGCAGATCCTAGCACTTCCAGGTTTATTTTTCTTGAATTTAGCTTGAACTTAGCATAGCAGAACCTAACACTTCCAAGTTTACTATTCCTGAACTTAGCTTGAACTTAGCATAGCAGAACCTAACACTTCCAGGTTTACTATTCTTGAACATAGCTTGATTTACCCTTTGTGTCACTACTTGGACAAAATGGTTGGACCAGAAATTTCCAAGCCAGGGAAGATATAGTTCTGTCCTAAAGCACCTCCACTACATGTACTATACACAAATGATCATTGTGTAAACCCTCTGAAACCCTAAAATATTGTCACCCAAGCGTCGGAACACCCTATAGAGTGGGCAAGCAGGAGACGGTCGATGTTCGCCCCGCCCCCTCGTTTGTCTTATAGCGTTAAGGAGGGATGGCTGGGACAAAAAACATCACTGCGCCGTCTCTTTCTGTTCCACCTGTGTTCTCGAACTTACAGCATATTTCATCTAATCGAGAACCTTCCAGATTGGCAAGCGGACCCTATATAAGCAACACGTCGTGCAAGAGGAGTTAGTCAGTGCTTGACGAGCTAGCGGACGGACAAGAAGACTGCGTGCGACGGAAGAATTTACGTAAACTGAGCGTACAGTGGAACTTTAACGGACGAACTGGTGAACTGTAATTGTGTGCATTACGTAATTCTGTGTAATCGGCAAGTGTTAAACTTTAAGTCGGTGGAAATAAAGAACATTGTTGAGTTTGTGTAATTGGACTTTTTATTTCACGAACCCACAAAGTCACACTGGTGTCAGGAAGCGGGAAGATAACATCACCGAACATTACAACCATGGACGCGGCACTGGAAAATTTTTTGGAGAATATGATGGAAATGAAGGCCGAATTAACAGAGAAGACGGAAGCGGCAAATAACAGCCTGGCCGCGAAGCTGGAGACTACAAATAACAACCTGGCCGCGGAACTGAAAAAAATGAAGACGACCAACGACAACATCACCGAGAAGATGGAAGAAATGAAGGCCGAAATAACAGCGAAGATGGAAGAAATAAAGACCGAATTGACCACAGAAATGAGGGCAGCGAACGACAGTGTGGCCACGGAAATGAAGGAGGCGAACGAGGTCCTCGCCGCCAAATTTGAGGAACAGTTGGCTGGCGTGAGGGATGACGTCACGAAGCTGGGCAAGCGGATGGGTCGAGTAGACGACCGCCTTAATGATTTAGAGGAAAAGGCCGACAATAACACCAAGACCCTGAACGCCGTGGTGGAAGACGTCGAAGACCTTGCGAACCGCGTAAACAACCTGGAGGGAAAGGCCGACAGCAGCGTCAAGTCCCTGAACGCCATGGTGGAGGACGTCGTCGGTAGGAAGCTGAAGGATTTGAAGGTCGACGCGCCGGGACGTGACACAGCATCGGCGCGGGTCAAACCTCCCAAGTATGACGGCGCGTCAACTTTTGAAGTCTTCCGCCGCCAGTTCGACACAGTGGCCAGGCACAACAGATGGTCACCGGAGGAGGAGGCCACACAGTTAATAGCCAGCCTCCAGGGAAGAGCCGCGGAAGTCCTAAACGCGGGGCAGACAACGGCGGCGCCCAAGGACATCTGGGAGGCCCTGGAGAATCGCTTCGGGAACCACCGCTTAGCCGCAGCATACCGCAGCCAGCTAAAGGCAAGGTCACAGCAGCCGGGGGAGACGCTGCAGGAGTTCGCCATAGCGATTGAGCAGCTGGCTAGCAAGGCCTTGGTTGACCTGCCACTGGAGTTCGTATCCCGGGAAGCCGCCTACAATTTTGTCGACGGGGTACGGGACACGGAGATTCGTCAGCGCCTAATGCTCGGCGAATATAAAACCATCCACGAGGCGCTGACAGCGGCATTAAGGATGGAGGCGGCCAAAGTAACATCTATCCCGACGTCGAGAACGAGGAGTGTCCGCTACGCCAGAGACAGAAGACCAGCTGAGGGACGCCGGCGAACACCTAGTGGCCTGTGTTGGGGGTGTGGACAGCCCGCACACCTGCAGAGAGACTGCCCACACCAGGAAGAGCACCGCAAAACGAGTAAGGGCCGTCGAGGAGAGGGGCACGTCGGCGCCATCACCACCATCCCCTCGAGTGACACTGCGCGTCGTCAGCCGGCGTATGGATGACAGCCTCATCGCGGACGGTTGGGTAAGAGGAAAGCCGTGCCGCGTGCTGGTGGACACCGGGGCGGCCGTGACCATCATCAGACCTGACGTGGCGAAGGGTTTGCCGACAAGGAAGCCGAGCCGACCATACCAGCTCGTCACGGCATCGGGCCACACCTTGCCTGTGGAGAAGGAGGCCCTGCTGGAGCTGACCTTGGGACGGAGTGCCGTGCGTCTGTGGGTGTTCGTCGCGAAGGTGGCTGAGGAGGATTCTGGGACTGGATGCACTCAGGAGCCATGAGGCGATGGTCGACGTCGGCAAGAAGCTCCTGCGGCTCAACGGAGAAGAGATTATACTCCGTCAACCAGAGGAGCGCCTTGGAATTTGCAGGGTCGTCTTGGACGAAGACGTGGTTGTCCCCGCGAGGAGCGAGGTGGTGGTGACGGCGCGAATGGAGGGCCAGAGAACCAGGAACATGATGCTGGACCAGAAGACGCCTGTACACGGACTGTGTGTAGCCAGGGCATTGCTGCCGTGCCGAGAGGAGATGCCCGTGAGACTGCTAAATCCTACGGACGCCGATCACGACGTCCAGGCCGGGACGGAGTTGGGAACGTGCGAGCCCGTGGTGAGCGTAACGGCTATCGACGAGACACAGGAGCCGGCGCCGAAGCAACACCTGGGGCCCCGGCTAGAAGGCTTGGTGGAGAGGGCGGCCGACCACCTGACCACAGAACAGCTGGAGAAGGTTCGACAACTGCGCGTCTTCAGCCAAGGTGATAGTGACTACGGCCGCACGGACAAAGTGCTTCACCGCATCGACACCGGGGACGCCCGGCCTATTCGGCAACCACATAGACGCGTTCCGCTGGCGAAGCAAGGGGCGGTACGAGACATGCTGGAGGACATGAGATCCAGGGGAGTGATCGAAGAGTCTGACAGCCCTTGGTGTTCCCCTGTAGTCTTGGTGACAAAGAAGAACGGCGAGCTGCGCTTCTGCGTAGACTACAGAAAGTTGAACGCTGTCACCCGGAAGGACTGTTTTCCCTTACCCCGGATTGACGACACCCTGGACACGCTAGCTGGTGCACAGTGATTCTCGACCCTGGACCTGAAGTCGGGCTACTGGCAGGTAGCTCTAGACCCAAGAGACAAGGAGAAGACCGCATTCTCGACAGGCCAAGGGCTCTGGCAGTTCACGGTTGTGCCCTTTGGCCTCTGCAACGCACCAGCTACCTTTCAACGCCTCATGGAGTCAGTGATGAGAGGGCTGACTTACGACGCCTGCCTGCTATACCTGGACGACATCATTATCGTCGGAAAGACTTTTGATGATCACCTGGAGAATCTGAGTAAGGTGCTACAGAGACTGCAGGCGACCAACTTGAAGCTGAACGCGAAGAAGTGCCAGCTCTTCCGCAAGGAAGTGAACTACTTAGGCCACATAGTCTCAGCAACCGGAGTGGCCACAGACCCGGAGAAGACACAGGTTGTGAGAGATTGGCCTCGCCCAAAGGATAAGAAAGAGTTGCGCAGTTTCCTGGGGCTGTGCAGTTATTACCGCCGCTTCATAAAGGGGTTCTCCAACATCGCAAAACCACTCACCCACCTGACGGAGGAACACCGGCCTTATGTGTGGACAGAGGACGCCGAAAACGCTTTCCAGCACCTAAAGGAGACCCTGTGCAGTGCTCCAATTTTGGGTTTCCCACAACCGGGTGGCGCCTTCATTGTGGACACCGACGCTAGCGACCATTGCATTGGAGGTGTCCTATCGCAGATCCAGGACGGCCATGAGCGGGTGATAGCCTACTACAGCAAGACGCTATCCAAGGCAGAGAAGAACTACTGCGTCACCCGACGAGAATTATTGGCGGTAGTAAAGACCTGGGAGCACTTCCACAAGTACCTGTACGGTCAGCCATTCCACCTGAGGACTGACCATTCCGCCCTAACCTGGCTATTGAGCTTTAAGAACCTGGAAGGCCAGACAGCACGTTGGATCCAGAGGCTGCAGCAGTACGACTTCACCTCGGAACATCGTAGAGGGAAGAGCCACGGTAACGCTGACGCCATGTCCCGAAGACCCTGTCCAGAAGAGTGCGGCCAGTGTACAAGAGTGGAGGAGAAGGAGCGTGCCGCAGCAGTCCGAGTAGTCACAGCAGTGCCTGCGGATGGCTGGGATAGCGCAGGCCTGAGGAGGGAGCAGCTAGCGGACGCAGACTTGGGGCCACTCTTAAGGGAAGTGGAGGCAGGGGCGAGACCAACCTGGGAGGACATCGCACCGAGGAGCGCCACCTACAAGTCGTACTGGGACCACTGGGACTCGTTGAAGACCAGAGAGGGCGTGCTGTTCCGGGTATGGGAATCACCCGATTGGAAGACCCAGAGAGAACAGTTGGTACTTCCCCGGAGTAAGGTACCGGAAGTCTTGGAAGAAGTGCACGCCGGTACTTCAGGAGCACACCTGGGAGCGAACCGAACGATTGACAAACTACGGCAGCGCTACTACTGGCTGAGGCTCCGAGCAGATGCTGAGAGATGGTGCCGTCAGTGTCACGTGTGCGCGGCGAGTCGCGGCCCCCAGACTAGGAGCCGCGGTCGCATGCAGCAGTACAACGTCGAAGTGCCATTCGAACGGCTCGCCGTTGACATTGCTGGACCGTTCCCAGTTTCCGACCGTGGCAACAGGTACCTAATGGTGGTCGTGGACTACTTCACCAAGTGGCCGGAGGTGTATGCCATCCCAAACCAAGAGGCAAAGACAATCTCAGACTGCCTCTTGGAGCAAGTGTTCTGTCGATTTGGGGTGCCGTTAGAGCTACACAGTGACCAGGGTACCAACTTTGAGTCCAACCTAATGAAGGAGGCAGTACAAAGGCTTGGGGTGAACAAGATTCGCACTACGCCTCTACATCCCCAATCGGATGGCATGGTCGAAAGGTACATCAAGACCTTAGAGGACCACCTGAGGAAGGTCGTTGCCAGCCATCAGCGAGACTGGGACGTCAAGGTCCCACTGTTCTTGCTGGCCTACCGCTCGTCTACACACGACACAACTGGGATGACGCCAGCCAGCTTAATGTTCGGCCGAGAGTTACGCCTCCCTTGTGACCTGGCTTTTGGAAGCCCTCCGGAAGCAAAACAGCCAGCGACCGAGTATGTGGAGAACTTGGTGGACCATCTCCACGACATGCACGAGATGGCTCGCCAGAACATCCAGAAGGCGAGCGACTGCATGAAGACCAGGTATGACAGGCAAGCCAACAGCCAAGGGTTCCAGCAAGGTGACCTGGTCTGGTTGTACCGTCCTACCCGGACCAACGGACGCTGCCCGAAGCTCCAGCAGCTATGGCAAGGACCGTACCGGGTGGTGAAGAGGATTAACGACGTGGGCTACCGCATCCAGAAGGTTCCCCGAGGGAAGATGTTGGTGGTACACCTGGATCGCCTGGCACGCTACGATGATGCTGTTCGGGACGACCAGCTTTGAGGAGGGAGCAGTGTCACCCGAGCGTCAGAACACCCTATAGAGTGGGCAAGCAGGAGACGGTCGGTGTTCACCCCGCCCCCTCGTTTATCTTATAGCGTTAAGGAGGGATGGCTGGGACAAAAAACTTCACTGCGCCGTCTCTTTCTGTTCCACCTGTGTTCTCGAACTTACGGGATATTTCATCTAATCGAGAACCTTCCAGATCGGCAAGCGGACCCTATATAAGCAACACGTCGTGCAAGAGGAGTTAGTCAGTGCTTGACGAGCTAGCAGACGGACAAGAAGACTGCGTGCGACGGAAGAATTTACGTAATTGTGAGCGTACAGTGGAACTTTAACGGACGTACTGGTGAACTGTAATTGTGTACATTACGTAATTCTGTGTAATCGGCAAGTGTTAAACTGTAAGTCGGTGGAAATAAAGAACATTGTTGAGTTTGTGTAATTGGACTTTTTATTTCACGAACCCACAAAGTCACAATATGAAAGGGAATGAAATGAAATGAGGGATAAGAAAATTTGAGGTAGTATTTAATCTGGCAGAGCTTTTGTCTAGTGACTTGGAAAATCCAAGAAGAAAATTCAGACAAGGGTGCTGGACCAAAGGGATTCAAACCCAGGACCTTTAAATGCTAGCTCTCCGACTACCATTTGAGCAATCCTGCTTGAAATGTTTGTTATTTGGTAACCAAAATTGTACTGTTATTAAGTCTACTTAGACACCCTTTATTAATTACAATTCTGATTTGTTTTTATCCAGAAGGATAAAAAAATCCAGAAGGATTTTTATCATCTGCAAATAAAAATATCTTATACTATAATTATGTTTAGGTTCCCAATTCATTAGGAAACATGAAAAATAATATTGAACCTGGGACTGCAATAATTTTTATGTTGAATCCTATGTTCTTTTAGAAGTGCTTTTAAACCATCCTAAGGGAGTTCTCCTAATTTCTCCAGTGAAAATTACCTTATTTATTATGGCATCCAAAGTAGTTGCATCAATGAATAGATCATCTGCAGTTAATTCTGAAACTGTTGGATTAGCTTTACTGCTTCTTTACTTTATTTAGATAGAAATCTGTGATGAAATGTAAAGAAAAATTTATACTGTTCAACAACTTTAGATATCAGTCCTGTCTTTTCTCAGACAATTAATTTGAGATACAGAACTAGCAGTGTAAGTCAAAGGTATTATTGTTTGTTTATCCTGTAGACCATACCTATGCATGATATAGGAAACATCAGAAACATTAAATGTACATCATCTTTACAAGTTTCATTTCAACATGGAATAAGTATTGCACATCTGACCTAAGAAACAATAACAATATCTCCAAGTCATATCTAAAAATTATTTAAGAGCTATTTTAAATAAACAAAATTGTAATAATCAATACTGTGCACTGATTGTTATAAAGCATCTTGTGTATGCAAAAAATTTCATTTTTATTATGTGTGGCATATTCTGATGACAATCATTCTTCTAAAGTACAACAGGTTTTGACCAAAATTACTTTGTTGCAGTTACTGTAATTTCAAGAGTCACTTAAACATCCGGTCAACAAAACCTTGTATGTATGTGTTCTCTCACATGTTTAAATTCAGTACCTTTTAGGGTATCCTTTACGCCTGATTACTTCCAGCAGGCGTGGTTTTATATTAGAAATTATTTTCTTCATATAAGAAGGCTCAATTTTTACCCATTCTTTGAGTAGTCTACTCCTTAGTTGATTTTTAGAAGAGATGGGAAAATTTCTGATTCTTTTATTTAGCTCATTCATAAATTCTTTATTTGGTTAGCGTCAGGACTCCGTACCTGTGAATGTGTTATTTTTAGGCACTCATATAATAAACATATTCCCTGACAATATACCTGCTGCTTTGTGTCATTATCCTGTTAAAATTTAAAAGATTTTCTTATTCCTAGTTTCTCTGCAAGCTACCTGCTGATATGCACCCCTATACCATAAAATTGTCAGCTGTATGTTTCACTGTGGCATGTAAATTCCTTATATTAATCTCTGTATTGTGCTTGTGCCAAACATAAAACCTATCTTCCGTATCAAATGAACAGGTGAACACAAACGTAACTAAGAATGACTGAATATCAAAGTGGCACATGCATATCTTGTTTTGTAATCAAATGGTGTCTAATAACTGTTACCTTTGTTGTAAAAGTCCCAAGTGACCGGATTTATTTATATTCTGTTTGAGCTTTACATTTATCATAAACATTGTTTAATACCTTTTCCTATTTTAAACAACTTTCTGCTGTGCAGGAAATTCTTATATGATTGAACACTTCTATGAGTACCTATACTTAGAGCTCAGCTAAACTTTGTTACTTGTTTTCAAAACTTAATGTACCTGAAGTTTTATACAAATTATAATTTATATGGCTCCATCAGCTGAGATAATAATTCACAATAACTTTTTGTTCTACTTTTCCTACTGACCATACATATCCACTAACCTTTGCCTTTGTAAATAAATTGAGCTAATTTATTATAGTATTCCTTGAATATTATATTTATATCCCTTAATCACCACTTGATCACTATACCAACATGCTAAAGCTTAAAGTTTCAGAAGAGCATGCATATCGTGACAGATTTTCTAGAACAAAAACTTTTCAACACTGTCAAAAAGTAAAATAACTCTGCTTGTAGCAGATTGATACCTTAAATAGGTATATATACTTCAAATTCCATACATTATAACTATATTAAGCTAAGAAAGAGTTGTTCATTATATTTAACAGATATGTTTTGAATGCTAAGAATACAAGAAGCAATTCTAATACAGATTTTAGTGGTACCTCAGTTTAAATAATTTCTGTGCCACAAAAGAATTCTAATTATTTCAAAAGCGCATTATTTTACATTTTACAGTTACGATCATATGTTCCCTAATTCATGATAATTGTATAATACTCCCTTAAAGAAAGTTTATTGTTTATTAATGACCTGTAGATTGTCATTTCTTTTGAGACAGTAAGATAAAAGTGAAATTCTTGCTATTAATTTTGTATTTGTATTTATTTCATCCTTTGGAATATAATACATATGTTATAGGACACGTCAGTTCAAGATGCAAAGATAAATATAAAAAGTTACATAAGACTAAAAACTGTAACAGATACAGGATCCAACAAAAGTATAAAGTAGAAAAAGTAAATAAATATAAACTATATAAAGACCATAGAGAAATACTATATATAAGTAACTGTTCACAAATGTGGAGTTTACTCTACTTCATGATTTAATTCAATTCAATTCAATTTATTTTGTCCTTTCGATTCTAGAAGTTTATGTAACTCTTACCTTTGAATGAAGCACTTTTCCAGCGGGACTGCCAAGAACAAATGCTGACCCTAAGAGACTGAGTATTATTATTATTTCCCGCATTGTACCATTCCTGTAATAAAATGAATACAAAATAGAACAGTTTATAGTTAACCTACCTCATATTCAGTATCTACGAAGGATAAAATAAGTCAATAGCTTTAAAAACTTTACTTACATCATTTTAATCAATCATTTGCAGACTTCATTGAAAATGTAAAACAAAATCCCACTACTATTGATTATTACTATTTTATTAACCATTAACTTTCAATAACTCTGATATAGTTATATTCCAAATGGGGAAAACTAGTTGATACAGAATTTACTAAACACAACCTTCCAGTTGCATATATATAAAATTAATTATAACTGAATTGTGGACTAGTTTTCCATATTAAACAAGTTTTGTCAATTTCTAATATATGCAATATAATCTAGCTGCTATAATGCTTCCATTTTAAATTTCCTGACTATTTTATATCACATTTTGCTTTAACTGTAATTATCAAGGAACATAAACTTTAAAATAACTATTAAGCTATAGTCATAAATGTTTATTTTATTCAATATACAGAACAATTATATGGAGAAAGTTATTATTTGTTGCATTCACATGACTCTCTCTGCTTTTTCTTCAATAAACTATTACTTTAAAAGCTTATTCTTCCATGTGCTTCATGCTAATCAAGATAAACTGCCTCTGCACCATAAGTGATGTGGTGTCTACTTCATGTTCAAGAAGATCCAGATTAGAAAGTTGATCACAGTAAGTTATCTGGTTAAGGTTTTCTTGCAGTTTCCCCTTATCCTGAAAGATGAATGCTGTGTAACTCTAAGCTCTATGGACCATATACCTATTTCTTCCACTTTATTCATTATCTGATATGACAGTTATAGAAATAGTTTTATTTCACATTTTTCTGTGGGTAAAAGGTGATTAAGAGAACATGCAAACTTTAAAAAAGTCAATTATTTTAAGAGTGAGGGGCCAGGTAAGGTCTTTAAAGTTTTGTTCCCTTTGCACAATCATGAGAAAAGTAAGTAATGAATTAAGTTACATTTTCCACTTGAGAAAAGTATAACGTATTGATTTGAACGTTCAAATCAATAACAAAGAATATAATAAAATCCAGGAATCATAAGTCATATAAAAGTTTATTTAGTAAATGCTCTGTACTTTAACATCTAAACATTTTTGTGAAGTAAGATTTTGTGTATTTCCCATTATTTAACAACTATATGAGAAAAAAAAAATTCACAATGAAGGCTATCTTGCAAAATTAGATATATGCTTACTTAGGAAAATATCTCAATCATATTTTAATCAAAAACAGGCACGTAATTAGAAGTCAATTTCTGGGGGATATCCAAATAATCTACGTTGAATTATTTGATTTTAATAAATAATTAATCAGGGATGTGCTTTTATCATGTTAGTAAAAAATAAAAACATATTAATATATCATATTCACATGACTTTCTCCACCCAAGCTTCTACAAATCATTATAAAAGTTTGGTTTTGCCTTGTTTCTTAGGATAAAGTCAGTAGAAAGGCCTTGCACAATTCACATTTTTTGTTCTTATAGCTGGGATAAAGTGATATAAGCAGTAATCAGATATTTAAAAAGCGAACCACTGATTGATGCATTTGAAGTATTAGTTTTCCTTGAATGAAAAAGGGAATAGGAACTTAGCAGTTAAAAATTACATACCTTTCAGTATCTGGAAATTCTAATCAACAAATTATAATATTACTAAAATTAGGCAAGTGAGTCAACCTTGTATATACTTTTCTCCACTTACAAGTTTTTTATGAAGATTAGTTTCTGGGGACTTCTCCCCTATCGTCAGCTCTGTGGTAGACTGATGATGCATCCGGTGTCTGCATCTGGCTTGGTGTTGTGCTGCCATCTAACATCCTGGTAAGTTTGATGACGTCATCTGCCGCGGGAATTTCAAAATTCATCAAGAGGTCCTGTTTCTTCGTAATAAATATGTTTTCCCAAATCTGTAGTTCCAGAGGTTTCTTTGCCTGTTTGATCAGTTCTATTTCTTGTTTTATGTTGTGATTCTCAGACCAAAAGTGATGTGATACGGCCGACTTGTCCATTTGTTTGAATTTAATATTTCTGAAGTGTTCTTTCATTCTTGTTCCTAAATTCCTTTTGGTCTTACCAATGTATATCTTGTCACAATCCTGGCAGCTCATTTGGTAAATGCCTGATAATTGAGTTTTCGGTGTGCTATTTTTTAGAGGGTGGTTTAGTAAGTTGCGGATGTTGTGTTTGTTTTGAGGGGCTAATTTTATGTTGAAGCTCTTAAATATCTTTTCAAATTTTTTGAAGTATTTTGGATGAAATGTAAATTTTCCATATCTGGTGTTTGGGTTTTCTAGTTTTTTTAACGTAGTAATGTCCTTTAAGTATTTGTTTCTTTTGTGTCTATAGATCAGTTTTTTTATGAAATTTGTGTTATAGTTGTTCAGTTCGGCAACCTGGTGTATGTGAGCGTACTCCTGTTCATATTCTGTTTTTGTTAGCGGAATGTTGATTAATCTGTGAACTAAACTATGGAATACTGCATATTGATGTTGTACTGGGTTGAATGGGTTGCATTTAATGTAACTGTCAACATGTGTTGCTTTTCGGTATATTCCAAATTGTAATCCTGTTGGTGTTCTAATGATTTTCAAATCTAGAAAAGGTAGCCATTCATCCTGCTCTACTTCAATGGTGAAAACTATGGATTTTTCTTGTAGGTTTAGCAACTTTATAGCATCCTCGGTTAGTCTTCTAGGGACTATCGCAAACACATCGTCGACATATCTATGCCAACATTTGAAAATATGTGGAAAGGCTTTAGTAATGTGTGTTTCCAAATTACTCATGAACAGATTCGCTAGTAATGGTGAAAGAGGGTTACCCATGGCCAAGCCTGCTGTTTGTTGGAAGATCTTGCTGGAGAACGTGAAGCTGTTTTGTTCAATACATAGGGTGGTTAATTTGATGTATTCCTCTATTTTATCATCTGCAACGTTGCTTTTGGATAACCAGCCTTTCATCAATTTTGGAATTTTTTCTACTGGTATGCTCGTGAATAGAGATCTGATATCAAAGGACACCATCACCTCTTCAGTTTTTATAATTGTGTTTTCAATTTTCTTTACTAAATCAAATGAATTGTTTATGCTTAGAGATTCAAACTTTTCAAACTTGTCAAATTCTTCCAGCAACCACTTTGCCAGTTTGTAAGTCGGGGCATCTATATTGTTAATAATGGGTCACATGCTGTTGTCTGTCTTGTGAATCTTAGGTAGGCAGTATAATTTTGGCAAATTAGGGTTGTTTACAATTATGCTATTTTTCATCTTGTGTGGCACTACTGTATTATAATATATCGGAACTGGTTAACTTAGCAATGCATTATTGTAATTGACATTATTTGTGTATTTTAATAAGTTCTACAGCTGCTGTGCAGTAACTTTTCGTTTATCTCTTAAATAACTTCATGTCTGCCTGACAGTGAATAGAGACGTTAAGATGAGAAGCTTGAATAAACCTTTTTGATTTATTTTAAACTAAGTTTTATTTAAAGTATTTATTAAAAGTTTGAAATGATAATTGATTTGGGGGTTCCAGACCCTTGGACCTCCCCTTAAATACGTCACTGAATCAAAGGTATTTTTTATAAATAAAAGATGATGAAAAAGTTTACATGGAAAATGTAGTTATGATTGAATGGATATTCTTGAAACATCTTCATCCTGCATCTTTGGGAGATAAAGACCTTAAATACTATGTTTAGATAAATTTTATAAAAGCAATGATATTCATGACCATAATAAAAGAAATAGTTCAAACTTGCATGTCACTCATCATAAAAATGAAATGTATGAGCAGAGCTTTAAATATGATGGTTTTCATATTTACAATAAACTACCAACTGAAATAAAAACACATTGGCTCCCTCACAAAGTTCAAAAACCTTTTAATGGTGTATTTGTTTAAAAATGTTACTACTCAGTGGAAGAGTACCTGAATGACAAATACATAGTTGAATTAAAGGAGTGCAAATTTGAATCATATATTTTAATTATAAATTTGAACATCGTATTATGCTTTGATATTGCTTAACAACGTATTGTAATTATTTTGTTGTGTGTGTGTGTGTGTGTGTGTGTGTGTGTGTGTGTGTGTGTGTGTGTGTGTGTGTGTGTGTGTGTGTGTGTGTGTGTGTGTGTGTGTGTGTGTGTGTAGTTTGACTCATAATTCCATATCATTATTTTGTATAGTTTACAGATGCAATAAATGAATATGAATATGTCATGGCGGTAACGGGTACCTGCCGTACCATCTCTGTTGTTTGCCAAGTACTGGTGGTCACAAATGCAATAGTGACTGATCAGACTATAGGATCATACAGACATTGTGAAGGGCTTGTCGTCAAGGAAACCGGAATGGCCTTAGTAAAGGCATGCTTCCTTCTCCACAGACGACACCTGGACTGTGAAGAACGAAACATGGCTGAAGTAGAACTTGGGGTGGGGCATAGTAAATCTGTGGGTGTTCTCGAGATGGTGGATGAGGAGCTGATATTTGGTTTGAATGCCCTCGGGAGCCACGAGGCGACAGTCTATGTTGGCAGAAACATCCTGTGAGTTGGACGAGACGATAAATAATGCTCCGAAGCCCCAACGAACATCCTAGGGTTTGCAAGGAAACCCTGGCAAAGGCTACGGTTCCACCCACCAGGAACGAAATGGTTCTGGAAACGCACCAAGAGGATCAGCGATGATGGAGCACCGTGAAGCATCGTCAGCTCAAGATAGCGAGCAGCAGAGCCTACAACGGCGGTTTCCGGCGGGAAGGTATGCATTGCCCTACCCGGACCATGGTCCAAACAGCAAAGCAGGGACTGCACTACGAAGAGAGATGGATCAGTAATGAAGGCTACTACCTCCAGGGCTTTCCCCGAGTGAAGGAAGTCTGAAAGTCTCAAATGAAAGTCTCTGACTATTGACATCAACTGAATTTCCGTATCAATTTGAGTAATCAGCACTAAACGTATCCGAGTCATTTCGCCATAGGGAAAATTGTTCCAGTCCCTATGAACTAATGACATCCATACGTTTTTATTCGACACTCTTCTACTAACTCAGGATATAAGTATTCATCTTCCTCCACATTCTTTTCTTTCCAACTTTGCATATTAAAGCATCTATCAACTGTGTCTGTTTCAGTTTGCTCAATACTGTGTATGCTACATAAGCCATGGCACTGCAACAGAAAGCACCTTCGTTGATGTAGCTTTGGAATTATTGTGTCTCATCCTCCGTTGGAGAACCCTTTGGAAAAACCCAGCTTTTTCGAAACACTTTATCACTGCTTCTGGTAGCAATTACTTTAGAGTTTGGCTTATCCAAATTAATGCATATAGAACCGAAATGGTTTTGGGCAGCTCAGAGGCGGATAATGTGGAGTCCATATTGGTGAGTAAAGACTGCCTAAACAATTTTTGAAAATGTACTGGAATATTACAATGGTTGAGTAACAGTGTGTGTGTTTGGAGGAAACCCAAGTCGGACGTGTAAGTACCATGTTGAATTATCCAAAAAAGCAGAACATACCGGTTTTGGGCCGGCGTCTATAGCGTTCAAGAGGTCCCGAATTCGAATCTCCATCATGTTGTGTTATGTGGGTGGGGCTTTTCCGGGGTTTTCCCTTATTTTTAAAGATAAATGTCTGGTTACTCTACGTTCTATGGGCTCTGGGGTTATTTGAGCAACGTTTCAGCCATTTCATTTATCGTTCCACTATGGCTTAATATTGGAGGACATAAATTTAAAAAAAAAATGCCGCTTTGGGCTCCTCATTCTTCCAAGATCTTGGACGTCAACATGTCATTTTACTGGATCTGCAATTAAGAGGCAGGTTCTGAAGGTCGATATTCGTTTAAGCAACTCGGCCTAATAGCTTTACCGGTTACTAGGGGTTCCTCCATTTCACCTGACAAAAACTTCCAGTTTTCTCACTGGAAAACAGCCAATCTTTTATTGGAAAGTTTCCTACAGAACAATTCTCACCTTTTAACACAATAATTTAAGTAGTAACGCGCGGATGAATAGTCCCGTCTTCTCGCCAATTGATACGTTTTCAGATTCTGTTTTTCTTTTCCCCTTTCTTAAGCTTTTATTCCTGCTCCTCTAGCTGGAACATAGGGCTTCCGTGAAAGACTTCCATCTGTTCCTGTTGTTACCTAACCTCTTCACTTTGTGTGTAGTGTTTAACGCCCGCTTTTACTACATACGGCACCGCAGGCGGTGACACTGATGATACATGAGATGAAGATGGAGCACCGGTGGAATGAGATGGCGGGGGAAACCGGAGATCCCGGAGAAAACCCGCCCCAGCGCCGTGTTGTCCACCACAAATCTCACTTTGCGGGATCGAACCCGGGCCGCCTTGGTGAGAGCCAAGCGGTCTAACCACTGAGCCACGGCGTTCCTGACACTTTGTTCCAAGTCGTACCAATCAGCGATGGTTTCAGTGTTAAAATCACTTGATATACCATAAAATTCGTTAAAACTATCTGATGACATTTGCAGAAATTCTCCAACCACTCACTAAACGTTTTGGATTCAGTCTTGCCCCATTTTTCAGTTGCCTCTTTAGCATATTCTTGTAACATGGGCTCCGAAATGCGGTGAGTGTTTGCCCCAACACTTAAGAACTTCCCACACTACTTCATTAATGCCTGGTTTTCAGTTTGCTTAACCCGTAACTGGTGAGGTAATCTTTTTGGTAAGCTTTTGGTAAGTTATCTGGTGAGGTGGGGTTAGACAAATCCCATAACTTAATTAAGGCTGACAACGAAATGGTTATAAATATCAATGCAATACTGAAATGGTATAATAAGGGAAGTATAAGGAACATGACAGTATCATATTTGTTGGCAAACAATAACAAACACAGAACTTATATGTTTCGAATTTGGACAATGTAAATAATAATTTAAAAAATGCAACATTTTAGTTCTTTGACCTTTTCAGACGGAAAACATTTCAAAGACTAATAACTTCTGCTATAAAACCATCTAGCATGATGAATATAACCAATAATTAATATTTTGTTTCGCTGAGAATACGTTAGAGCACTTTTGAACGCAGTTTCTTGACAAAATTTTCACACGTGCTGAATGCATATTTTGAGCACGTCGGAGTTTCACACTCAGCACAAGTAATTGGTATCTTCCTCTTTGATTCTAGGGCACATGGTACTTTTTACTTGTTTCTGCAACTTTTTTCCGGCTGCTGTAGGAAGAGTTTTGTTGAGGATACACCCTATATTTTGACGTAACCCTCGAGGTAGTTGCCCATTAAGGAATCTTACGTTTAGCCGTGGCTCAATCATTTGTCGCGCTAAAGACTTTACAAAATAAAGTCTTCTTTGGTCAGGATTTCCCAGAAACGACTTAAAAATAATGTAAGCATTGATAGGCTAATATTTAACAGTGTAAATAATACAACCAATGGCCCGCGGTTGGAACGTCGACTTGAATAATTTGCACACTTTCCATTCAAAGCATCAACGCCTCCTTTAGTTTCATTATACAACTGCACGATTTCTGTTTTTGGCTACATTGTTGGTGCACATTGTAAGGTGCATAGATGAGATAAGCATAACGGCATTGTTTCTCTTTGGTACAAAACATATCAACGTGCAATTATTTGTGAATCGGTACATAACTGAATTTTCTGGTTTATTTCTTGAGGAAAGAAATTCTGTAGGTATTTCTAGATTTTTTTTTTTTTTCATTTTTTCCATTGTTTCCACATATGTCAACCCTCCTTTTGCAACTCATAGACAAGTTCAATGGATGTAAACCAATTGTCTCCTGTCATATTACGGTTTGTTCCTATGATGGGCTTCACAAGACGAAGAACAGATTGTGTTGCTTTGCCACGGTTTCTTTCTTTTCTGATATATGATCATTTCAATTTGGTTCTACCATAAAAGTGTTTTGCTCGGGTCTTTTTTTCTTTACCAGTTGCTCCTCATTAGTTGTATCAGCATCATGTTCGACTACAAGACCACTTCCATCGCCTTCTTCATTTGTTGCTGCATTTTCCTCAGAAGTACTAACATGTTCACTGCAAAATTCTTGCGGCACATCACCTTCACCACTGAAAACACTTTCCAAGTCTTGCAGAATATCATTAAGCCATTCACTAAAGTTTGAAACATTACCCTTTACAGTATTCCTGAAATTTGCCATAAGGACGTTTAACAGTAAATTGCAACACCAAATAAAATGTTCCGTAACTGGTGAGGTGAGGTGTGTGCCACCCTAGTCAGTCAGAAACACGAAATTGTTCTTGAAATTATTACACTGAATAGTACAACTACTTGTCTCTAAGCGGCTAGGGAGGCGACTGAAATGTACACCGCGTTCCAGGATTATCAGCAATCTAAATAAAGAGTACAGTCACTTCAAAAATGCTGTGGGGTAGCCCCAACTCCACCTCACCAGTTACGGGTTAAGCTTTCTGTTAATTTTCACAATAGCACAATTTTCCCATTACTTCAGAATTTTCGTTTTCTTCTTTAGAATCTCATAAACTTGAGTTAACACTACGTTCATGATCTACTTTACACTAAATGTATCGCTTTCACTATCATAAATCACTTTTACTTTCCTGCAAAAATGTACCTAGTTCACTGTTTCTTGCTTTCGAAGCCATGGTGACTACAGCTTAACTACGTAAATCACCAACTTTGTCTAAGTTTAGAGATGTACTGTTAATGAGCTCTGCATTCTATGCTATCTGATAAGTAATTAAAGCATGAATTTGAAAGGAAGAAAACAAGAAAAGATAATCAGACATGACTATTGTTAACTTTGGAGTGAAGACCGAATGGCAGGTTTCTCACTAGTCGGACCGCCATTAACCACCCCGCCCTCACAGACTAGAGCAGTCAATGAAGATAGGTAGATAGATACTTTTGGTTGTCCGCGCAAGACAGTTTTCGTTTAATAAAGGAACTTAGTTTCCCCCACTAAATTCATAGGACCGTGGAATATTTCCCTTTAAGCATTTCCGCTTTATACAGATTTTACTGTTTAACCTCTAATGTAAATGCAGTGTAACAAATAAACAAAAAGTTGAAGTACAATTCTACTGTATAGTAGAACGTAGCATATTGTCGCGAGCGCATTGTAGATCGAGGCGACGCGGCAACGAGATCAAAGAGACAAGCAGTATAATGCGGAGATAAAAGCTCGCCGAAACGGTGAGGGGGAAGGAGGCGGATTTCTAGAGAGTTTGTCTTTGTTCTAGCCACGTCTCGATTGTTTGAGAAAATTCTGGAATGTGAATAATCTATAAAAAGGGAGCCCGCCCCTTACAGTGAGTCAGTTGTTAATTGAACTCGCGTGCGTGAACAGCTTGGTGGGCTGTGTCGATGACCTTGCAAGTTGTATTGTGTATGTGATGTAATTCTGAACTGCTGTGTATGAAGTGTGTTTCTATGAAATAAAGTGCAATCTTTGGTGTTTGTAACCTGGACTTTTGATTTCACGAACCGACAAAGTCACAATATCAAATAATAATCTTTAGAAATATATAAAAGTAAGTGCATTATAGGAGGGCATATACCTAGAGCTCAAAATTTATAGTATTATTAACTCACTCAATTGGTCCATTTAGAAACATGCAATAGAACATGCTTAAATACCAAATATGTCACATGTCAAATATTTTATTTGTAACTTTTTGCTTTAAATATCAGTTTCTTTTATTGACGTTTAACTTTTCGATCATTTAAGATTTTGTTGTTGATTGTTAACACAATAACTATTATACATAGTGACTACAGGACATCTCCATTGCAAAGCTTCCCGTGTCAAAAACAGAACTAAATAGTTGATGCTGACCTCTCACAAAAAATTGGGAGAGAGCACAATATATCCTTTGAAGTAGATGGAAACTCCTGTACACACAGACATACACACATTTATTTCCCCCTAAAAATGCTGTTTCTTAAGTTAGAGCACCTCAAAACTTAAACTTTCAGTGAAGCATTAGTATTGAACTTTTGGATGGAATACAAATACGTCCTCTATTTCCTAACATGAATAAATTGTACAGAATGTCCCAAAATTAGGCCGACAAACTTTGGGAGTTAATTGATAACATTATTTTAAACACTTTTTGTTTAGGAAAGCTTTTGCTGCATTGCTTCTCTTAAGCGCTAGACGAGTTAATGACAAAGCCAGTGTTGGAACGCACGCCCATTGCGATTAACACAAAGAGTGCGTCGGCGTGTCATATTATGCCATACTCTTGCAAACATCAGCCATTTCTCTGATTTCACCAGCTGCACAGGTTTATTCGTGTCACAAGATCCTCTTCAGATTCAACAGGTGTTTCATACACTACAGTCTTCAATGTGCCCCCCCCCCCAAAAAAAAGAAGTGGAGTAAGGTCACAGGACCGTGCCGGACAGGCAATGGGTCCACCTGTGCCTATCCAGTAATAACCGTAAGATGAGACGCACTTCAGCACCAAAATGAGCTGGTGCCCCATCAGTGGAAACCACATTTCAGTGTGTTATGAAGGGGGACTTTGTCCATTAGATCAGCCAAAACTTCTTGCACAAATAAGAAATTATAAGCAGTGAGTTGGGCCCGAAAAATGTATGGTTTTATTAAGAAGTTATTCACAACATCGGTCATGAGTGAAAATTGATTTATCTGTGAACATGGCATGGGATGCAAACAGTACATCGTTTTCAATTTTGTCCAGATACCACAGAAAAAATTGCTGTCGCAGAGGATAGTATTCAGGCCTCATTGCGTGGATCGTTTCAAGGTGAAATAGGTGCAACATTTCCTGCAGAATTCTTCCCATAGCGCTACGACTTAGGTGCAATTGTCGAGCAGTGGCGCGAGTACTAGCTGGAGGATTGTTCTCAATGCACCACAACAAATCTTCCTCTTTCTCAGGAGTCCATAGAGAATGTGGCCGTTCCTGGCCTTCTGCTCGCCTATCCAAGGTTTAGAATATTCTTATCTATCAGCTGCCAAAGTTTGTTGGTCTAATTTTCGGACACTCTGTATAGCAGAGAGAGTAAAAATCGGGTGTTTTTTCAAGTCAGTTAATAGAATTTTCGAACCAACAGCTTTACTTTTGAACATACCTTTTCTTAGGAATTATTTACTATAATTCAATTTACTTCAATTTATTTCATTCTTCTTATCATAAACTGGTATTGGATATATTAATTACCATGTGTATGCAAATAAGCCCTCATGCTTTCTTTCAAAATTGAACAGACTGGATGCAATATTATTGACATATGCATTTTTCTGTCACAGGTACCAGTCTACAGTGAGAACTATGCGCAAAGATATTTCAGCGTCATTGAATATTATAGAGGATATAATTTAATGGTGGTTCCCAGTAATTTAAAATGGATGATGTGACTGAAGAAGTACCAACTTTACAATGGGAATTATTAAATTTAAGTCAGTCTATAAATATTGTTTAGGTACAATATTTAGGGCCGAGAAGAAATTTAATCAGAAATGTTTTTTGTTTTTATACGCTTCTTGTATATACACAGGAGCTGACAATGGTCAAAATGTGATGTAAATAAGATTGCCAAATAGTTTTGTTTTGAAACAATCTTTCTGGATTAAATCATATTTCAGCAGTGTACAGCGCGTTTACTGTGAAACTGTGTTGTATAAACAAGCATTGCAAAATATGGAATTTTATATGAGTACAAACAAACCTCTAATAAAACGTCCATGTAGAGCACAACGATGTCTACGAAGCCACGGATAATTTGCTAAATTCTACTCTTTACTTACCTGCAAGATACCTGTCATCAACATGTAGTGAGCACCATATATAGCAAATGTGGAGAATTTTAAAAACAGCTGCCAACTGGTGTCACCTGAATCGAACGAGAGAGCTCAGGCGGTTTGGCCTGTAGTGTGCATTCGGGAGGCTCGGGTTCCATTCCCTTGGGCGACCTACCTGACCCACCGGTTTTTTCGGGGGGTTTCCCGAATCGTCAGGCGAATTTACTGTCTATTTCATATCCATTGTCATTTCACATCATCTCTAATCTGGTGGTCTCTTTCAGAGTCGAAGTGTTGGCTGGTGTCTCGGCGCTGTCGTGACTCCTTGGGTCGGTCGCCCTCTGTCCCTCTTGCCTCATCCTTCCTGCACTTGGGGCTTATGTACAATAAACCACAGGTTTTGGTGCCGAATCCCCTCCGTAACAACACTAATCCTACATTACTATTATGCTTTTCAAATGGAAAGAATTCTGAATTGCGGCGAATGAGATACGTTTGCGTGCTTAGCGTTGTCACCTCATTGCCCCATTCATTTTTATATTTCCCTCATCTCGCACACTCTTCTAGAGCATGCAAGTCTTCTTGGCGCTGTTCGGAAGGGAACCCAAACTGAATTTTCCAAACGTTTATAATAAAGTTAAAATCAAAATTGGAGAAAGCATATTTGCATGTTTTAAATATTATAATTATAGTTTATGAGTTACCTATTTTTTCTAATACAATGAAACTGCCAGTCGTTCATCCGCATGGCTGTAAATATCACCTACGTCAAGTGACAATTGTCGTTGTCTTCATCTTCTAAGTCTTGCAAATTTATGATAAACTCCAAAATCTCGTCATGGCTAGGTCTCGAGCAGTTTTCCCAGTCCAGTGTTATCTTGTTCGTGAATGAATCGTTTAACATCAGTCAGTTTGAAAGAATTATTTCTGTTTGCAACCATCCCCCCGTTTCATTTCAGCCCACACTAACTGAACTAGGTTGCATTGGCAGTGGTAAGGGGATAGGCAGATTACCTCGTGTCCAATTTATTTTGCAAGTTGATCCAGCTAACACACTTTTAACGGGTTTTAAACGGAAGAATTGAATAATACTGATTTAAACTATAGCGAGTAAATAGAGATTACGAAGTATTCATAAGCGTATCTTGTGATGGCCTACCATCTGCAAATGCAGCATTCTACAGATTAACGGGAACTGTACTGCTTGTTCTCTTTAGAATTTAACACCTTGGGTTGTTCAAAATAATTCTTTTGGCACATCATGTGAATAGTTCTGATTTCAGTTTTGAGTAATTACAAATAGGTACACATAAATACTAACCAATGATGATCATTATGGTCCTTACGTCGCGAAGCGTCGTTATAATATATTGGTTTTTTATTTATTTGCATTATGAAAGTTATTTGAGCTAAAAATATAGGCTTTTTACGCTTATGTTAGAAACATTTCTCCTTAACTCCTTAGTGGATCATTCTTTGCAAGTTTTGAACTTCTTTCTTTGTGTAAATGGTATTTATTAGAGATGGATTCACTTGGCGCTCGTGACGCCCCACTTAACGCGGAGTGCAATATGACAACACTACAGATTGGTAGCTGGCCCAGTAGCGTTCAAGAACAAAATATCATCCCATTCGAAAGTCACAGTAGCTACCATTAACGATAAAGTTAACTATTTGTTTCCCTGTTTGTCACGTATGCAGTTACATTTCTTAATAGTTACCAGTAACGATGGTTGTAATTATTATTCAACATAAACGATATCGCTACAGACTTTTTTTTCGGAGGGGGATTCGGCACTGCAACCAGTCTTTGTCTATTACACCTATACTCCCAAGAGGGGCATCCCTGGGAGGAAAAATGCGGCGAGAGGAGACAGAGAGCAGCCGTCCCAAGGAGCCACTACGGTGCAGAGGACAGGCTCTTACATTTCACTTAGATGGAAACTTTCGCCGGCAGGTCAGGACAATGGACATTCTCCCGTACTGTGGTTCGAAGACGGTCCCAGCAGTCGGTTCGGAGACCGGCAACCGACCTACCGGAGGAGAAAGTACTTCACTCAGAGTATATCATCCTGCCATGCACCTCCGAGACTCCTCCAACACTTATACCCTGAAAGAGACCACAGATGAGAGATGATGTGAAATGATAATGGAGATGAAATGGAGGGAGAGGCAATTCGGGGGATGTAATTAATCTACCCAGCATTGCCCATAGACCCGGGAAAACACAGAAAAACCCATGGTTCAGATAGGTTGACCACGAGAATCGAACCCGGGCCTCACGAATGCGGACTACAGACGAATCTGCCTGAGCCATCCCATTCGGTTCGCTACAGACTTACCTTGATTTATGCATTCTCAAAAGGAAAAGATTATAATCTCAACATGCACTCACTCTTGCTTCTGCATTCCTGCATATTTCCATAGTTCTTATTCTTCTCTTGGTATAGAGACACAATCCTGTTCATTTATGGTCCTCTACCCCTTATGTCATTGTAGGCGTCAGTTGAGGGAGCCACAACTGTGGATCAGAGAGAGATATCCAGGGATGGGTGATCAGCCCAGTCCCTTGAATGAAAGTGAGGGAAGTAGAGGAACGGAATGAGGATGAAGTGGATGAAAGGAAAGATATAATAATCCTGAATAATAATAATAACCATTTTTATTTTCTCTCCATCCCTAGTCCAGTAAGACTGTTGGAATATATTACAGGCAAAAGAAAAACTTCACATCATTGAAGAGGCAGATAAATATTTAATCATGCTGCTGAAAAAAAAAAAATAATACGAACAGGAGTTAAGTTTGTGACTGGTAGGGGGAATGTAACATCTTGAGTAGACAAAGAGTAACCATAATCCCTATCCACCACAGAGTCTGGAAACATGAATGAGAGCATAAATGTGTGATCTAATATACAATGAACTCATAGACCCAAAACCCACTGTACTCAACCAAAAACTTACAGTAATATGTTTCAAAGGATGGGCCACCAATATGACCATTGAATAGAACAAAAAAATTCCAAGGAAGCAATAATTCATTGTTGTGCTGATTTAACTGGAAATGAAAGAAAGAAAAATGAAAGATATGGTGCAATTCAAATGAAGAACAGTTTCTAATGTGAATGTAGGTGAACTCATCCAAGGCAATGTTGTCCAACTTGCATCATTCGATAGACAAGATAACCATAAAGGATTGATGGCCTAAGGGCTTTTTGATTGAATGGTGCTAGATTGGCAATGTCGCCCAGGAACTCAAAGAACATACTTGTTCTGAATAACTTATAATGGTCATATTATAGACCTGAACAGAAAATTTATAAATGTATTCCTCTTAGTGGAAGGGGTATCATGTTTCAGAGCAATTTTCCATGCAGATGGGTATGCCAAGTTTGAGCCTTACTCTTAAAATCAACATTTAAAAAAGATAAAGACATCAACATTTAGGGAGCGTACATCTCTCTCATCATCACAGTGATAAATGAATAAGCAGGGACATATTTTTTCTGTATGGCATAGGTATAGTGGGGGCGTATTGAATGGGTTAGTATAGATTTTGAAATTCTTTCACAATTCTAGATAAGTCATAAACTAGCAAAGACCATAATGAATGGTACACAAAACACCACAGAAAGAAGAATGTGGATATAACTTCACTGGCAGCTCCAATTCTATGGAAGTATTACAGCTGAATCTCTTTGGAAGAAGTCAATTTCAAAATGCATTAGCTTTAGCTAATGCAGATGCAAAATCTATCAAACACTTCTAGGAACTTAACATTTATGGAATAAATGTACAAATTTCAAATCATGTGCCAAAGTAACTCAGAGTTGGATTCAAAACTATAGTTCAAGAATGGAAGGTGAAAGTTGTGACATTGGGTAGTAAAAATTCTAGCAGTTTGAGGGAAGATACAATGATGAAATGGACCAATTATTACCGTCAGAGTGTTATAAAGAATAATATTCTAGGAGTTCAGAAAATTAAATACACAACATACACTACACTCTAACTTTTTTTAAAATTAACATCCCTCATTATCAAGTTGCAACAGACAATGAATGAAATGAATAAAATGATGTTTAAATGAGCCTAGGATACAGAGAGCTTAGATTTACCCAACATTTATCTTTCAGCATAAGGAAAAACCCTAGAAAAACCCTTATTTAGAGAACTCGCCCTGACCAAGATCCAGACTCGGGACCTCTTGAAGATGAGGCAGACACACTACCATCTACACTACAGAGGCATGTCACAGTACCATTGTCTATGCATCTCAGAAGTCCTGTTGATGAAAATTCCTGTTGCTTTTATAGTGGAGCCATTACCAAAGGAGAATAGTTACTAAAGAACAACAGCACAAATGTGAAGAGAGTGCTTTCAAAAAAGTTGCCAAGAAAGGACTGCTAATGTAGACTCATTTAGCTCCTATTGAGCTCCTAAAAAGTACAGCAGGGAAAACAGAATGCAAATGAATCCTCACACTTTCTAATACAGAACAGGTGTCCATAAGAAGCTTTTGTTTTAAAACAGAAAACTGAGCTGGCACTGACATCTACTGCTGAAGATTTCAACATGGGCTGCAAAGAAACACAAAACTGAAGACAATCATGTCAGGACTTGGTGTTAATGAATTAGGGATGGAGATCAGTGAACATAGAAGTAATCGTCTACTTCAGCAGAGTGCCATTTCTTGTCAGTGCAATAAAATCATGCAGGGAGCTAAGGTATCATAAACTTGCTCTAGAGCAGAAGAAGCAGCGGAAGAAGGGGCCCCATATATTCAGCAGGAGAATTTTGGTCCTTTTAAAAGCTTAGAAATATAACAGTTGAAGAACCATTACTTTAAAACTCCTTTTGTGAGAAACATTTTTTCTAACACTTTTCAGTATGTAAAATGTTCCACATGACAAATTTTTCATTTAGCTTAATGTAACCCACAGGTTATATCCAAGATATGGAAATGCAAAACTTCACATTCCCCTTTTCTTATAAATATTCATGTTTTGACAACTATATAAAAGTTAAAATATGATAAAGTTATTATTTTCAAAAAATTTTATGGTAACATAAAAAAATTAGAACAGTTTTAAAATAATATTCAAAAAAATAATAATTTGGGTATTTTTATATATAAGGTAGAAGAGTGGAAATATAGTGCAAAGAAAAGAAATCAATGGGAAGATCATTTGATACAAAAGTTATCACTAGGTTGTATAGAATTCCACTAAAGGTTTTCCACACTTTTTGCATATAGTAATGTAACACAAATATAGGAGGCCTTTGCCGTTCATGGGACATAATGGGTTATATCTAGTGTATCTAATCTCTAATGTCATACTGGTCACAGAATTGGTCATATACACAGTTGTTGTCGGGGTCATGAAAACACTTGCTTTTACACAATTTATGGTATAACCCATGCACCGCCCAAAGGTCTAATTTTAACTTAGTGACTTCCAGAATTAGCCTCTGTTGTGTAAAAATTGAGCCATATTTCCTCATTCTTTCTTTCTCTTTTTGTAGAAGTGTTTCCAGCTGTTTGTAGATTGCAGGAAACTTCAGATGCAAGTATTTGATAAAAAAAATGGCTCATTTTCGTTTTTGACCTCATTGACTAGATTTTGTGTGTTTTGATACACCTAGCATAGCCTTCGAAAAGCATGATTTTGTGGCTTCCAGGGTCGCTAGATCCCTTAAGCTTAGCTTTTTCCATGTGATATCTATTCCATTTGTAGCGTAATGGACTATTTCTGCATCAAATGTGGGCCTTTTCAAAACACTGTCACTAGTTAAAAACAAAAATTCACTTTAAAAACTAAAATATTTTACTGTATAGAACATTTTATATTGCAAGTAATTTTACAATTTTTTCATACAAAATAACAGCTAATGAAAAATTAAAGGTAAAAGTATGAAAATTGGTGCGGAACTTTAGAATAATGTTTTCATCTTGTGGTTAAATTTTCACATTGATAGGCTCATTATTAAAGAAAATGAAATGTTCAGTGAAGCCTTGCTTTAAAGCTACATTTAACAAAACGTAAAGAGAAGGGTGGCCTAGGGTGGCATTCACTCCAAGTGGTAAAATCAGGTGTCTAGAAGTGATACAAATCTGTAAAATTGTGAAAAGTACATGGGAGTCAATTTCTCTGCCTTTGGTGGAAAGAACTTACAAGAACATTGGTAAAGAGAATGACAATGCTGCTTGCAGCTGTTAAATTGAACTAAGTAATTATGGTTCTCAATATCTTTCAAATTGGACAGGACTGGTCCAGGAATGAGTTTTAAGGCCAAATTTCAATTTTTTCACATTGATCCAAAATAAGAGATGCATTTTGTCTAAAGGTAATGTTTTTTAATGTTTTAGGGCAGCTATGGCTTTATCATTTATGAGTTAAACTTTTATCTTTTGTAATTATTTATTTTGAACCATAGTTATTGTTTAAATAGCACTTTTAAATGAAAAATTAGGTGTTCCCTGCAAAACTTACTTGAGTTTTACTAGAAATTAAGTATGTGTACAATGTAAAACCTGACATTAGGTTACATGTGAAATATATTCCCATTAAGGGAAGTTTAGATGGTTACAGAAGCTTCATAGGTCACAGGTTTAAATCCAGCAACAACTGATACTTTTAAATGTGCTTAAAAGTCACAACCTTACATCAGTAGATGATTCACTTACATGTATAAGAAGTGCAGGATAAAATTCCAGAAAATCAGGGAATCTTATATGATCCTGGAAATTGACAGTGTTATTAACACCTTTTTTTAACAGCTAAGTGGCATGTGATGAACACAATATTCAGTAAACTTATCCTAAGAGAGGTTTAGATCATGAACTGAAAAATTCAGAGCCATAGCCAGGACTTGACCAAGGATGTTCTGCTGCACATGTAGCTGCTCTCAAATTCTCCAGCTGATTCACATCTTCCCAGCAGACCAAGAAGGAAATCTTAACTTGAGGTCACTTAGCCCAATGGCGACTAACAGTTCATAAGTACTCAATTTCTGGACTTTTAATGTTCATCTATTATAAGAGCAATCTAATCTAATCTGACATACACAAACCATGTATCTAATGCTCTGGAGTTAACAATGAAGTCATTCTGCTTAGTGCAAAAATTATATACATATGTAGATGTGGAGTAATAATAATAATAATAATAATAATAATAATAATAATAATAATAATAATAATAATAATAATAATAATAATAATAATAATAATTAATAATAATATTAATAATAATATTAATAATAATAATAATAATAATAATAATAATAATAATAATAATAATAATAATAATAATAATAATAATAATAATAATAATAATAATAATAATAATAATAATAATAATAATAATAATAATAATAATAATAATAATAATAATAATAATAATAATAATAATAATAATAATAATAATAATAATAATAATAATAATAATAATAATAATAATAATAATAATAATAATAATAATAATAATAATAATAATAATAATAATAATAATAATAATAATAATAATAATAATAATAATAATAATAATAATAATAATAATAATAATAATAATAATAATAATAATAATAATAATAATAATAATAATAATAATAATAATAATAATAATAATAATAATAATAATAATAATAATAATAATTTGTACAAATATTATAGCAAGATCTGTTACAATTACAATATTCCACTCTCTACTTTTTTTTTTTTCTAAATACAGATATTGTCAGCTTCCTCATGCTTATGGACTATTTAGCTGTTGGACTTCCTGGAAATGATGAGTAAAACAAAAACATTATGATGTTTTAAATTCACATGATTATCTGTACTCACTCTTCTACAAACAATACATACAAAAGATTATTCTTCTATCTACTAAGATCTTATGCGCAGAAAATGTGGGATGGACTTTGAAAGCTCCTAACATTTACATGTGAAGTGAACTGTTTACTAGCACATATATGCATTCCTGGCCTCCTTTTGGAGCCTGAGTATAGAAAAGTGCAGATTGAAGAATATAGTCTGCTTCATTTGGGCTATAGACCTGTCAATATAGGATCAATATAGCAAGAAGTTTTAAGGGCTAGAAGAGCCTACATACAGGCTCTAGCAAAGCCACTGACTTTCATCGTCATAATTATCATCATTATTTATTTATCTGCTTCTTAATGAATGAGTGAATGAATGAATGTATCTTTATTTCCATTTTATATAATTTACAATATTTCACAATATTTCTATTGCTTACAGTGCCTAAAAACAAATTGTAGTCTAGCCATTCATTATCTCCTTGGCCTCCTGGTTGTCTGGCTCCCTGACCTTTGTCTCACCTTGCGGTGCCCTCCCTCTGCTTGATCCCAACTCTCTCCCTTCCTTCTCTCCTCTCTTCTGCTCCTCTTTTTTTTTCTCACACTACATTTCTCTTTCATCTTTTTTAAAAACTCCCCCATGCTCTTATTCTTGGTTTCCCTTTTCCTGTCAGCATTCTCATAGCTACTATTTTTTATTCATTTTATCCCATTTTTTTCCCCAAAACTTATTTTTCCCCTCTGCTATTTTTGTACAATCATCATATAATGCTCCATGCTCTCTTCTCTCCAACATAGCTCACACATCCCTTTTATCTGCCCCCTTAGCCCCTCCAGAAACAATTTTCCTGTCCTCATCCATGGCAAGCCTTCTCTTTCCCCTTTATTGCAGTGATCCCCCTATTTCTCTATTTCCCACTTCCTTTTTATTATTCTATAGAAACCCAATCATTTTGTACTTTCTAAGTCATCCATCCTATTTCTCTCATTTTACATTCTACTCCTATCCACCAACTGCTCTTACTTTTTATACACTATTGCTGGTCCATGGATGACCTTATAATCTCTTTCTCTTCTTTTATCATACATCTATACCAAAATTTCAAGTCCTTTTCTATTACTATTCCTTTCCTTTTTGGCCTACCTAACTTAACTTAAGCAACTTCCCCTGTGGCCAAGCACGATAGTCCTAGTATTTCTTTAAAACCATTCTATGCCTCTGATCTTTCTCACTCAAATCAGTTCCCCTTATATTTCTGCTGCATATATCATTTTAGATTTCATACTACCTTGTACACTCTCTGGAGCCATTTGGTTGACATTTCCAAATTATATTTATACACTCTCAAACCTGTCATTGCTGCCTTCCCTTTGGTGTCCATCTTCCTGCCATGTGCAGCCCATTCACCATTGCTGCTCATTCTCACCTCGAGATAATCATACTCCTTGACAGCCCCCAACTCTACCCCACCTAGATACAATTTTGCATCTTTTCTTAATTTATTTCCTCCTTTAAATACCTTTACCTTTGTTTTGTTTATATTGCCTTTAATCCCCCATCCCTCACAAAATGCCTGCACTCCATTAATTCATTTATGTAAATCTATTATTTTAAATTATCCTACGAATAAATCATCTGCATATTGGTATCTCCTTATTCTTTATTACTGAACAGTGTGAGTTCCTTTCCCTCACTTTTACTTATCATTTATAAATAGGTTAAATAAAATGAGATTCAATTTATATCCTTGTCTCAAACCTAATCTTTGTTGTGTCATTACTCCATTATTATCACACCTTTTACAAAATATTACATCTTCATATATCTATTTGATTTCTTCTGCAAAGCTCTTACTTAACCCTTTCCTCCTCAATTTAAATATAAGGATGATGATGATGATGATGATGATGATGATGATGATGATGATGATGATGATGATGATGATGATGATGTGTATATAAGAGTGCTCAACTACGAGGTCATCAGTGCCCTTTAAAAAACAAAATCATGGTGATAGTCAAAAATAAATGCTGCTTACATGGCCACAAGGAGAAACCAATAGAAACTGATCACTTAAAAGAAATTTATACATATTCGAAAATTTAAATATCTCAGGAATATCTCAGAAACAGTTTATGCCAAAAACGTTTTATAGATAAATTGAGTATATTAATGAAATCTGAGCTTTGTGCAGAAAGGTTTTGTCTGTCTCTAGCAAAGTTAAACAAAATTCATTCAGAATGTAGAGAACTTGGCTATTCTCAAAAAGCTCAAGTACATTTATATATGAAAGAATCTGGAGACAGTGATGTGTTAATATGGAATTTATTTAAGATGAGGTGGCATTAGTAATACTAACATCACTTATTTTACTCACTATTAACATATTTTGGGAATATATATTCCCATATTCAGAACTCATCCAACCGTCCATACTGGTGTTTCTGTATTTCACACTAACATGGACCACTTTTAAGAATTAATGTGAAGAAAATAGAATAAACTCTTGCTAAAATATCTTCAAATAGAGAGCAGAGAAGGTGAAAAATTATGTGAGTGCAACAGATCAGACATTTTTTCTCTTGGCTATCCTAAGAGATTGGAATTTCAAAACCATCATATAGTGCACCCATTCTTAAAATATTTTATTATGATTTAAACCCTATCATATTCTACTTTTCACAATGTACCTACATCTAAATATGCATTGAAAGGATTTCTGCAAATGTTTATATTAACATAAAAGAGCAGAACAATAATTTTAATTTAATAATTTGTACAGGACGGAGTAAAGAAAGTCATATGAGTGCAACACATCAAATTTTTTCCCTTCAGGTTAGGCTTTTTTAATAAAATTATGAAACAAATTCACTTTTAAATTCAGAAAGTATGTTCTTGGATCTCATCTGTTTAGTAACAGAAGATTTCATACAAAGAGTATTCAATCTTTCCCAATTTTTCTCCAATTCTACGTGCATACATATGTGCACTTTTCACAAAAATCTGCAGACAGCGAGTTTTAATAAAAGGATTACAAATAATTCTCAAACAAATGGCAGCTTATTACTGATTTTCGAAATTCAATAATCTTATGTGTACACAACATTAACCAACATGCATAACTGTTTGATGATAAGTACATCTTATTTTCAAACCTGGATATGCCCACCTTTTCAGTTTTTAGGAAAAAGAATAAAAGTAGTTCTGGCACAAATAGCAGAACATATTAATCCCACAATTCTGGCATGCAGTTTAATAGAGTTCTGTTCTTCAGCAACAGTGAAGATTTAGTTTACTTTTAGATGCTTTAGATGCCATTGTTATCTTAATTTATTTAAAAAGTGGATTTATCCGGTTTTGAAATTAGATACTATATATTAATATACTGTTTGCAATACATTAATGTTTTCAGACTTACAAGTGTTACTGATATCCTCAACCACAGAAAGCGTTCACTGTGCAACGCTTCTCCCTACTGAGTATATCGGTGTGTTGCGAAGTTTTAAGAAATGGAGTGTGACCTCTGCCAAGGGCAGTATCTATTCTTCAAGAGCCTATGGTGCAAGGCTAGCTTAATCTATACATCAGTCATGTGACAAATAAGTATTCATGACACAGCCCCACTCCACATTTAATGGCCCTGTCTTTCTTAACAACCACCTCTCTTTAAATTGGATGATTCGTTTTACATTTAGCAGTCAAAACTGCTATGATATCACTATACAGAAAATATCAGGGCACAGTAAATAAATGTGAAAGAAGTAAACCATCCCTTTACAATATTCTGATCACTACTGTTGTAGTAGTTCTGTTTAAGTAATTTGTTGCAATCAATTCTGGTAACTTATAAAATGTACAGAAAATAAGAATTATGTCAAAGCTCAAGTGAAATAAAATATGAAATATGCATAATAAAAAAGCAAAATGCATAGTATATTAAAACACTTCAAACAGAAATGATAGCATGAATGTAGATGTATGTGAAAAATAGTGCACTACACTGTGAATAAGATATTCAGCTTTTGCAATTTATAAAAATAGTTTTCAAAGAGGCTTCCTTTACTTCAAATACTAATCCTGTGCATTTACTCAGTATTAGTTAGTTGCAAGGAAGCAGATGCTGCATCATAATCATTATAATGGAAGTGCACATAATATTTTCAACTATATTAAATGCACTGGTTAATCTAGAACTTCTCTAAAGGAACAGAGTTACTCTTTTGAAATGTGTCACATTGCAAAGTGTAATGTAGCCTGCACTACTTCTCAAATTTGCTACCATAATGTCACAGATTCATATGAATGGAGAACTTATAAAGTAAACTGATAATACAGAACATTTAATCAAGATATTTTTCATAGTTGCAAAATATATCTAACGTTATAAGTTTCATAAAACACATTCTGTATTTGTTAACATTTGCAAGTTATATCATATTAATAGAACAATTAATGTACATCAGGTAACATTTGAGATTTTGGATATCAGTATTAAAACATAACTTTGTTATACCTATGACAAAAATGAAATGGCAATGTCCGAAACCTTATCAACAGACATCTTTCGCATTAAAATATGCAAGTAAGTGCTTATGACTGTTGGCATGCATGTAAGTAAAAAGATATAGTCTTAGGCCACAAGTGACAAAAACAACATCTGCAACTCATTTGGACACCATAGGTCGCTGTCTTTAGCTGGCTGTGCATTTTTTTTAATCAAGATGCAAAGTACTGTATTGCATATTGCATAATTGATGACTCATGGAAGGAAGATATTTTTGTCACCTCTGTTTTAGGTTGTTAATGTGTACAAAACGTGTTGTGTGGCATCAGTGAAGTACTTTTCATGGAGTTCTTTTGTTATCATATACAGCTCCATCTTCTTTTTTGGTTAAATTTAATGAAAATGAAATTACACAATGTTAGTATGAATGATTTATTTCCTCAAATATTGTATTTTACAAAACTGTTTTCTGTGCATAACGAAGAAATGAAATGCATATTTAGACAAAATTTATTTAACATCCTCTTTTGTATAATGAATCTTATATCTTTCTTTGGAATATGCTAAATAAATGTACCTTATAACCGTTACAATAAAGTTTTTCAACCTACAACTTAACAGGAGATGGAATTGAAAAGGTCCAAACTTATATTTAATTTCTGTGCAGTGATTGCAAATATTGTTATTCCAAGATTTTTTAAACTGAGATGAAGTATTTTTGCATAAAGTTTTCTGTAGAGAACAATGTTATTATTTAATAGCAGACATTTGTAGTTTTATATAAAACAAAAACAATATAAATAATCATTAAACTTTTAGTAAGTATATATTTTTAAATATTAAAAAAAATGAACAGTTGCACTAGAGCTCCTAATTAAATGAAATTTCAGTCCCTCTTTCATGTCTCACTCACTCACTCACTCATTCACTCTCTCTCTTCTTCTTCTTCTGCTTCTTCTTTCCTTCACAATGAAATTCAAGTACAAGACCAGCAATTTTTCCTTAGATGAAAAGCCACTGAGATGTGGAAAGAGTTCTCCTTAATTCCAAGAGGTTATATATTCCATGACTACTGGATTCTTTGGTACATATCATTACTAAATCATATTTACCTTAAAAATATATGCTTAGGAATTATGGCTACTAGAAGATGACACTGATATAAATTAAGTGTTTGTATTTCAGAAAACATTAGTACAGTAAAATATGGTTTTAAAAAGGAAGAGAAAAGCAATACAACATGAGCCATTACTTAAATGTTATTTCGAAATAAGCAATATTAAATCATAAACTTGATTATCAGCAATAAATATAAGCATTATGATGTACATTACTAACTCAAAGACACTGTTCCATAAGTTAAAATTATAATCTGAATAGAATGTTAACTACTTTATTTTTTTATTCTATATTTCTTAGTATTGTTTTGAACTGTATAAATCAATGCTTTCACATTTGGGTCACTGCCTAGTAGCACAACTGGTTCCATTTGATGTAGAATACTTAAGTGGCTAAAATGATAGGATCCATTAAGTAATTTGCTTTGTGCTGACACATGTAGTAACAAGCCAATTACCTTGAGCTATCAGAAGCATCAGTGTGGAGGTCCTAGAGTGAGAAGCAATTGAGAATGTTCACTATACATGAGCAATGACGTTTTGCATTCATACTTTTGCATAATGGAGATAGTGACACCAAGATCTACATGTAAACCATTTTAAAAATTTGAATATGTTCCCTTTCATGTACTTTCATCTTCAAAATTTTAAAGTTTACAGAATTAAATCTGATGAACGAAAATGGTGTCACCTTCAGAGACACTATTTAATCATAATACTAGACAGAGGATGGATATTAATATGCAAAGAAATAATACAAGCACTCATCATAATGGTGTAATAAATTTAGGAGTATCCTTTTTAATAAGTTACCTATGGCCTAGAAAACTACTTGTACTTTTAAAATATTTAAAAGCATAGTTTTGGCATACTTGCTTCACCACTGTTTTTATCTACTCCATCAATGAATTCATGGAAAGTTTTTAATTTTTTTTTTGGGGGGGGGGTAATTTTACGTCCTCCAACATTAAGTCATATCGGACGATGAATGGAATGGGTGAAATGATGCTCAAATGAGCCCAGGGTCCAAAGAGCATAGAGTTACCCAACCTTCGTCTTTCAGGATAAGGGAAAATCCTGGAAAAAAACCTTATCCAGGTAACTCACCATGACCGAGATTCGAACTCAGGACTCTTGAACGTGAGGCCACACTACCGAGGTGGGCAAAAGAAAATTTTTAATGATTGCTTGTATATTGCTTATATATATATAAGAATTATGTGTACTAGGCACACAGTCTAAAAGCCATTCAAATATAATTTTATCAAATATTATATGTATGTATACACAATTGAATCTGCTTTATAAGCAACCCAGTTATATGTAATTTGTATTTATACATCAATATTTGTAGGTGCTGTAGAAAATGTAATTTGCAAACATATTAATAGGACGAAATTTAACTGAATTGGTACACCACAGTGAAGCGAAATAATTATTGAATTATAGATGAGTCGTATTTATTACACATCAGCTTCACTTACGTACCTATATTGAGGACATGTTTCGTGAACCATCGTTCGCATCATCAGCTCTAATGCGAACAATGGTTTGCGAAATATGTCCTCAATATAGGTACGTAAGTGAAGCTGATGTTACACATTCCTAACCTTGAATATTGTGCTTTGTAGTTTCCTGGAATAATTGCATCTCTTTGATAGTTGGGAAGCACCATGGAAGCACTAACAGATTTCTTCACATGAAGTCTCTGTAGCGTGTGAAGAAAAGTTTATTTTTTGTTTGTTTTCTGTGGCACTTTTAAATACAACTGTAAGTATATCTAAATAGCATTAGCAGTGTATTTTACGTAGATTGATAATTAGTGGTGACAAATAGGAAATTCTTGTGAAGTTTTAAATTATTGGCAAAGGTGTATGAATTGCATACTTTCTCCATGTTAGGCTAACAGTTAACATTGTGTGGATCAGCTCTAGGAAAAATTGGAACGTCTGAGTGGAGAGGGGAAGCAAGAATATGCCTGCTTGTATGTGCAACAGTGTACAACGGAAAGAGTACTGAAGAGTAGCCTTAGTTCTTTGAGTCATTATTTTCTCTTATTTTAATGAAAATTATTATTTGGAGCTTCCCTCTTTTTGAAAGTCATGCTTTGCCATTGGATATACATATAAATCAGGTTCAACTATATATACAGGATGTTAATGAACTACACCGAAATAATTTCAACAATTATTGTAGTTGAGATAGGCAATGTATGATCTGCCGCTAAGCATTACGCAGTTAATTGTATTAAACCTAACTGGGATCAGATGCTAAGTTGGTGTTTAAACAAGGTGTGTGAAATTATTGGATTAGTATGTCTTTGAAACTGCTTCCCAAGTATAGAAATATAGATTCTTAGTATCTCGTTATTGGCATTCTCAAGATTTAATGCATCAAGAGCACTGAAATCTTGAACTATTCACCTGTCAGTGAAACACTGAACAGCAATTAATGCCTTCTTGCATCAAGTAGCCTACTTTAGTGAGATTTCTGTAAATGCTCTGGTGCCACAAACCGTAATGCAAAAAAACTAGTGTTCTAAACGTCATTGGTTTGGTTCCTCTCATGTAGTTAATCTTTTTCTTCGTGTTTTTATTGCCTAAATCTTAATTGGAAGAAATAGCATGATTCGTAACTAAGAACACAAAGCTGATTGACCAGTGCAATAACACTATTGTGAATTAAACCTCTTTATGCTGTCTGATGGAAAGTGGAGTCCAAATGTAGCTTGGCCACCACACTCTCCGATCTCAAACCAATTGATTTCTTTTTCTGGGGTGATCTCAGGTCTCTGGTGTATGAAACACCTATTACCTCAGAAGACGACCAAACTGTCTGAATAATAACAGCATATGAAGTTATTTGACACTCACAAAGAATTTTGGACAGAGTACAACAGTGGTTCTTCACCGCTTATATTGAAAACGCAGGTCACCCTTCAAGCAGTTCCTATAAACCTCACATATAGAGTTACATTTAGTTTTTATTTTATGTAAATTTGTTCACCCTTTAAACTACCTCCCATTTAGACATACAGCATGGGAAAGTATTAAGTAGGATTCAAACTATGTTAGAGAGCATTGCAATTAAATATTTTGTCTAAAATTTTAATTCTTGAATAAATGTAAGCATTTTATGGAGTAATTTCACGTTGTTAGTGCAATTAATTTTTGTGGACTTTGGACAACGTCTGAGTAAGTAGCATTTCATTTTTAGGAGTTGTAATGGTGATTGGTCAATCATTTTTTGGTGCACTACCAACAGACCCTGTCTAATGAAATTTGTTGCATAGCCTGTAAAGTGTGAGCCTGGATGGATTAGACGTTTCAAATTCTTTATATCTTGTCTGTCGACATTGGTAATTTCCTTTCTTCCAGTAATGTTCCAAAATCCAGATTCATTGATTGTATTTAAATTACTCATCATTGTGATAAAAGATTGAAAACAATGAATAAAAAAAGACAGAAGACAAACAAATGGACAAAACACAAACTCAACAAGATTGTAAAACTTAATAAGAAATAAATACCCTGCAAATCAAAATTACTCACCTTAGTACATCAAATTTCTAATCATACAAGTCTATACCTACATATGCCTTGTATAAAGAATATATACTGCCTTTATATATCTTAAATATGTGGCAGAGAAGATAAAAATGAGCTTGAAACTTCAGAAAAACACTTAGCTACTTACTCAGACGTTTGTCCAAAGTCCACAAAAATTAAAGCAAAGAGCAGCCATGGAAATGAACACCTCATGAAGATCTTTCAGACATATGGTACATTTAAAAGCACATACATAATGTGTCAATACTATATACCTATATGTGCCCACCCTCGTATATGCTTGAGGTTTCATAAAAAATACAAACTTTAAGCACACACTAAATTAGAAGACTTTGTGTATCTGTGTCCTTATGTGCATGAGTTGATGTGTATATGTGTTTGTGTGTGGACTGTGTGCATGTGTACATGAAGAGGCACACAGACTTTCAATCCATGTTGATTCAAGTTTTCATATACTTTATTTTTCTTTATTGTAATTACCATATAATACATATTAAAAATATCACTTAATTGTGTGAAATATCTAGCCAACATTCAACAAACAAGCAAGACACCTCCCCCCCACAAAAAGGTTATAAGTTCAACCATTACTCACATTATTCATAACAAATAACAAATAAGATAATGAATAAGGCAACCAATTTATTGTAGAAATAAATTAAAATGCACGTTATAAATACGAGGGTGGTCTGAAAAGTTTCCAACCTCAACATGAAGATGGCAGCACTTGTAAATAAAAGCTAATGAATTTCGTCGTTCATCTGTTGACAGTTACTCACCAAAGTTTCAGTCATTTTGGATGCTCAGTTGTTATGTGACAGTCGTTTGAGTGAGTGGATGTGAGTGTTTTTATGAAAATGGACAAAATCAAGATCGAGCTGTCATTGAATATTTGTTTTTGAAAGTCGCAAATCAAAGATGAGTTGTATTCTGCGTATGGGGACTCTGCACCATCATTTATCACAGTGAAATTTTGGGCAGCTGAATTTAAACAAGGCCGTAAGAGCTTGGGAGATGATGAAGTTTCGGGACGTCCAAAAAATGTAACTACCGACGAAAACATTGCCAAAGTTCACCAAATGGTGCTAGATGACCTTCGAATTGAACTGAGAGATAGCATAGGCTATGAACATGTCAAAAGAATGTGTTTGTCTCATATTAAATCAACATTTAGACATGAGAAAGCTGTCCGCGTGTTGGGTACTGCATTTGCTCATGTTAGACTTAAAAACGTGTTCGAATGAACATTTCCAATGCTCTGTTGTCGCAGTTTAGGCGCAATAAATTCGAATTTTGGTGCCGACTAATTACTGTAGATGAAACTTCGATACACCTTTATACGCCCAAAACAAAAATACAGTCCAAACAGTGGACTGCAAGGGGAACCAGCTCCAAAAAGAAAGTAAAAACTGCTTTTTTGCCTGGGGAAGTGATGGCGACAGTTTTTTAGGATAGTCATGGAGTTATTTTAAACGATTATCTTCAAAAAGGAAAAACCATTACAGGGGCATACCACGCATCATTATTTGACAATCTGAAGGCAGAACTTGTGGGAAAACGGCCACATTTGCAATAAAATAAAATCCTGTTTCACCAAAACAACCCAACATACCATCTCACACCTCAGCGGTTGCAATGGCAAAAATGAATTACGGTTTGACCTGCTGCCAGCTTACTCACCAGATCTAGCCCCAAGCAACTTATTTTTGTTCCCTCATGTAAAAATTGTACTCGGAGGACAGAGACTTTTGTCAAATGAAAAGGCTGTGTGAATAATTATTTTGCAGAGAAAAACACTGAGTACTATTTGGATGTGTTAAAGATATGGGAGCATCGCTGGGAGAAGTGTGTAGGGTTACTAGGAGACTATGTTGAAAACTAAAAATAAAAAAAAAAATAAAAAATTCAAAACATACATTTCATTTGTCATAAAAATACCTTAAGCGTCTTGGTTTTTAACTGATGTTTAGGCAAATTTTAACAATGATGTCCAAATTAATTAATAAAACAGTTGTAGCCAGTTTTTTCACACTTTGTTATTTGCTATTTAATTTTTGAGGAACCAGTATTGAGAGCTATAACTTCCAGTTTCAACCTCGAAGGTTTGATTAGCTGCCTGCATTTTTTCTTATGGTGGAACAATGAACTTCTTTATTAAATTGTTTGCTGGTGGTGTTTTGAAGCTTTTTAATTGCTCTCTGTTTTTCCATATTTAGATGTTCTCTCAAGTTATGAGTTTGTTATGGCTCATCACGTTTTGTAATAATTTTGGATTTGGGTCAAGGTTATGGTTTTCATTCCAAAAGTGAAATGTTACTGGTGACTTCTTCTTCCTATTTCATTTTGACATTTATAAAATGTTCATTTACTCTGCTTTTTAGGTTTCTTTAGATTTGCCCAAATAGAACTTTTCACAATGCTTTCAATTCATTTGCTATATTTTTGGATCTACTGATTTATGTAATTTCAGGTTTTGGTTTTGAATCTAACAATTTTATTAATGAGTGTCTAATTTTTGGTGCCAAGATGGGCAGTAGATGAATCCGCTGAGTATTGTGTTGTGTTGAGTAGTTTTAATCCATCAACAATCTGTAAGAAAAAACGATCAAATTCTCATTGGAAAAGGAAGTCAATGGATAATTCTCTTTCTTGGACCTAAATATCACAAAATAAAATTTTGAACTTACAGAAAGCCGACCCAGTCTGAAAATTATATATAAAATCCCAGCTACAACCCAATTACACTCAAACATCCAGTAATAAGCAGTCTTATACACAGACTAAATGAAATATGTAGTGTTTAATGCCCGGTTTACTACATGCAGCATTGCAGGCGGTGACACATGATGCATGAGATGAAGGAGCACCGGTAGAATGAGATGGCAGAGGAAACTGGAAAAAACACACCCCAGCACCATGTTGTCCACCACAAATCTCACTTTGCAGTTGCCTGGGCTCAAACCTGGTCTGTCTTGGTGAGAGCCAAGCAGTTATACACAGACTAGTCAACATACCCATAGATAAATTAGAAAACTACAAGGACCAAACAGCCGTATGTTACATAACAGAAGAAAATGAATACAACACAAATCCAGTATTAAAGACGGTTAAATATGCTAAGCTAAAGAAACCATTAAGGCAGCAAACACATTCACCATGAAAACAGAAAGCAACAGAGCATTCAGCAGATTGATCTGCCACCCTAAAACATTTACCAATTCCAGAAATATCTGGACAATAAAATACCATTTTGGTACTAAAAAATACATAGTCATAAATATATTTATTAAATTCAAAACCAAAGATGCAATTGTACCAATCAATAGATTTGGATTATGCCAAATAAATTGTAAGGATTGTGAAAAGTTCTGCATAAGATAAACCAAAGGAAACCTAAAAACCAAACTCAAAGAGCATTTTAGAAATGTCAAATTGAAACAGGAAAACCAGTCAGCAGTAGCTTTTACCTTGGAAAGAAAACCAAATCCAAAATTATTAAAATCTGTGTTAACCATGGGATAACATCTTTATATGCAAACAGAAAGACCTATTAATAGATTTCAAACTCCAACCAGTCAACAGTTTAATAGAGGAGCTCATTGTTTCCCCCACCATAAAGGCCATGGACAACTACAACCAATGACATTCAAGCCTTCGAGGTTAAAATGGAAGTAATGACTCCTGAAACTACTCAAATTTTAAAAAATGTACCATATCGTGAAAAAAAACTACAAATCTTTTATTAAATAATTTTGTATTTTAATTAACATCATTTGAGCCATCTTTGAAAAAATCAAAACTCTTCAAAAATACTCCATGTAAATGGTAGTCTGGGTGGAGGTATATCCTTGAAAGTCTTTTTTTGTTGCATCCTTGGAAAAGGCTGAGCTTTGGTTTGGTATTTAACTAACTTTTCATTTTTTAATTATGCTCTTCATTAATTTTTAGGTGGAATACAATACTTCCCTTACTTGCTATGCTTAGTAGAAAAAATAAAAGTGACCAGGGATTTACCACTTGAAAAAGCAAAATCCAATGTCACATTCACATATCTTTCTCTATTAACTTTTTATATTTTGTTCATAACAGATTTACTTTTATCTATTTATCCATAATTGTAAGATAAATTTTCATTTATTTATTTATTTGTAATGATGATTATGTAGCATTTATGTGAATTACACAGTTTCTAGCGCTGTCAAAATTACATCACATTTTACAGTTTTAAAATATTTGCAGATGTAGTTATTCTCAATTGAATTCATCCAAATTATTAGAACCTTACTTATTAAATCATTTTAAGCTTATGTTTAAAAATATGTGCCACCTGATTTGCTTTCTATATTCTGGTAACTTATTGTATAAAATTAAGTCCATTACACAAGGAGTTTTGTCCACATTATTCAATATTCATTATGCCTGGTATTATAATGGTGCACGTTGTTATTTCTTACACTTTCCTTTTGTAAAGCCGATGTGATTGCTTTATATACATATGAGAATATTGTCAAAATACACTTTTCTTTGAATACCTACCTGCATGAATCTTTGTTATTTAAATGGTGCATTATTTTGATTGCTTTCTTCTGTAAAGAACCTCTTCTATAAAGACTCTTGCCATGTAGGTGTTTGCAATACATCCCAGATTTTTAGTCCATAAAGCAAATGTGGAAATATGACCCCATAGTATATAATTCTTAGTTCTTTTTCCACTAAAAGGTTACTGAAATACCTGAGTAGATATAACGATTTGCTGATTTTCCTCACATATATAATGAATGTGTTCAAACATGTCATTTTATGGTCAATGATGATTCCTAAGAATTTATGATTGTCTGTACAAATTAAATTTACCCTAAAATTTGGATAATATTATGTGTGTCCCTTGTATTTCCTAGACTGAAGTAGATTTACTTAGTTTTAGACATAGTCCAATTAAGATTACTTTCTCTGAAGTACCTAAAAAGTGAATCAATAGTTTGTATCATGGTAGCATTGTGCTGAACAGGGTATAATACTATTGTTTTGTGACTTGGGGATATTATTCACATATAGGATAAACAATAGGGGCCCCAACACCGAGCCTTGGGGGCTCGATATTTAATATCTTAAAATTCTGATGTACTTTTTGCTGTTATATTGCCATGTTTATGGTATATTAATGTTGCCTGCTTCCTATCTGTAAGATGTGTGTTGATTAAGTTTTTAGTTATGCCTCTAGTACCATATGCCTCCAATTTGTCCAGCAAAAGAATATGATTAATGCAGTCAACTGCATTATCAACTTATCAATGATTTGATAAATGTTTTGTACATTCTGTTATTGCTGAAATCGTTGACAATTGTTTGCTAAAGCCATGTAGCAAATCTGAAATAGTATTATTTTTATCTAAAAAAACTTTAATAGTGGTTTAAGTATTACCTAATTTTTCAAAAATTTTGATTTGTACAGAAGTTAATGTAAGTGGCCTGTAGTTATTGATATGAGTAGTATACCCCTTTTTATGCATAGGTCTAACAACAGATATTTTTAACAATTTGGGAGCTCTCCTATAGAGTGATTAATTAAATCTCAAGTAGATTACCCAGAACATATTTACATTGTTTTAGAATTTGAAAAATGATTTCATCCCAGCCACTTGCAGCTTTGTTAGGTAACTCAGCCATTATATAAATTATTTTATTTTAGTTACATGGTATATAAAAATGAAGAGTATATTTTACTAGAGAATAAATTGGATTTAATAATTACATTGCTCAATGGGTTTGCCACATTCAGAAAAAAATTGTTAATGTGATCACATAATTTTATAGGGTTCTTGATCAATGATCCATTTATGCTAAGCTCTAACTCTTAGGAACCAGTATTTATCTGTGGAAACCAGTCACAGGAACCAGTTTATTTCTCCTAATTTTGCAAAGTTCTCAGAGTTATTCAATTTTTCTTTGTATTCATTTATTTTGTGTTTCCAGGGCTACCAAGTAAACACTAAACAAAAAGCAAAAGAATATGGTTAAGCAATCAGCCCAGGTTCTATTCAGGAATGTTATTTACTTAATAGGCACCTAAGTAAGTATTCCTTTTTGACAACTCTTAAGTGTGATTTACCTCTCTTTTTATTATCCAAGGTCATTTGTAACTTTATCTTCTTGCTAACCTTAAATTTGTTAAAGCTAACCTTAAAGTTGCTACCTAATTTAAATCATTTCCCATTTGTACATTTTTCTCCTGAGCTCTGTACCTTTACACTCAAATAATGTATGCTCCATATCCGCCTTTCCTCTACATAATGGATACTAATTATAAGAAAAACTTTTTCTTGCTCCTTTTAATCTATAACATATCTGCTTGCATCCATGCCATTCTCTCTCATTATACTTTATTTATCAGTTTATGTTTCTCTTTGCCACATATTTTTTATTGAGATGTACTATACTATCAAGTTGTCGCTAAACAGGTTTTGTATGCCTATATCTTTAAATTTCAACCAGACTTAAATATGAATAGTCCTCTACATCAACATGGTTTTGTTGGAAAAATCAAGAGTGAATATTCAGACAACATCTATGAATTGAAAATATGATCCAAAGCAAACCAGCTGGGCATCAGCATCCAAACAACAGAAATGGAAGGAAGGTCTCCCTCTCCGAAGGTGATAAAGTGATGTTTGTGGAAACCAAAACCTGGAATCGTGAATTCTTTCCAATAATGGTGTCAGGCTCCAAAACACTTGCACTACTTTTATCAAGCACATTGAATAAAGAGTAATAGTTGAAACAAAAGCAGTCATGGATTTGAAAAACATTTGTTATCTCATTGAATATGGCACTATGTTTGAGCTGAAAATTGCTTCAATCATATGGGATAAAAATCATCCAGCCCTACCTAATCCTCAATAATAGCAAAACATGAACAAAGTGAAAGCAACGTACCTTAGAAAAGCAAGCTCTTTGCTTCTCCAAGTTCTCCCCTATAAAGAAAATATATCTACTATCCAAGACAGAAACCTTCACACAGTACCTCACTAGAACCCACAAATCGGAGAATTTGCATTACTGTGACATAATCCTAGCTGAAAGAGCAGAAAAAGTGGCAGAAGTGGACACAGAATTCTGAGAAACCTCAGTGATAGATGAATTTTGGAGATGACCCCTATTTGACACGTGCCACATTTTTTTCTGTTATTTAAATTTTTGTTGAAGTTTTGTTGAGTCACACTTGTTTACACTCACCTTCACTTATTATTTTTAAAAAACGCTGGAACGTTTTCCAGGACATTTGCCCTTTTCCTCAGCAGTTTAGTGACTGACTCTCCTCCTTCCTTTCCTCTTCCTTCTCCTGTATCTGAACCTGTTGCCATCTGGTGTTAGGAGCGCGCAAAGTTTTAACACTTCATTAAGTGGTGAGATTTCAAAATTTATAACATGTTCACTGTTTTTAATTATGTGGATTTTTTTCCAGATGTCTAATTCTATTGGTGGTTCTAATGATTTCAACAGTTTTATATTTTGCACAATGTTGTGATTTTCTTTCCAAAAATGATGTGATACAGCGGATTTGTCTATTTGCTTTAGTTTTATGTTTCTCTGGTATTCCTTTAGCCTGATTTCCAAGTTTCTCTTCATTTTGCCTATGTAGAACTTCTCACAATCCTCACAATTGATCTGATAAATTCCGGATTTCAGTGTGTTTTGAATTGTATTCTTAAGAGGTTTGTTTAGAACGCTCTTCAGGTTGAATTTATTCTATAGGGCCAGTTTTATATTGAATATTTTGAAGATTCTTTCAAATTTTTTAAAAGCCCAAGGGTGGTAAGTAAATTTTTTATATTTCCAATTTTGGTCTGAAAGTGGTGTTGGTGTTGTATTTGACGAGATTTCTTTTTGCCTTTCTTTCTTTTTGAGCATGTTCCTAATGAGATCAGGGTTGAATCCATTTTCCTTTGCTACTCCTAATATATATTCTCATTCTTTTTGAAAATCCTCTTTGCTCAATGGGACACTGTATAACCATTGGATCAAGCTTCTGAAGACTGCCAGTTGATGTGAAATTGGGTTGCAACCATTCCTCTTGATGTAGTTGTCCACATGTGTGGGTTTTCTATGTATTCCAAATGTTAAGCTATTTTGGTCTCTCATGATTTTTAGGTCTAGAAAAGGTAGGATGTTGTTTTCTTCTATTTCCATTGTAAAGTTTATGTTTCTATCCTGTATGTTCAAAAGTCTTAGGGAGTCTTCTGTTTGTTTTTTAGGAATGATACAATGATGAGTACACAAGGATGATAACAGCATGAGACCAATCATAAATGGTATCAACTCACCCACATAATGCATTACTAAGTGGTTAGTTTATAAACTAAATTCATTCCAGAAATTCGAGAGTTTGGGAATAGAGAACTCCATAGAACTCATAAATCAACTACAGGACTACAATATTCCTTCAAACCACATAATGGTCTCTTTCGATGTCAAATCACTGTTCACAAGTATCCTGATTAAAAAAAATACCAAACCTTCTCAGAAAATGGCTGAATCTAACCACATTAGATTCTACAGAAATAGACAACATTATAAATTTGACAGAACTATGCATTCGACACAATTTCTTCACATTCGACAAAAAATTCTACCAACAGTCAAAAGGTCCAACAATAGGCAGCCCACTGTCACCCTTGCTAGCAGATATATATGAGTCACCTCAAAATCCATATAGTAAAAGCCTTTCCCCAAATTTACAAATTTTGGCAAAGATATGTCGATGACATATTTGCTATCATTCCTAAAAAACAAACAGAAGACTCCCTAAGACTTTTGAACATACAGGATAGAAACATAAACTTTACAATGGAAATAGAAGAAAACAACATCCTACCTTTCCTAGACCTAAAAATCATGAGAGACCAAAATAGCTTAACATTTGGAATACACAGAAAACCCACACATGTGGACAATTACATCAAGAGGAATGGTTGCAACCCAATTTCACATCAACTGGCAGTCTTCAGAAGCTTGATCCAATGGTTATACAGTGTCCCATTAAGCAAAGAGGATTTTCAAAAAGAATGAGAATATATATTAGGAGTAGCAAAGGAAAATGGATTCAACCCTGATCTCATTAGGAACATGCTCAAAAAGAAAGGCAAAAAGAAATCTCGTCAAATACAACACTAACACCACTTTCAGACCAAAATTGGAAATATAAAAAATTTACTTACCACCCCTGGGCTTTTAAAAAATTTGAAAGAATCTTCAAAAAATTCAATATAAAACTGGCCCCACAGAATAAATTCAACCTGAAGAGCATTCTAAACAAACCTCTTAAGAATACAATTCAAAACACACTGAAATCCGGAATTTATCAAATCAATTGTGAGGATTGTGAGAAGTTCTACATAGGCAAAATGAAGAGAAACTTGGAAATCAGGCTAAAGGAACACCAGAGAAACATAAAACTAAAGCAAATAGACAAATCCGCTGCATCACATCTTTTTTGGAAAGAAAATCACAACATTGGACAAAATATAAAACTGTTGAAACCATAGAATCACCAATAGAATTAGACATCTGGGAAAGAATCCACATAATTAAAAACAGTGAACATGTTATAAATTTTGAAATCCCACCACTTAATGAAGTGTTAAAACTTTGCGCTCCTAATACCAAATGGCAACAGGATCAGATACAGGAGGAGGAAGAGGAAAGGAAGGGGGAGAGTCAGTCACTAAACAGCTGAGGAAGAGGGCAAATGTCCTGGAAAACGTACCAGCGTTTTTTAAAAATAATAAATGAAGGTGAGTGTAAACAAGTGTGCCACTACAAAACTTCAACATGAAGAAAACTTCACTGTTAATAATGCTTCTGTTTGTAATATTTGTTTAAATTTTGTCTGGCATTTTGTATTTACAGCTTATGATAGCTGCCAATCTTATGAACAAACAATGCATTAGACAAGGAGTATGCTAATAAATGAATAAGAACATAAACCAATTTCATGTCTACAAAAATCATAGGGAAACATACACTAAATCCAAGTTGTTTTAAAAAAAATGAAAGAAATAAAAAGTACAAAAGTACAAAACTAGTTGTACTGTCTCCTTTCACTTATACTGCATAGTGAAACTCCTGCTCTTAAGCAAATATTATACAAATGTTTTACAGCTCAACATGAGTTGGATTCATGATGGATGGAGCAATACAATTTAATTTTCCGTTTTACTATTTGCTGTGCTGGGACACTTATTTGTAATAATTTGTAATATTATATTTCTCGATTAGCAACAGGTTGTGTTGTTTTAGTTAATTTAAGGAAATTAATCATTTCTTCACACTAGCTGTATATAGGCTAAGGTTTTTAATAGATATTTATTTTGATAGTGGTTCAAATCCCAGCCATGGCATTGAAGTTTTCATGTTGACTCTATCTAGGTTGTGTTGTGTTCACTTTGTGATATACAACAGTTTGATAATGAACTTCAACTTTTTTCCCCAGCTTAACTGGGTGGTCTCGGATCAATGTTTTTGTTTCTCATAAAATAGCAAAATAATAACACTTGTATTACTGCAAAGAGTGTTATTAACTTAACAAGCATAACTAATAAATTGATAAATACAGCTTTACACAACATTGTCCAAAATACATCTTCCTTGCCGAGAAAGAAAATTTCTAGTAGTATCTCCTGGAAGTTTATTCCCTCACTATACTAACCACTCAATGATTATTGTATATCAACTTTTCATCTCTAGCTGTATGTCTTGTTTGTTTTCCTTCCATCAATAACTGTACCTATACTTCATTATACATCTAACATTTTCTTTAATTCTCAACAAACATTTCAAAATTTACAAACAACTTTTGTTTGGGACCAACCATAAATAATAGCTTCAATGGGTAATCCATTTTATAATTTTTTTAAACTAACAATATTGTCTTTGTTACAGAAATGGAGACTGTGTGTAGTGCTTAAATGAAAATTATGACAATTATAACTAACGTTTCGTGAAAGGTGGAAGTCTGTTTTTCCACTTCTTAAATGCATTTATGTCAATTATAAAACTATTTTACAACTTTGCCTAAAATAAAATGATCATTACAGCTCTCTTTATTACTCAAAAACTAAGACAGAATTTTAAATTTTTACCTAATAGATTTCAGCTGTTTTTGTTTCTTGCCATCATACTGTATTACTGCATATTTTCCAATTAGCATCCAATCAGGTTCTTCAGCAGCTAGATTTTTAGCAATTTCCTCAGTAATTCCACAAATAATTTCACATTTTACTGTACGTAAACTTACTAAACTAGTTGGATGAAAGCCTTTTAGTGCAGAACTAAATGGTTCTGAGGGCATCCATTTAGTCTCAGAAAGCAGTTTTCGATAGTTCACATCACCTTTGAAGATAACAAGCTTCGAGTGTTGCAGTTGAGCAAACAGAGTTAAATCAATATCTGGCATTTCATGATAAGGATGAGGAAGTGTCCAGAACATTTCATTTTTTATTATCCATTTTCCATCAAACACGTACTTTTGCCACCTTTGAAAATTTAAAACATGAGATATAAAAAATGGTTTAGCATTTAAAAGTACCTTCATGACAAAAGTAGGGCAATACTGTTATAAATACTGTTATATTTCAATACTCAATACCTATGCTGATCTTTTAGTACCAATATTCATGCTCAGTTTACAGAAAACATATAAAGTAATTTTTTACCAAATTCCAGGGCTGATTTTATATTCTTGTAATGGCACCTATCAACCTCTTAATACAGCAATAATAAAAATTAATATTAATATAAAATTAATATTAAGTAATAACATTAATATTAATTTCAATATTTTAATATTCTTATTTATATTTTATTTATTTTTATATTATTGCATTTTTATAATTTTAATAATAATTTAATATTAAAGATAGTTAATATTAAATTAAATTAAAATATTAAAATTAAATTAATAAAGCAATAATAAATAATATATCTCCTACTTCTAGTGAAAGCTAACAACATTACAATTCCTTTCTTGGAAGCGTGAGAGCGTGAGAGCCTGAGAGCCTGAGAGCGTGAGTGTGTGTGCGGGTGCGTGCGGGTGCGTGCGGGTGCATGGGGGTGCGTGCGCGTGCGCGCGTGCGTGTGTGCATGCGTGCGTGTGTGTGTGTTTTTAAAGCTCAGAATTTTATAATAAAATCATTTTTCTTCTTGCTTCCCAATATTTGGAGACTAGATCTTCCTGATTTTGGAGAGTTTCACATACAGTTAGATGATCGATGTTCATTAAATCATCTTTACCACATAAACAGCACTGTGGAGAAGTTGTTAATCCAGCCTTGAATAAAGGACCATTCAAACAAGCGTGGCCTGTGATTAATCTGAACATTGCTACTGAAGATTTTCGAGGTAGATCTGGAATTGTCTTGAATTTGTTTTGGGGATCTTTCCAATTAAGTTTTTCAGAGGAAACTAGATAGTTCTTATATAGTTTTGTGAAGATGTTTTTGATTAATCTTTTAACTGTTTCATAGGGGATATTTTGTTTCGTTGTTTGAGATATTTTGGAACCCTTCTTGGCCAACATATCTGCTTGCTCATCGCCAGAAATTCCACAGTGAGATGGTATCCATTGGAAAACTATACATATATTTAAATTTTGAAGATGTTTAATCATATTATGCATTTCATTTATCTTTTCGGTTTTTGGGCAATCATTTGAAATAATAGCCTGAATAGCTGCTTTAGAATGTGTTAAGAAAACTATGTTGGAAAGCTTATTTGTCCAGCAAATAGATTTTGTAAGGAGGTATAAATTGCATCAATTTCTCCATCAAAACTTGTTTAGTAAATTCCAACATGCTTATAGAAAGAAAAGAATTTACAGGTAGCTCCTGCTCCTGCTCCATCTTCTTGATTATAAAGAGAGCTATGTGTATAGATGTGTGTCCATTTGTCAACTGGGTATCTTACATTTATGGTTTCAAGGGCATATGCTTTAGCTTCTGTAGATGAGTATTCCTTCTTTTTAAAATCTGCAAGTAAATCTAGGTGGTATTCTAATTCAATGATGTTCAGTGGGTTATTAAGAGACATGAAAGGTTCTATTTTGGATGGGTAATTTAGTTTATTTCTTAGTTGTTGAACTTTCTGTATGAAGCCTAATTGAGTTTTCAAACTGATGGTGGATGTGTGTTGTTTTACCCATTTATTATTCTCTGGAATTCTTAAGAGCTTTTCATATGTTAAAAGGGCTTGCATTTCTAAATCTGTCATTATGGGTCTGTTACTTGTAAAAGCTTTTAAGGTTATTATAGGAGTAGTTTTTATAGCTCCAGTAATTAACCTAAGAGCTTGATTTTGTGTGCGCTCCAGTATCATGGAAATTGAAGGTGATGATGTTATCAGTATTTCTCCACAGTAATTAAGAACTGGTCTTATATATGTATTATATGTAGTATTTAATGTAGATCTTGAACAACCCCATTTAGTTCCTGCAAGTCTTTTTAATATCTTAAAACGGTTAATTGCTTTATCTCTAATTTTTTCAATATGTTTTTTCCAAGTTAAGTTTTTGTCAAACAATATTCCAAGATATTGAGCATTTTCTGTTCTGGTTAATTTGATATTATCATAACTTAAGGTAATACTGGGTTGTTTCTTTCTTAGAGAGAAGAGCTGATAGTTACTTTTCACAGTGTTTACTTCCATGAGGTTATTAGAACACCATTGTTTAAGGGTATTCAAAGAATTTTGAATATTTGTCTTTAGGATTTCAAGTTTGCCTGATTTCCAAATTACTAAGTCATCTGCATACAATGCAGTGTTGATGCCTGTTTGTTGAAGTTGTTTGGGCAGATCTTTCTTGGAAGTGTTGAAAACAGTGTTATAATAAATTAAATTTAAAGTGAGTCGATTAATGACACTAAACAACACTTACTTTTAAATTTTTCCGGAACATGTTTCAGAGACTTTGCCTCCATCCTCAACCGGCCACCGACTGGTTCTCACTGGTGTAGTTGACGATATTTTGTCATAGGCCTCCTCTGGTGGCGGTTCAAGGAACTTGCTGAACAAATCTTTTTGGGGGATGTCGAAATTGAATACTTTGTTCCTATTTTTTGAAATGAAGATGTTCCCATGTGTATAGTTCTTGTTTTCCTGATGTATGTTTTAGTAGTTTTGGTTCTGGATATATGTTGTGGTTTTTTTCCCAAAAATGCGTGGCAACTGCTGATTTTTCTAATTGTTTATATTTTATGTTTCTAAAGTGTTCCTTTGCTCTTGTTTCTAAATTTCTTTTGGTTTTCCCAATATAAATTTGATTACAGTCACTGCATTCAATTTGATATATACCAGATTTTTTGTTAGATGGAATGACATCTTTGATGTTTGAGCAAATTAGGTTTTTTAAGGAGAAATGGTTGACTGGTGCTAGTTGAATGTTTTGTTTTTTGAAGACTTTTTTGAATTTATCATAGGCCCATGGATGGTAAGTGAATTTTTTGAAAATCATATTGGTTTCTGTAGCTGAGAGGGTTGTGGTTTCCTTTATTAGCTTCTTCTTTTTTGCTAAGTTCACTTTTTTGTCTACTACTGATTTAGGAAAGTCATCTTTTGTGCTATTTCAATAATTTTTTTGTATTCTGTTTTGTATTCTTCTGCTGTGAGAGCGATGTTGCCCAGTCTGTGTGCTAAACTATTGAAGATTGCCTGTTTGTAGGATCTTGGGTTGTAGCCATTAGCTTTTATGTAGTTGTCCGTCTGTGTTGGTTGTCTGTAAATGCCAAAGTTTAGTCTGTTTTTATTTCTCATTTTTTTAGATCTAAAAATGGTAAATACTTGTCTTTTTCTATTTCTACAGTGAACTTGATGCTTTTTTCTTGGATATTCGTTTTAGTGCATCACTGATGTGTTTTTTGGTACTATTGCAAAGATGTCATCTACATATGGTTGCTAGAGTTTGAACATCCAAGGGAAACCTTTGGTGAACCTTATTTCTAATGCACTCATGTACACATCGGCCAGGAAGGGTGATAAGGAGTTGCCCATTGCTAAACCTGAAGTTGGTGGAAATATTTTGTTTGCAATTGGAAGAAATTTTGTTCTATGCATAATTTGGTTAGTTCGATGTAATCTGAAATTTCAGGTGATGACATTCCAAGTGATTTGAGCCATTTTTCTATCAACGGTGGGAGTTGATTAACTGGTATGGTGGGAAACAGTGATTTAACATCAAATGAGATTAGTGTGTCCTCTTCTTTTAGTTCAGTATCCTTAATGTGTTCTATAAGTTCATAGATGTTTTTAATGCTTAGGCTGTCAAATTTTGGAAATAAGTTGAATTTGTTTATTAGCCACTTTGCAAGTTTGTATGTGGGTGAATTTATACTGCTAACTATAGGTCTCATTGTTATGGATGGTTTGTGTATTTTGGGTAAGCCATAAAGTCTAGGTAAGGTTGGGTTATCCGGTTTAACTGTTGGTAGTATGCTTGACTTTGCTATTGTTTTTCAAATGACTGTATGCCAGTTTTTAGAGGATTTTTGTTAATGATGTCATATTCATTGTCAGTTAGGATTTCTTCCATTTTTTCAATATAATCTGATTTATCCATTATGACTATCTTGTTACCTTTGTCTGCCTTTGTGTATATAACGTTTTTCTGTTTCATAGAATGGATAGTATTATGTTTTCTCTTCTGAAAGGATCTGTTTTTAATTTCCTCCAAAATATTTTCACATTGGCTTTTTACTGAATTTTGTTTGGATACTGGTGGAACCTGTCTCGAAATGTTGATATCTGCAATGTAGTCTTCAATTTTGTTTGAGAAACTGACGCATGTTTTTAATCCATTATTTAAAAGACCCAATTCTTTTTTGGAGAAATTTTGACTGGATAGGTTTACGACGTTTTCAAAGATTTGCGTGCTCGTTTTTGCATTTACGCTACTTATTTCACTTTTGCATTTAACATGTGTTACGATTGCTGATCGACTTATGTTGCTATTTCCGATCTTTTTTAACTTTCTCCCGGTATGACTTCGGTGTGAAGACATGTTGCACAAATTAGTCAGTTTGTATTTTAGTTTTATGGTTTTTTCTTTCATTTTCTTGCTTAGGACTGCCAAATAGTTTTGTTCGAAGTTTTCCCACATTGCATTTCCCAGCACTTTCATTAAAACTGAATGAAGATGGTAAAGTTTTAATTCTATTTCATCCAAATTTTTGTATTGTTTATTAATTTCAAGTTTTAAAACTTTTTTTCTCAGCAGCCCTTTGTTGTTGATTTCGACATCAATTTCGGCATCCCCAGAAAGATTTGTTCAGAAAGTTCCTTGAACCACCACCAGAGGAGACCTATGACAAAATATCTTCAACTACACCAATGAGAACCAGTTGATGGCCGGTTCAGGATGGAGATAAAGTCTCTGAAACATGTTCTGGAAAAATTTAAAAGTAAGTGTTGTTTAGTGTCATTAATCGACTCCCTTTAAATTTAAGCTAACTATATGTTAACCATGAACAAAATGCAGTTGAAGGTGGGGCTTACCAAAACTGAAGTCCTCTAGCTTTCCCCCTCTACTGTCAGTTTAGGTTGCCTCTCCTCTCCTCCATGGCACAAGTTGCATAGCACTGGTCAACGTATGAAGGGGTAGGAGTCATGCGTTGCTTGGATGGTGAGGAGGGGAGAAGACTGTGCTCGCGCATGTGCACAATGACTGCACTTTCTTCACGGTCTATCTATACCATCTCATTGCCACCATTGTTACTATGAAAATGGCAAATGTTGATAAATTCTGTTCTCATTCTTCTGCAGTTTCTTTTTAAACATCCTCTTAAATAGATAGGTTATATCAGACCATGTACAAATAAAATGAGCTTAAATTTACCTGATACTGACCTGTCAGGATAAGGGAAAATTCCAGAAAAAAAACCCTTATCCAGGTAGCTCACTGTACCAAGATTCAAACACAGTATCTCTTGAATCTGAGAGAAAAGCTGTTATGTAATTGTATATTATTTTGGAAATATGCATTCAAAATGTTTTCCATCCATAAATAAATGAAGAATTTCACAAAATAATGCTGTAGGTATATAGTTTATTTCATTTTTTCCAAAAGCTGGTAAAACAAATTTTTATTGCTTTTATGTTTAGAACATGCTTAGTTATAACATTTTCTTGTTATTAAAAATGTTATCTTGGTAGAACGATACGACAATATTAGTGATTCTTTTAATGTGATTTTACAAACAATGTTCTATATCACCATTCAGTAACTAGTGGAATAAGGTTATTCTATAATCGTATAAGTTTTGCTTTCTTGTTGTGCTCTAAAAATAGTATTAAGTATAAATGGAAGTTGCCTACAAACAATTTAAACACATTTTGCACAAAATAAAAAAACTATGTTTATACATTTTTTCTAAAGGGTCAGTAAATGGTCAATATTCCTTTTCTTTCCCTTTATTATATTGCCTATGTCAGTCCCAGACTTAAGTCTGCCATTTCACTTACAATATACAACGTTCTTATACTTATACTACTTTTCAACTGAGAAATTATCAGTGTAATAGCATGGACAACTGCCTTTTATCTGTGGGAAGGAAGCATTTATTAATATACAATTTTCTGATACTGAAAACTCAACACCACCAAAAAGTGGTATCCAATGTTATTTTAGGGAGGGCTTTAGATCAGTTAATGGAAATTAATTGTTCTTTCACACTAGGCATGTGTAGGCCAAAGTACGGAAAGGTACAGTCAGACTAAAAATTTAATGCCATAGCCTAGATTTGAACCACAGATCTTCCAGTCTCCAGCTGGCTGCTCTTAACCATTGAGCTACCACGGCCAATATGCCAGCATGACATTAAATTCTCCAATGACTCATGTTTTTCCCAGTAATTCTTGTTTTAAAAAGGTTTACAAATTATGGTTATGATGTTTTAATTGGTTTATCAAGTGAGTGAGTGTGTGAGGTTTAAGGGCCATCAGCAGCTAAGTTTGGCAATGAACACTCATATTGCTAAATGTCTCACTTAGTGTTACCATGATGCAGGGGAGGCCGGGGCAAGTTGACAAGCTGGACAAGACGACGAACAAGTCAGTTTAATATATCAAAATTTAACTGTATTGGAACACCACAGTGAAGCGAAACAATTATTGAATTATGGATGATCATATCTATTACACATCAGCTTCACTTACGTACCTATGTTGAGGAAATGTTTCACAAATTACCGTTCGCATCATTGGCTTACAGCTGATGTGTAATAAATACGACTCATCTATAATTTAATAAGTCAATTTAAGTTCATATTAGGAGATAGAACCACCTTACAGATACTACTAGCTCTCGACATTGCTAGGTACTAACTTGTATAGTGAGACTGCTGCTGACATTTTGTTGTCTGTTAGATGTAGTTCGTGTTTTTTCTCTGATGTGTTGTAATTTTCAAGAGTTTAAGACCATAAGATCTCATGGTCCAACAGGTAAGATATCTGGTTATTTTGTGCTATTCATTACCAACTTATATAATATGCTTTATGCAGTCACTATTTATTAATACTTATTTTCTGTTAATCCTATCTTAATAATCAAAGTTTTTTCTAATATTCCCTATCAGGGCAAGCTGACTGGGGCAATTAAAGGATCCCATCATCTTGCTCCTAGGGCTTTTTATTATATTCTTTTTGTGTTTTAATGCATTTTTTTTTTATATTTTCATACTAAATGATCACTAAATTATTAAGCATCAGGGACATACATATATTTTAGCTCTCACTTTTTGGACTGTTTTATTAATATCTGGTAATTTTTTAAGTTACAGATATGGTGAGGAATTATATAAAAAGTTCTTCTAGAGGTGAATGGGACAGAAATGATATGGCTGCTGCTTTGTTAGAGATCAAGCAAGGAAAAATCAGTTGCTTGGGTGCACAAATGCTTATCATATTCCTGAAGCAACACTTCGTTGTTTGAAGAAAAAAAATTATGTAAGAATGTTGTGTTCTTGTTTTTTACATATCATTGTTACTCATCCAGGGAAAGCTATTACTGACAAAAATATTAGTGAGCTATTTAGCACTGTTTATTTCAAAGCAACAACTGTCTGTAATGCAGTTAATGGGTTCCAAGACTGTGAAATCAAGCTTAGATAATATTTCGAGATTTAACTGTATTGAAACACCACAGTGAAGCGAAAAATTATTAAATTTTAGATGAGTCGTATTTTTTACACATCTGCTTCACTTTCGTACCTATTTTGAGGACATGTTTCGCAAATCATCATTTGCATCTACGGCTCTTGTGCG